>JBBGZY010000231.1:5860000-6406704 GCA_037952925.1 Lithobates clamitans | reverse complement strand
TCTTCCATCCTGGATGAACCGGATATGACCATCTGGAGTCAGGTAAATTATTTTAACAAATATTTACTGTACTAATATTAATGATGTTAACTGGATGTTATAATTGTCTCAAATAATTTAGCACTCCAAATTGTGTATACATATCAAATGATAGTAGTGACTAAATATGTTTGGCACCTGCTTGAAATAATTAGGGTGTCTGATTAGACTCTTTTATTAAAGAGATGTATTCACATTGAATTTGCTAGTCATGAGAAGCAAACTGTGTGTCATTGATGAACCCAAAAAAAGAAACTAAAACTATTGTCCTTTTTTTATACACAGGATGAGTCCATCCAGGAGGAATGTGGGGAAAGTGGCAGGCAGGAGGAGACCGGGCCCATGGACAGCCTGGAGGAGGCCGGATTCACCATCATCCTGGAGGAGGCTGGGCCCAGTGTCAGGCAGGAGGTGGCTGCTCCCAGTGAGGTGGCTGGGCCAAGTGAGGTGGCTGGGCCAAGTGAGGTGGCTGGGCCAAGTGAGGTGGCTGGGCCCAGTAGGAGCCTCACCCAATCCCAAGTGCCTCCCCTCCACCTTCCAAAAAAAGGGCCAGGAAGGGGATGGTCACACAGGACGCGTCCCTGCGCCTCATGCAACAGGCCACCCGTTTTTTAACAAGCCCCCCCGAAGCGGAAGAAGCCTATGGCTGCTACTTAGCCAGCAGGCTTCTTCAGATGGATTGGGAGCAGCGCCTCATTTGTGAGCGCCTATTTGGGGAAACAATCCATAAGGGGCTGCAGGGCACGCTAACCAAAAACACCCAACTACATGAGGCAGCCCCCCCCCTCCTCCTCCTCCTCCTCCTCCTCCTCCTCCTGCCACAACTGAAACACCAGAGCCACAGCCTCAAAAGAAGGCTACAGGGAAGGCTACAGGGAAGGCTGCAGGGAAGGCTGCAGGGAAGGCTGCAGGGCAGCGTGGAGGAAAGGCTGCAGGGAAGAGAAGAAAGTGATGACCTGGGTTCAGTCTGGTCTGACAGAAGACGCAGGCTGTTGTAGGACCACAGTCTGGGGACATCTAGATCATCTGCTGGTGCTGTTGATCTCTGGGATTCTTGGACCAGATTGTGCTCCCTCTTATATGGACTCCTCAAGATCCCAATTTTCTTGTACACCGACTTTTTCCAGCGTTGACTTCCTCTTTATTTTATTTTGACCATGAATAAATGGATCTTTTTTGAGTTTAGCAAAAGACTTTATGTGTTTTCTTTTAAATCATTGATTTTACACACAATGTTAAATTAACAAGGGACAACAATCTCATTGAGTTTTAAAAAAACACACCAAAAATACATTACTAATGTTAAGAATGTTCAAGTGGTAAGTCTTGAAAAAAAAAAATATACATAAACAAAAACGGTGCTTTGGGTTAACTTTATCTAAAAATTAAAAAATAATCACTAGAAAAAACATAAAAAAGAATAATGGGTTCTTTGTGGTAACTTTACAAACCTAAAAAAAAAAAAAAAAAATAAGGGAAAAAGTATTATTAGTATGGAAACATTGTTTATAAAAAGCATACTATATCATTCATGAGATCAAAGAGAAAAAGAATTCAGAAATCAGTTTGGGAGAACTCTGATTATGAACAGCAAAACACCTTCGTTCTTTAGAGCATTCGTAAAGAAGAAATAAAATGCGCTGCATTCAACGATCACAGATTTTGCAGCGTGATGAATGTGCTACCTACAATACGAACACTAGTTTTACTAGACCGAGTGCTTCCGTTTAGTTTTTGCTTATGAGCATGCGTCGTTTTTTTGTCCGTAGGACTAGCATACAGACGAGCGGACTTCGGGGTCCGTCGTAGTTACGACGTAAAGATTTGAAGCATGTTTCAAATCTAAAGTACGTCGGATTTGAGGCTAAAAAAGTACGTTGAAAGTCCGAAGAAGCCCACACACGATCGGATTACCAGCCAGCTTTAGTCCGTCAGCGTCCGTTGGACTTTTGTAGACGAAAAGTCCGACCGTGTGTACGCGGCATTATTCTTTCCTCTCCCTTTTTCTTTGTTCCTCCCCTGCTTTTCCTCTCCCTTCCATGTATTCTCTATTTTTATTCCTTCTCTTACTCCTTGGTGGGTGGGGGTAATGAGATGAGTGGCAGTGCTGGTGGGGGGTTCTGATCAGCCAACTTAGATGCTCTTGATCAAGGTCATCTGCTGATCTGAGAACTGTAGTGGGGACTTTTAATGGCAACTCTAATCACAGGCAGTGTTACTCACTGTCTCCGACTTTGTGATGTCTCATAGCAGTGACACCTATGCTGAAATCAGGAGATAGTGTCACCTCCAGCCCCTCCCACTTCACATTCTCACCAACCAGCTGACCTCTAGTCTCTGCCACCCAGCCATGTCGTGAACTGAATGGGCGGCTGCGAAGAGGCTGAGTGGGCAGCTGCGGGCTCTACAGGGACAGCTTAGCTGGGTGGCCACAGGCTCCAGTGACAGCTTTGCTGGGTGGCCGTAAAAAGGTTGAGAGAGCAGCGTGGGCTTAAGGAACAGCCCAGGATTCAGTGACCCCTGGCAAATCGTCATTTGACCCCCGAGGGGGTCCCAACCCCCAGGTTGAGAACCACTGCCCTAGAGGGTGCTACATATTATAGTTTTGGTAAATTTAAACAAGATTGTACAATAAAATCATAACATGTGTGGCCAACTCTCACCAGCCAGATGTTGGTGATATCCTAGAAGAGAAAACCCATGTTACTGTTTCAGATTCAGTCCCAGCATACATTGTTAGTTACAGCAAACAACAGGTGGGATTTGTATTTTCTTCTGTGTATCTGACATCTTTCAGGCTGGTTTGAACTTTTGCCATCTTTTGGAATGTCATATGACTCCTAATTTATTATCATTCGGCAGATTTGGGGATCCCACCATCCATCTCAATGGCTTGCAGGTGCACAGAGAGGTGTTATTGGAGAATGGGGCAAGTGTCCATGCTAGAGGTCCACCTGTACCGGACAATGAGGACCTCTCACCTCCCACCAGCACTACCTTCACCGATCTCTCTCCATCCATTCAGGTTGATGAGTCAGCACTGCGGACATGAGTGAAAAACTCTCTTGGTTCAATCTCGTGGTTATCGTGCTCAACACTATAAAGATTAAATTAGTCTTTAATAGTTCTTTGAAGATTCTATTAATCTCATTCGTTTTTTCTAATGCATACCTTAAAGTGAGTGTAAGGCTTCGGTGCCCGCATCATTGGATTTGATTGACAGCAGTGGGAGCCAATGGCTACACTGCTATCAATCTATCCAATCAAGAGCCGAGACAACAGGCAGAAGGGAAGAGCACGTCTCCGGTGAGGGAATACAGGTCTCAGGTGAGTAAAACAGGGGGGGCTGGGGGGCCGGTCAGTGACAGAATTTTTTCACCTTGCATTAAGGATGTAAAAACATGAGGGTTTACAACCCCTTTAACTTCTGCCACCTACACAGGGGAATGGTGCTATTAGAGACGAGAGAGAAGGTGGAGTCCCAGCATTATTATTAATGGTCAGGTTAGAAAATACAAGTAAGAATCTGTATACACAGCCCACCAGTCAGTTGTCCTACATCGTATCTGATCTACAGTTTTGCCCTCAGGCTTATATGCAAATATTTTCAAAAATAGATATTTGCCTATAGAAAGTTATGACCTCACATGTGGTGGTGCTCATGAATGGTGATTGGTCACTGAATCACTAAGAAGGGTGTTTGAACTGGTTTGCTTTGTACCCAGATAGTGTAGTTTCCCACATGGTTTGCTGAGGCAGTTTGGGGCATCAGAGGCTCAGCTATTCAGAAATGGGTCCATATGTTTTCTGTATTTTTTAATTATGTTTCCATACTCATAGCAGAGTAAAAAAAAGAAAAAAATACATAATATTGTTCATTAATTTGTCTGTTTGTTGGCTGTATTTAATTATTTAAAAAATGTGTAATGGCATTGTCCCTGAAGAACATGGTGATTGAGCTCCTGATGGACAATAGGTCCCAGCCCACTTACTCTGCTGTAGTTTCCAGGCACATCATCTCGGGATTGAGTCTTGTTGGGGTGTTAGAAGAAATATCCTGGATGCCAGTCAGTTTGTAGAAAACCTAACCAATAGGGGAGGGGGGTAAAGGACAAAAGATATCCCATTCACATGATGTAGGCTGACCCTCAGAGAGAGGATCCCAAGAGATCATCTCTCTTTAAACTTTGGATGCTTGGAGACTTTTTTGAAGGTTTTAATGGTGTCTTGTGTAGCACCCTCTAGTGCTAGAAGTGTAGATAGTTTTTTTTTGTGTAAGTGTAGGTAGATTTTTGCAGGCTTGGCTAGCAGCCAAGCCTGTCTGTGGTTTGTCCTGGATTGGTCAGAAATCCTAGGAGCTGGATGACTCACAGGGAGCATCACTGACACCTCCCCCCTACTTCTCAAATGTTCTGGGACCTTCTAGAACAGTGGTTCTCCACCTTCCTAGTGCTGTGACCCCTTGATAACATTTCCAAAGTTGTGGGGACCCCTAACAGAAAATTTTCTTTTGTAGCACCCCTAACCCACGGACATTCAGCGCTCCCCTAGTCCCTTCCACTCGTACAGTATAAAAAAAAACCCTTATGGTAAATTTTAGGATGTACCACTCTCTTTGCCTTTTATCTCTCTCTAATTTCCTGTTTTTTTCCCCATCCCCCTCTCTAGCCGTCTTTCTTGTTCTTTCTCTTATTCTTTCTCTCCCTTTTTTCTTTGTTCCTCCCCCTCTTTTCCTCTCCCTGCCATGTATTCTCTATTTTTATTCCTTCTCTTACTCCTTGATGGGGGGGGGGGGTGAGGGGAATGGGATCAGTGGCAGTGCTGGCGGGGAATTGGGATGAGTGGCAGTGTTGGTGGGGGGTGGGATCAGTGGCAGTGCTGGGGGGAGTTCTGATCAGCCAACCTAGGTGCTCTTGATCAAGGTCATCTGCTGATCCGAGAAATGTAGTGCGGACATTTAATGGAAACTATAATCACAGGTAGTGTTACTCACTGTGTCTCCGACTTTGTTGTGTCTCGCAGCAGAGACACCTATGCCGAAATCAGGAGATAGGGTCTCCTCCAGCCCCTCCCACTTCACATTCCTCACCAGTCAGCTGGCCTCTAGTCTCTGCCCCCCAGCCATGCCGTGAACTGAATGGGCGGCTGCGAAAAGACTGGGAGAGGCTTCAGGATCAGCCCAGGATTTGGTGACCCCTGGCAGATCGTCATTTGACCCCCGAGGGGGTCCCGACCCTCAGGTTGAGAACCACTGCTCTACAATGTAGGATGTTTTCATTAAAAACACCTTTAAACTCACTTACTTTATCCTTACCAGTAGGGTGTTTGCATCAAAACATTCCCTCTCCTTACACAACCCCCAGTTTGCAACCTTGAAAATACTATTCTTTTTACCTTCAAAGAGTCATGAAAACGTGTATTTAAGATGTACTTCAAACAATTACACAACTTGCAAACAAATTAAGCACTTATAATTACAATTCTATAAACAAATATTAGTAAAGGGGATACCTCATATAACTCATATACTATTGTACTTTTACTGTACTGACTGGCCGTTTAATATTCATTCTCTTTATACACTGTTGACACTCAGCAAAAATATAAACTATTCGTTCTAAATTTAAATCGCATAGCCAAAACCCCTTTTTTCCCATATGCACCACAGCAACAACATTTCTTAATTTATTTAGTCTTTTTAACACCTTAAGTAATGACAAAAGCACATTTGAAATTTTCTCCATACATTCTTTTATTCTTTAACCACCTCAATACAGGGCATTTACACCCCCTTCCTGCCCAAGCCAATTTTCAGCTTTCAGCTCTGTCGCTGTTTAAATGACAATTGCGCGGTCATGGTACACTGTACCCAAACAGAATTTTTATCATTTTGTTCCCACAAATAAGGTTTTCTTTTGGTGGTATTTGATCACCTCTGCGTTTTTTAGTTTTTGCTAAACAAATAAAAAAAAAGACCTAAAATTTAAAAAAAAAAAAAAGTTTTCTTTTGTTTCTGTTATAAAATTTTGCACATAAGTAAGTTTTCTCCTTCACTGATGGGCACCGATAAGGCGACACTGATGAGGTGGCACCAATGATGTGGCACTGATGGGCACCGATGGGCACTGGTAGGCGGCACTGATATGCAGCACTGATGGGCATTGATAGGCGGAACTGATGGGCACACATGGGTGGCAGTGGTGGGCACTGATGGGCACTGAAAGTCTTCACTGATGGGTACTTATGTGTGGCACTTATAGGCGGCACTGCTGGGCACTGATGGGCACTGATAGGTGGCACTGCTGGGCATTGATATGCGGCACTGATAGATGGCATTGTTAGGCATCACTGATGGCACTGGCAGGCATTGGGGATGGGCACTGATTTCCCTGGTGGTCTAGGGTGGCATACCTGGTGGTCCAGTGTGGTGGCCATCCCTGGTGGTCCTGGCGGCATCCTGGTGATCCTAGGTGGGCATCCGAGGGGGACTGTGCTGATAAACAATCAGCACAGACCCCCCTGTCAGGAGAGCAGCGGATCAGCTCTCCTCTGCTCGTGTCTGTCAGACGCGAGTGAGGAAAAGCCGATCAATGGCTCTTCCTGTTTACATCGTGATCAGCCGTGATTGGACACGGCTGATCACGTGGTAAAGAGCCTCCATCAGAGGCTCTTTACTGAGATTGGTGTAGCGGTGTGTCAGACTGACACACCGCACCACCGATCACCGCAATGTGTGCGCCCCCACGGGCGTGTGAGAACGGTCGTTCTGGTAGGCCGTCATATGACGTCCACCCAGAACGATAACTGCGCCGCCCAGCCGTCATTTGACGTCCGGCGGGCGGGAAGCGGGTAAAGAAAACAGATTATTGGAACATAAATACACCCATAATGCAAAATACTGTAGACCACTTTGACTGTCTTACCTTACAGTCAGTGTATCTACACAACAAATTATCTTATTACTTCTATGCAACAGAAAGCAAAGCAAAGATTTAGCAGGCGCTGTTGGTTACCTAAATACCCTTCCCAAAAGGATACTGAACTGCAGTTTCTAATATATGGAGTCTTAAATAAAGACTCAGGTCTCCCACAGACCCTATAATTTTACACTCCAGTGAGTATGTCTATTAAGGCATGGTCCGTCCTTCCTTTCTCTTTAAATTTAAAAGGCTAAGACTTTATCAGGGCCAGGCTAAGGAAGAATTCATCAAAATAGACAAAAGTCTACCCACCGTGGATGATTGTCTTATCCCGGGACTAGCCCCCATTTGAAAGGAAATAGTAGGTATTGTCAGGTACTCACAAAGGCCGGAATGCTGAGAGCGGCTTCCCTAGCAACTAGGTGCGTGATACCCCTGAAGGTGGCACAGAGGGTATCAGGCACGGAGAGGCACGAGTTGCCAGCAGGTGTGCAGGCCACGAAGGTATCTTTAGGTGCGTAGAATAGACTGGTTGCTGGACCGATGAGAAGCCTGGCAGGGGCTCAAACACTTTGACCTGGAAACAGGAACTGGAGAAGGATCCACTGAAGTAGCTGAGGGTAAAACACAGGATTAAGCAGAACAAGTCCTTTAAACAGGCCGAGGGTCAAACACCAGGTAATCGTAATAGCAAGTCCTTTAAGCAGGCCGAGGGTCAAACACCGGATAATCGTAATAGCAAGTCCTGAATCAAGCCGAGGGTCAAACACTGGAGAGAAGATAAGCAGAGGAGTCCTTAATCAAGCCGAGGGTCAAACACTGGAGAGAAGATAAGAGTAGTCAAACGATCCGGGTCACTATAGGCAGGTACAGCTATGCAGAGAGTAAACGGGAACACTGGGAGCTGAGAAGACAAACCAGCAACAAGCACAAGGCATAGCTGCCTTTATATAGGCCCGCCAAGGGGACGTCCCGCTGTGCGCGCACGTGTTAGTGTACCCACGTGTGCTAACCCGTTCGGGTCATGTGCTCGTACCCGCCGATCGTGTACCCGTACGTGTTGATGTGCAACTCTACCGTGCAGGTGCACAGGGATGCGCCGATACTGACAGGCGCTGACTCTGCTAATCCTCTGACAGGTATTCTGGACGATCACCCCTTCTGTGGGTACACCAACAGGGCCCTCAGATAGCTGGAGACACCAAATGAAATGAGAGGCAGGTTGTGCATTCGTAAGATGTCTGCCTTTATTTGCTGTGTATACAGCTTATATGTGGTTCAACTTACCAATCAAAAGAGGGGAAAGGGGAGTGGTTAGTAAATTATGTATTTGTATAAAATATATGGTTATACAAGTCAGCGACCCCTAAGATACATTTATCATGCGTTCGCAGGAGTCAACAGACCATCTGATTATGAGTCATAAATCATGCATCCTGTCCAATGGCCTACAGAACAGGAAACAGGAAAGGACAAACCAACCGACAATGATATATATAGAGTACGGTACTTGTGCAAGCATTTTTCTAAGCATTCTTTCATAGTTGCAGATTTAAGCTAAAATGACAAGATCGTGTATACTGAAATGGCAAAGCATATCAAAATGGAGTCACAATGGTTTGGGCACATTATTACAGAGGGGTCAGGAGGGTATACACCAGGGAGTGTCAGGAGGGTATACACCAGGGAGGGGTCAGGAGTATATACACCAGGGAAGGGAGTATCAGGAGGGTATACACCAGGGAAGGGAGTGTCAGGAGGGTATACACCAGGGAGGGTCAGGAGGGTATACACCAGGGAGGGATCAGCATATCTCTGCCTGCTGCCTCTACTGACTAAGTCCTGTATTTATTCCTGGATGATTCCTTTTGCTGCTGCTGACCACATCTCTGCCTGCTACCTGGACCAATGCTTTGGCTGTGCTGACAGTATCTCTGCCTGTACTAACTATGGACCGTATTCCTGCCTGCTGCCTGGACATCTCCTTTTGCTGTTGCTGACCACATCCCTGCCTGCTGCCTGGACTGAGGCTCTCCTCTGTGGACCACTGCACTACTAAATCCACAGGTAATATTTTGTTATTTGGTATGTACATCTTCAAAAATGTGGTTGGTAGTCAGTAGGGCTGAGCCGAACACCCCCCGGTTCGGTTCGCACCAGAACCTGCGAACGGACCGAAAATTTGCACGAATGTTAGAACCCCATTGAAGTCTATGGGACTCGAACGTTCAAAATCAAAAGTGCTCATTTTAAAGGCTAATTTGCATGGTATTGTCCTAAAAAGGGTTTGGGGACCCGGGTCCTGCCTCAGGGGACATGTATCAATGCAAAAAAAAAAAGTTTTAAAAATGTCCGTTTTTTCGGGAGCAGTGATTTTAACCACTTCAGCCCCGGAAGGATTTACCCCCTTCCTGACCAGAGCACTTTTTACAATTTGGCACTGCGTCGCTTTAACTGCTAATTGCGCTGTCATGCAATGCTGTACCCAAACGAAATTTGCGTCCTTTTCTTCCCACAAATAGAGCTTTCTTTTGATGGTATTTGATCACCTCTGCCGTTTTTATTTTTTGCGCTATACATGGAAAAAGACCGAAAATTTTGAAAAAAAATGATATTTTCTAATTTTTGTTCTAAAAAAAATCCTATAAACTAAATTTTAGTCATACATTTAGGCCAAAATGTATTCGGCCACATGTCTTTGGTAAAAAAAATGTCAATAAGTGTATATTTATTGGTTTGCGCAAAAGTTATAGCGCCTACAAACTAGGGTACATTTTCTGGAATTTACACAGCCTTTAATTTATGACTGCCTATGTCGTTTCTTGAGGTGCTAAAATGGCAGAGCAGTACAAAACCCCCACAAATGACCCCATTTTGGAAAGTAGACACCCCAAGGAAATTGCTGAGAGGCATGTTGAGCCCATTGAATATTCATTTTTTTTGTCCCAAGTGAGTGAATAATGACAAAAAAAAAAAAAATACAAAAAGTTGTCACTAAATGATATATTGCTCACACAGGCCATGGGCATATGTGGAATTGCACCCCAAAATACATTCAGCTGCTTCTCCTGAGTACGGGGATACCACATGTGTGGGACTTTTTGGGAGCCTAGCCGTGTACGGGGCCCCGAAAACCAATCACTGCCTTCAAGATTTCTAAGGGCATACATTTTTGATTTTACTCCTCACTACCTATCACAGTTTTGAAGGCCATAAAATGCCCAGATGGCATAAAACCCCCCCAAATGACCCCATTTTGGAAAGTAGACACCCCAAGCTATTTGCTTTGAGGCATGTTGAGTCCATGGAATGTTTTATATTTTGACACAAGTTGCGGGAAAGTGACAAATTCTTTTTTTTTTTTTTTTTTTTGCACAAAGTTGTCACTAAATGATATATTGCTCACACAGGCCATGGGCATATGTGGAATTGCACCCCAAAATACATTTAGCTACTTCTCCTGAGTACGGGGATACCATATGTGTGGGACTTTTTGGGAGCCTAGCCACGTACGGGGCCCCGAAAACCAATCACCGCCTTCAGGATTTCTAAGGGTGTAAATTTTTGATTTCACTCTTCCCTGCCTATCACAGTTTCGGAGGCTATGGAATGCCCAGGTGGCACAACCCCCCCCAAATGACCCCATTTTGGAAAGTAGACACCCCAAGCTATTTGCTGAGAGGCATGGTGAGTATTTTGCAGCTCTCATTTGTTTTTGAAAATAAAGAAAGACAAGAAAAAACATTTTTTTTTTCTTTTTTCAATTTTCAAAACTTTGTGACAAAAAGTGAGGTCTGCAAATTACTCACTATACCTCTCAGCAAATAGCTTGGGATGTCTACTTTCCAAAATGGGGTCATTTGGGGGGGGGGTTTTGCCACCTGGGCATTCCATGGCCTCCGAAACTGTGATAGGCAGTGAAGAGTAAAATCAAAAATGTACGGCCTTAGAAAGCCTGAAGGCGGTGCTTGGTTTTCGGGGTCCCGTGCGCGGCTAGGCTCCCAAAAAGTCCCACACATGTGGTATCCCCGTACTCAGGAGAAGCAACAGAATGTATTTTGGGGTGTAATTTCACATATTCCCATGGCATGTTTGAGCAATATATCATTTAGTGACAACTTTGTGCAAAAAAAATAAAAAAATTGTCTCTTTCCCGCAACTTGTGTCACAATATAAAATATTCCATGGACTTGACATGACTCTCAGCAAATAGCTTGGGGTGTCTACTTTCCAAAATGGGGTCATTTGGGGGGGGTTTGAACTGTCCTGGCATTGGCATTTTATGCACAACATTTAGAAGCTTATGTCACACATCACCCACTCTTCTAACCACTTGAAGACAAAGCCCTTTCTGACACTTTTTGATTACATGAAAAAAATATTTTTTTTTGCAAGAAAATTACTTTGAACCCCCACACATTATATATATTTTTTAAAGCAAATGCCCTACAGATTAAAATGGTGGGTGTTTCATTTTTTTTTTTCACACAGTATTTGCGCAGCGATTTTTCAAACGCATTTTTTGGGGAAAAAACACACTTTTTTAAATTTGAATGCACTAAAACACACTATATTGCCCAAATGTTTGATGAAATAAAAAAGATGATCTTAGGCTGAGTACATGGATACCAAACATGACATGCTTTAGAATTGCGCACAAACGTGCAGTGGCGACAAACTAAATACATTTTTAAAAGCCTTTAATAGCCTTTACAGGTTACCACTTTAGACTTACAGAGGAGGTCTACTGCTAAAATTACTGCCCTCGATCTGACCTTCGCGGTGATACCTCACATGTATGGTGCAATTGCTGTTTACATTTGACGCCAGACCGACGCTTGCGTTCGCCTTTGCGCGAGAGCAGGGGGGAACAGGGGTGCCTTTTTTTTTTTTTTCTCTTTATTATTTTTTTTCTTTTTTATCTTATTTTTAAACTGTTCCTTTCATTTTTTTTTAAATCATTTTTATTGTTATCTCAGGGAATCTAAATATCCCCTATCATAGCAATAGGTAGTGACAGGTACTCTTTTTTTAAAAAATTAGGGTCTATTAGACCCTAGATTTCTCCTCTGCCCTCAAAGCATCTGACCACACCAAGATCTGTGTGATAAAATGCTTTCCCAATTTCCCAATGGCGCTGTTTACATCCGGCGAAATCTAAGTCATAAAATGCTCGTAGCTTCTATTTTCTTAGGCCATAGAGAAGTTTGGAGCCACTCTGGTCTCTGATCAGCTCTATGGTCAGCTGGCTGAATCACTGGCTGCATTCTCAGGTTCCCTGTTGAGACAATGAGAGCCAGAGAAAAACACGGAAGATGGGGGGGGGGCATTCCCTCCCACTGCTTGTAAAAGCAGTCTAGAGGCTAATTAGCCGCTAGGATTGCTTTTACATGAAAGCTGACCACTGGCTGAAAAGAATGATACCAAGATGATACCTAAACCTGCAGGCATCATTCTGGTATAACCATTCAAAGTCATGAATTGCGTACCTGAAGACAAAAAAATGGTTAACAATAAAGCACAGTAAACGGTAAAGTATAAAAAATTGCATACCTGAAAAGCAAACATGATAAAACATAATAACAATATGCGATGGCATCTTGGGAGACCCTGTGAAAGTGTGCCTAGTCTGTGCATTGCTGTACCCTACGCTAATACTCAACTAGTGAATGGTAGCGTTCAAAACATTCACCAATGCAAAAACCAGGATTGTCAGGACAGGGGGGACAATAATAGCGGGTGTCACGCCTATATCCGCGCTTGCTGCAGACACAACATCTTTTTGTGGGGGGTTCGCTGGGTAGGGGTACTCGGGAGGACATAAAGAAAATGCCTCTCATGCAGCCGACTGCATTTGGTTGGGGATGTGAATGGGGGAAGTACGGGCGCTGCAGAAGCGGTGGGTTCTCAATTAGGATTGGCAAATGCAGCAGGAAGGGCATTATGGGCACGACGGGCCTGTGTTTGTCTTTTTGGTGGCAGCGGGACACTACTTGTGCTTGCCGCCTCACCAGCTTGAACTGCACTTATGGGACTCACCACGTCACCAAGTGTTACCGCAGTGCTGGTTTGACTACGACCGGGGTGTTCTAGCCCGCTGGTGCTTGCCAGTTCACCAAAAATGCTACCAAAAAAACTGTTAGCGATCGCAGGGATCAGGCCTGACTCTGCGAACGGTGCAGTTATGCGTTTAGTGTTTTGGAAGTGACAGTGATCGATCGATACTGCACTTGGATGGGCTGGGCCGGGCGGAGGGGCAAAACGCAGGTGCTAGCAGGTATCTGGGCTGATCCCGCTAACACTGCATTTGTGGGAACCCTAAACTGCTGGGGACGCTAGTATAGATCTGATTGGATCAGATATTGATCCGATCAGATACTATACCACTAAGGGAGGTGTACGGTGCGTGCGTGGGTGTTAGCGGTACTGGCGCTAACCTGACGCTGCCTGGGGCAGGTGCTTGCCAGTTCACCAAAACGCTACCAAAAAAACTGTTAGCGATCGCAGGGATCAGGCCTGACTCTGCGAACGCTGCAGTTATGCGTTTAGTGTTTTGTAAGTGTCAGTGATCGATCGATACTGCACTTGGGTGGGCTGGTCTGGGCCGGGCGGAGGGGTAAAACGCAGGTGCTAGCAGGTATCTGGGGTGATCCCGCTAACACTGCATTTTTGGGAACCCTAAACTGCTGGGGACGCCAGTATAGATCTGATCGGATCAGATATTGATCCGTTCAGATACTATACCACTAAGGGAGGTGTACGGTGCGTGCGTGGATGTTAGCAGTACTGGCACTAATCTGACGCTTACAAGTAAATATAGAAAATAGAAAAAAACTGCGCTGTAAACCAAGAGAGTATATGTAAAGCAGCAATCCCCACAAAAAACATCAATTGTAAATAAGTATGAGAAAAACAAGGGGTTGCGCTAATACTGGTAGTGCGTAATATGAAATCTACAGTAAAAGAAGATTTATACAGTGATCATACATAAGAAATAGATAAAAAAAAAAATATAATAAAACCAATGTGCAAAACATATGGTGATAGTAAAAGAAACAGTCCCATCCAAGGAGGCATCAGTTAAATGTCATAGTGAGTCTAGATCACCAAAAATAGAAAACAAAAGTCCAAGTGACAATGGGTGTAATTCTGTAATAGCGAAGAAGGGTCCACCACCAGAGAATAGAAGGGGTTGCTTCTTACCAGATGGCCATGACCCCCCACCACAGAGGGTCACAGCAAGCAGAAAACTTTAAAAGCCAAAGGA
Organism: Lithobates clamitans; assembly: GCA_037952925.1. Lineage (NCBI taxonomy): Eukaryota > Metazoa > Chordata > Amphibia > Anura > Ranidae > Lithobates > Lithobates clamitans. Next base: position 6,392,478 of record JBBGZY010000231.1, on the reverse strand, counting down.
TGGGAACTGCCAGCGGTGTCCACCAGAGGTCATCTCAACATCAGCCACACCAACGAACCCATAGCAAAGGTACCATAAAATATAGAAGGGGCTCACATAGTGTAAAACTGATTAAATTTATTGGAATGTATAAAAATAAATGAACACTTACAAACGTATATGGTAAAACAGCCTTAAGTCCGGCTCTGTGGCCACCGGAGCTCGGACAAACCCGTCCTGCTGGAATACAACTCGCTCGGGGGTGACGTCAGCGCGTCGTCTGGCTCCGCCCTACGCATTTCGTGACATCATCACGTCTTCCAGGGGCACAGGCGGCGCGCTGCGTCACCTCCCTTAAGTAATAACATGATAGAACCAAGCCTCGCTGTGGATCGCTTCACACCATGGGTCCTCCAAGTCACCGCACACACTTCCGGCATTCGGATGCGCTCCGCGGTGCGAGCGATCAACAGAGGCCACACAGTCCCAGCAATACGCACGGACCAACAAAAAATAAAATCCTATGCATTAAACATAACCAAATTACACATTATGCGAATGAACTCACTGCCCAATATATATATATAGCTAGGTACAGTATACAGAATAAAATAAGATAAACTAGATAAACAATTCCCACATAGCCTGACAATGTTGAATCTCTGATTGGAAACAAAAATTCAGGCTAGGTGGTTAGAGCCGATCAGACCTGAGAACCAATCAGATCTATATAGGACTGGAATGTTCCTCAGATCGACCTCTATCCAGTTACTCAAAAAGTGAATTTATTGCATATTCCTCATCCCTAAAGTCTCGGGGTTACAAAACCGGAAACAGGATAATGTGTTGATTGTGGTCTCCAACCAACAACATTCACCACTAGCACCATCTAGTGGATATGATAGAAAGTGCTACCAGCAACTAAGTACTGGATTAGATTCCCAGTAAATCTCCACCCGGCGTGAACACTACCAAGTGGATATTATGGAAGACACAGAAAAATTATGTAAACCCGAAATCCTAGAAAGCAACAGGGAGCAGAACCTCTTTGGGAATAGAGCTTAACTAAGGCAAATTAAGTTCATATGCTGTACAAATAGCTAATCAGAGTTCCCAGTGGCATACAAAAAATTGCAGGTAATAGTATGTATATGACATACAGTGTAACCCTATAGACACAGACGTCAAAATGCATTAAGAGTTGTTAATAAACGCATTGACGTCTGTGTCAACATTTAACCCGAAAGGGGCATAGGTTCTGAGTCTGTGAATCCAAGACATTTCACATTTAGAGATTTCCCTCACAAGGGAGCTTCCCCTCCAATGTGGTCTGTACTTATCGAGACCAACGTACAAAGTATTGGAGGGGTCCCTACCATGGACCTCGTCGAAATGCCTCGACACGGGGTGTTTATCAAAACCCCTGCGGATATTGCTAATATGCTCGGACAATCTGACTTTAAGGGCCCTCTTGGTCCTGCCCACATATTGCAATCCGCAGGGGCATTGAATAAGATAAATGACCCCCTCGGACGTGCAAGTTATAAAAGGTTTAACCTGATAGGCCCGCGAGGTACTTGTGGACGTGAATTGGCAGATCTTTCTACCCCTATCGCTGTTAAGGGAACACACTTGACAGTTCCTGCACTTGTAGTACCCTTTGAGGTCATGGAAAAAACGATCTGCTAATAGTGGGTGGATCCTGCACCGTTGGGGCGATTTTATTTCCCAATGTGGATGCCCCCCCTGGCGATATCCCCTGTCCACTAAAGCTTCCAGTTCTTTTTTGTACTTAGCCACAGGGTCCCTAGTAAGGGGAGTATATGTGTCCGGGTCATCTACAATGCGGTGCATCTCCTCAAGATAGTCACCTCGATCGATAGTCACCTCGACCGATAGTCAGCGGTATTGATTTGGTTACGTCCCGGGTGGGCAAGTATATAGACCACTGATTTTAGTCTACCCTTTATCACTACATTCTCCACTCAACATCGCCAGATCAAGGACCTAATTAAAAAACACTGGCATATCTTAACTACGGACCCAATTCTGAGTCCAATTTTACCCAGAAACCCCCGTATCATATTCAAGGGGGCATCCACATTGGGAAATAAAATCGCCCCAACGGTGCAGGATCCACCCACTATTAGCAGATCCTTTTTCCATGACCTCAAAGGGTACTACAAGTGCAGGAACTGTCAAGTCTGTTCCCTTAACAGCGATAGGGGTAGAAAGATCTGCCAATTCACGTCCACAAGTACCTCGCGGGCCTATCAGGTTAAACCTTTTATAACTTGCACGTCCGAGGGGGTCATTTATCTTATTCAATGCCCCTGCGGATTGCAATATGTGGGCAGGACCAAGAGGGCCCTTAAAGTCAGATTGTCCGAGCATATTAGCAATATCCGCAGGGGTTTTGATAAACACCCCGTGTCGAGGCATTTCGACGAGGTCCATGGTAGGGACCCCTCCAATACTTTGTACGTTGGTCTCGATAAGTACAGACCACATTGGAGGGGAAGCTCCCTTGTGAGGGAAATCTCTAAATGTGAAATGTCTTGGATTCACAGACTCAGAACCTATGCCCCTTTCGGGTTAAATGTTGACACAGACGTCAATGCGTTTATTAACAACTCTTAATGCATTTTGACGTCTGTGTCTATAGGGTTACACTGTATGTCATATACATACTATTACCTGCAATTTTTTGTATGCCACTGGGAACTCTGATTAGCTATTTGTACAGCATATGAACTTAATTTGCCTTAGTTAAGCTCTATTCCCAAAGAGGTTCTGCTCCCTGTTGCTTTCTAGGATTTCGGGTTTACATAATTTTTCTGTGTCTTCCATAATATCCACTTGGTAGTGTTCACGCCAAGTGGAGATTTACTGGGAATCTAATCCAGTACTTAGTTGCTGGTAGCACTTTCTATCATATCCACTAGATGGTGCTAGTGGTGAATGTTGTTGGTTGGAGACCACAATCAACACATTATCCTGTTTCCGGTTTTGTAACCCCGAGACTTTAGGGATGAGGAATATGCAATAAATTCACTTTTTGAGTAGCTGGATAGAGGTCGATCTGAGGAACATTCCAGTCCTATATAGATCTGATTGGTTCTTAGGTCTGATCGGCTCTAACCACCTAGCCTGAATTTTTGTTTCCAATCAGAGATTCAACATTGTCAGGCTATGTGGGAATTGTTTATCTAGTTTATCTTATTTTATTCTGTATACTGTACCTAGCTATATATATATATTGGGCAGTGAGTTCATTCGCATAATGTGTAATTTGGTTATGTTTAATGCATAGGATTTTATTTTTTGTTGGTCCGTGCGTATTGCTGGGACTGTGTGGCCTCAGTTGATCGCTCGCACCGTGGAGCGCATCCGAATGCCGGAAGTGTGTGCGGTGACTTGGAGGACCCATGGTGTGAAGCGATCCACAGCGAGGCTTGGTTCTATCATGTTATTACTTAAGGGAGGTGACGCAGCGCGCCGCCTGTGCCCCTGGAAGACGTGATGATGTCACGAAATGCGTAGGGCGGAGCCAGACGACGCGCTGACGTCACCCCCGAGCGAGTTGTATTCCAGCAGGACGGGTTTGTCCGAGCTCCGGTGGCCACGGAGCCGGACTTAAGGCTGTTTTACCATATACGTTTGTAAGTGTTCATTTATTTTTATACATTCCAATAAATTTTATCAGTTTTACACTATGTGAGCCCCTTCTATATTTTATGGTACCTTTGCTATGGGTTCGTTGGTGTGGCTGATGTTGAGATGACCTCTGGTGGACACCGCTGGCAGTTCCCATCCTTTGGCTTTTAAAGTTTTCTGCTTGCTGTGACCCTCTGTGGTGGGGGGTCATGGCCATCTGGTAAGAAGCAACCCCTTCTATTCTCTGGTGGTGGACCCTTCTTCGCAATTACAGAATTACACCCATTGTCACTTGGACTTTTGTTTTCTATTTTTGGTGATCTAGACTCACTATGACATTTAACTGATGCCTCATTGGATGGGACTGTTTCTTTTACTATCACCATATGTTTTGCACATTGGTTTTATTATATATTTTTTTTTTTATCTATTTCTTATGTATGATCACTGTATAAATCTTCTTTTACTGTAGATTTCATATTACGCACTACCAGTATTAGCGCAACCCCTTGTTTTTCTCATGCTAATCTGACGCTGCCTGGGGCTGGTGCTTGCCAGTTCACCAAAACGCTACCAAGAAAATTGTTAACGATCGCAGGGATCAGGCCTGACTCTGCGAGCGCTGCAGTTATGCGTTTAGTGTTTTGTAAGTGACAGTGATCTATCGATACTGCACTTGGGTGGGCTGGGCCGGGCCGGGCGGAGGGGAAAAACGCAGGTGCTTGCAGGTATCTGGGCTGATCCCGCTAACACTGCGTTTTTAGGAATCCTAAACTGCTGGGGACGCCAGTATAGATCTGATCGGTTCAGATATTGATCCGTTCAGATACTATACCACTAAGGGAGGCGTATGCTGCGTGCGTGGGTGTTAGCGGTACTGGCGCTAATCTGACGCTGCCTGGGGCGACGCATATCACCGCCGGGCAATCAGGGGGCTAAACCTATATTCGGTAATAAACGGCGGGTGCCCTGACACTATAAAAAATAAACGAACTAACCAGCGTCACCCGTAGCGGTTATACGGTGATCAGTGGTGAAAGGGTTAACTAGGGAGCAATCAAGGGGTTAAAACATTTATTAGATAGTATATGGGGGTCCCTGACGCTATAAAACGCTGACGGCGAACCTAAATATTTACGTCCCTAACTAGCGTCACCAGCGACACTAATACAGCGATCAGAAAAATTATCGCTTAGTGACACTGGAGACAGGGGGTGATCAAGGGGTTAAAACTTTATTAGGGTTTGTTTAAAAAAAAAAACTTTATTAGGGGGTTAGGGGGGTATCCTAAACCTACAGGCGGCTAACACTCACTGCCCTAACACTTCTAACTGTCACAAACTGACACCATGCAGTAATCAGAAAAAAAAAAATACTGCTTGGTGTCAGTGTGACAGGGAGGGGTGATTTGGGGGGATCGGGGGGCGATCGGGGGGGGTCGGGGGTGTAATGTATGCCTGGCATGTTCTACTGTGTGTGTGTGTATGTGTTGTGCACTCACGTGTCTTCTCTCCTCAGCGCCGGAATGGAAACTGCCGAGCCGAGGAGAGATGACATCACATCCTCTGCCTGTGTGTCCGATCGGACCCCCCCGCCCACGGGAGGCAGATCACGTATGGGTACGTGATTCTGCCTGCCCGTGCCATTCTGCCGACGTATATCATCGTTAGGCGGTCGGCAAGTGGTTAATGCTGCTTAAAGTGAAAAAAAAAGTTAAATATTCCTTTAACCACTTGAGGTCCGGGCCATAGCCGAATGACGGCCACAGCGCGGACCTCAATTTCCGGGAGGCCGTCATGGGACATCCTCCCCTGTGCACACGCACACCCTACAGGGCGCGCGGTGCGGGCGTTGTGATCACCGAGTCACAGAGACTCGGATAATCACAGATCCGAGTAAGGGACGGATCCCGCCCCTTACCATGTGATCAGCTGTCAGCCAATGACAGCTGATCACATGATGTAAACAAAAGCTCGGTAATCGGTTTTGTTTTCTCCTCACGCTAACAGCGTGAGGAGAAAAAAAAGCCGATCACCGGCTTATGTTAAAGGGACATCGGTCCCGAAGAGGAAGGAGGCACATATGCCTCATCTGAGCCTACCAGTGCCGTCTGCCATTGCCACCTGCCAGTGCCCAGCAGTGCCACCTATGAATGCCCACAAGTGCCAGCTATGAATGCCCACAAGTTCCACCTATGAATGCCCACAAGTGCCACCTATCAATGCCCACAAGTGCCACCTATTAATGCACACCAGTTCCACCTATGAATGCCCACAAGTGCCACCTATGAATGCCCACAAGTGCCACCTATCAATGCCCACAAATGCCACCTATTAATGCCCACCAGTGGTGCCAATCAGTGCCACCTAGCAGTGCTGCCATTAGTGTAAGCAATCTGGGCCCATTATTGCCACCCATCAGTGCCCATCACTGCCACCCATCAGTGCCCATCACTGCCACCCATCAGTGCCCATCACTGCTACCTATCGGTGCCATCAGTGCCACCTCAGCGTACATCAATGAAGGAGAAAAATTACCTGTTTGCAAAATTTTATAACAAAATATAAAAAATATATACATTTTTTTTTAAAATTCGGTCTTTTTCAATTAATTAATAAAGAATAAAAACCGCAGAGGTGATCAAATACCATCAAAAGAAGGCTCTATTTGTGGGGAAAAATGATAAAAATTTCATTTGAGTACAGTGTTGTATGACCGCGCAATTGTCATTCAAAGTGTGACAGCGCTGAAAGCTGAAAATTGGTCTGGATAGGAGGGGGGTTTAAGTGCCCAGTAAGCAAGTGGTTAAATATCGTACCTGGGGGGTGTCTATAGTATGCCAGTAAAGTGGCGCGCGTTTCCCGTGCTTAGAACAGTCCCTGCACAAAACGTCATTTTTAAAGTAATAAAAGTCATTTAAAACTGCTTACGGCTTTAATGTAATGTCCGGTCCCGGCAATATGGATGAAAATCAGTGAGACAAACGGCATGGTTACCCCCAGTCCATTACCAGGCCCTTTGGGTCTTGTATGGATATTAAGGGGAACCCCGCACCCAAATTAAAAAAAGGAAAGGCGTGGGACCCCAGGTCCTCTGAACAGCAGTATACAGGCGTGCAAACAAGACAGGGACTGTAGGTTTGTTGTTAAGTAGAATCTGTTTGTAATTTTGAACTGGTACATTTTTAAAGTGTAGCTCCAGCCAAAAAATCTATTTTTAAGCTTTTTGGAAAACATAGAGAAGGGTTATCACCCCTGTGACATTTGTTTTGCTGTCTGTGCACCTCTTCAGAAGATTTTACCTCACTTTCTGTCCCAATGACAAATGTTTTTTGACAATTTGCTTTTTTTAGTGAAACAAGGATTGGTGATAAAGCATCAGTGGAGAGGAGACACGTTTTTCCCATATTAACTCTTACAGGAGAGAATTTCCCTTCCTATGGGGTAGATTTCATCTCACTTGTCTCCTTCCATTTGCAAGTAGGAGTCGTTTGTAAGGTGGATGTTTGAAAGTAGGGGCCTTCCCTATATACTCTGCAGAAATTGGGGCCTTAGGTGTTGGTGTTGCGACAACACTGTAATGCCCTGTACACACGGTCGGACATTGATCGGCAACAAAATCCATGGATTTTTTCCGACGGATATTGGCTCAAACTTGTCTTGCATACATACGGTCACACAAAGTTGTCTGAAAATCCGATCCTTCTGAACGCGGTGAAGTAAAACCCGCACGTCGGGACTATAAATGGGGCAGTAGCCAATAGCTTTCGTCTCTTAATTTATTCTGAGCATGCATGGCACTGTGCGTTGGATTTGTGTATACACGATCGGAATTTCCGACAACAGATTTTGTTGTCGGAAAATTTTATAGCAATCTCTCAAACTTTGTGTGTCGGAAATTCCGATGGAAAATGTGTGATGAAGCCCACACACGGTCGGAATTTCCGCAGGAACGGGCTCTGCTGTGAAATATTAGATGAAGAATTGTAATTACATGCCCCTGTTGAACAGGGGCAGAAAAATTGGCCTTTGGTGGTGGTGGTGCTGGTGCCACAACACTGTAATGCCCCGTACACACGGTCGGACTTTCCGATGGAAAATGTCCGATCGGGGCGTGTTGTCGGACATTCCGACCGTGTGTGGGCTTCATCGGACATTTTCCATCGGATTTTCCGACACACAAAGTTTGAGAGCAGACTATAAAATTTTCCGACAACAAAATCCGATCGTGTCAATTCTGGCCGCGTGTGGCCTGTTTCGACGCACAAAGTGCCACGCATGCTCAGAAGAAATTCCGAGACGGAACAGCTCGGTCGGGTAAAATTAGCGTTCGCAATGGATACAACACTTTCGTCACGGTGCAATGTTAAAAATGGTTTAATACAGCGCACTCTCTTCTTCTTTATAATGTGAGAAGAATAAAGTAGTTTTGCTGCTCATATTCACACAGACTTCTCACAAACTTATTTCTTTATTATTTATCGGGATTCCCTTAATATATTTTGATTTGTCACATCTGACAAAAATATTTATTTATTTATTTTTTTTACACGCAGATTTTTTTTATATTTTAGGTTTGTATTTTTTCCAAGGCTGATCTTTGTTTTATTTTATTTTTAGTTTTACTCCAGAATATTTTTGTGTTTTGTGTGTCAGGTTACCCCAACACCATTATTATCTTGTATTATTTAATCTCAAGGAGATTGTTTGGTGTTGGTGTCCCTTGTTATTGTATTTGTATTTTTGAAATGTACCTGAATCCTTCAAACTGTCCTTTTTGAAGGAAAACACACATAGGAGAGTATAATTGAAACCAAAAATCCTTTATTAAGGGCTCAGAACCAAACAAAGAGGGAGGAAACGCTGGATAAACAGCAGAAATTAGCAAAGCCTTGGACCCCCAGGGCAGACATCAATTCTTGAACATCAAAATTGGTGGCCTGAGGAGTCCATATGTAAGGGAGTGCAGTCTGGTCCAGAAGTCCCAGAGATCCGGAAAGCAGTAGATGACATTTGTGTCCCCAGGCTGTGGTACCACAAGAGGCTGCATCTTTTGCCAGACCAGACTGGATCCAGGGTCATCACTTTCTGGTCTTCCTTCCATGCTTCCTTCCCGGCTGTGGCTCTGCTGTTGGAGATGTGGCAGGAGGAGGAGTAGGACCTGGAGGAGGAGGAGGACTAGAGGGACCTGGAGGAGGAGGAGGAAGAGCAGGACCTGGAGGAGGAGGACCATGTGTGAGGTCACAAATGTGGGTATCAGATGTTATTTGTCCCCTCAACCCCTTATCGAGAGCTTCCAACATTAATGACTCACACATGAGTTGTTGGCCCTCCTCCATCCGCTGCATTTTACACGCAATTATGCCAGCAAAGTCCTCCTCCACAGTGTGTGGTGCTCCCAGGGCCTCTGTAGCCTTCCAAAAGAGGCCTATGGCAGCCTCCTCTAGGGTACTCCTCTTCCTGCCACTTTCTCTTTGCGGGTGAAGAGGAGGGACCTGCATATCAGGCAGCCTGCTCAGCCCGGCCACCTTCCCTGTGTATGAAAAAGGGACATGGTTTAATGTTTTGCATCATCAATCACAATCCTAAATTAGTACTCCAAACTAACATCTAGTTAACATCATTGATTGGACAACCTGAAATATTTAGAGGAATGCTATACCTGGCTCAAGCTGGGCTCCTCCACATGTTGCTGCTTGGAAGGCCCAGGTTGGGAATCAGAAGCCTCAGCTGGGGGGTAAGGAAGCGTGGAAGGAAGACTGGAGAGTGATGACCTGGGTTCAGTCTGACCTGCCAGAAAATGCAGCCTGTCATAGTACCACATCCTGGGGACATAGATGTCATCTGCTGCTCCGGATCTCTGCGAATCCTGGACTTTCTTGTGCTCCCTTAGATATGTGCTCCTCAGGCCACCAATTAGGATCTTCAAATAGATGATGTCTGCCGTGGGGATCACCTGCTTCACAATTTCAAACAATTGATCCAGCGCTGCCTTCCTCTTTGTTTGGTTCTTATAATGTGGGTGGTTAATCTCCCACAGACAAGGCAGCTCCCTGAACATGTCAATGAATATTGCCATGAAGTCGGTATCGTTCAAGATATCCATTTTTACTGCAAGACACAACACAAGACAAACCCTAATGTCAGGCAAAACTCTCCTAATCTAGTTACAATATAGGCCTCAATCTAGAAGCAGTATAGGCCCAAGTTTGGATCTTACCTTCGTTATCACGATCGGCGCCTCCGATACTCCTTCCTCCACTCACAGATCGTACGTACTATGCATACGATATAAACACTGCGCATGCGTGTAACTCCGCCCGCCCCTGACCTTCTTTCTAGTCTATTCCCCGCCCTTTTTTGTTCGGCGCAGTGGGTGAAGAGCACATGGCAGAGTCAGAGCAGGTGCGTGCTATTTATAGCAACGAGGAGGAGGAGGAGGAAAGCCCGGATCCGGAAACGTCCCGATCCAGAGGAGATGATTTAAGGCCTCAAATATGTCCTTTGGGGAGATGTTGGAGATGGTCGAAATTCTGAAGAAGGCCGACTATGATGGGAAGTATGGACCTTACCCCAACCCCAATATCAGAAAGGCCAAGATCATGGCGAAAGTGGTCAAGAGTCTGCACCGGAATTTCGGGGTATGACGATCGAAAGATCAGCTCAGGAAGCGGTGGTCGGACCTGAAATTAAGAGAGCCCGAGCAGTACAGAAAGATCCGGAGAGTGCTGCAAAAAAGTAAGTAGTTGTGCTGTGTTCCTATTCTTTTTGTCTTTATTACGTTTGTGCTGCTCCATATGCTTTTCTTAAGTGTTGTACAGTTTAAAATGGCAACTTTCATGTTCATGGGCCCATTATTCGTTCGTATCAAACATTTTTCTTTCCGCCTATGAAACACCATTGTTTAGGCCATATTCATTTGCCAACATTTTTTAGGGCCTACTTGTATGAAAAATATCTGGTTGTGTAGATGGGTTTTTATTAGGGGGCCCACACAGGTGCTCCAGTGTATACTATAGGGGGTCTCCATCTGTGAAGCTTGGACAAGACAGGTAAAGTCTTGAAGCTTGATAATGGACAATAAAAATGCTACGTCTTGGAACTCTGCCAAAATAGACAATTGTACCCCACTTCCAAGCAATGTTTCATCTTTATATTTCAGCCATCAAATATCTGTGTGCTAATTATACCATTTTTGTTTTACATAGGGGAGAAAAGACTCGGAGGACACCCCTCATCCGAGGAGGCCACAGACCCCCCACCTCTGGAAGAAGGGGAAATACCCCAAACCCAAGCAGAGCAGGAGGAGGAAGAAGATGTACTTTACATTACTGGATCTACTGATTACCAACAATACAGACCTGATCACAGATGTGGAAATACGGGGCAATTTAGGTAACAGCGATCACAGGTCAATTCGTTTCAGCATAAATCACACAAATAGGAAACATATACATACAAATAGGATCAATTATGGAGGTTAATCTGGAATTTTGTTGTTTTTTTGCGGATGTAGTTGGCCAAAAGTTTACCTGCTCTATTCCTGTGGGCATAATAATTAGCTTTAAAGCGTTTCAGAGAATTTGTATTTTCTGTTAATAAAGTTTGACGAAGCTGTTGTCTGCAATCTAAAAGTGTCTTTTGAACAATAGGGGAAAGGTTCAGTTTATTTTGTGATTCTAGGGTATTTAAGTTGGACAAAATAGTATCTAGATTTTTAGCCTTCTTTTCCCTAGCTGCTGCTTGTATTAGCAAACCTCTGTTGTACGCCTTATGGGCACACCATAAATACATTGCATCAGTTTCACTATTATCATTAAGTTTAAAATATTCATCTAGCATTTTAGATATTTTGCTTTTGTGGTATATGTTAGAAAGCAGAGATACATTGTTCCTCCATAGGTAGGTAGGGTTGCATGAGTTTTGTTCATTTATTGTAATAGTCACTGGAGCATGGTCTGACCAAGTTATAGTATGTATCTTTACTTCCAGGGTCCTTTGTAGTAGGGTGAGGTCAGATAGAATTAGGTCAATCCTTGAGTAAGAATTATTGGGGGCTGAGAAAAACGTGTAATCACGTTCTGATGCATTGGTGCATCTCCACGAGTCATATAGGCTGGTCTCTCTGAGAAAAGGATTCATCTCATGCCTATGAATACTTCGGGAGGAAGAACAGTCCATATTTTTATCCACAACACAATTAAAATCTCCACACATAAGCAAAGAGCCTTTGCTATGTTTTTTTATCCTTTGGTAGAGGGATTTCAAAAATGAAGCTTGGCCTGTATTGGGTGCATATAGGTTCACTATGGTATACAACAATTTATTCAGTGCACATACTAAGATGATATATCTTCCTTTAGAATCTGTAATAACTTCATGTAAGTTAAATGCAACTGTTTTATTCACAGCAATCATAGTTCCACCTTTTTTAGATAAGGCACACGCATGGAAGATATGAGGGAAAGAAGTATCTGAACATTTGGGTTGCTTATCACAGGAGAAATGTGTCTCTTGAACACATAAGATGTCCCCTTTAAGCTTCTTTGCTTCCTACCACATTACTTTCCATTTAAACGGGCTATTAAGACCGTTCACATTGAGAGAGATCAATTTAATGGTCATGGTGAGTCTGTAGGAATTTTACTAGATAGACATCATTACTGCTTAAATTGTAATGTAATGTGTTATTTTTACCTCAAGGTGGCAGCAATTGTTTATTGCCCGCCATGTACTTCTCAACCTGGACCCATAGTTTATTAGAATTAGGGTCAAACCATGCTCTGGTCTGATCCAGGCGGGCTGCAAAATAATAGTTTTTAAGGTTAGGAAAGTTTATTCCCCCATTCGATTTGTGTTTCAATAGTATGGAGTAAGAGATCTTAGTCATTTTCTTGCCCCAAATGAATTGTTTACACAGTTTATCTGCCTCCCTAAAACATTTGTCCGGAATGATTATTGGTATGGTCCTAAAATAATAAAATTATTTTAGGTAGAGTTGTCATCTTAAAGGCTGCGATCCTACCTATCCAGGACATTTCAAAATTCGATATATGCTGTAGGTCTTGTTTGATTATCCCTAACAGCCTAGGAAAGTTTGCTTCGTATGTGGACTTTGTTGGGGATGATAGAGTAACTCCCAGGTACGCTAGATTCTGAGAAACCCATTGGAATGGGAATGCTTCCTTAACCACTTAAGGACCGGACCATTATGCTGCCTAAGGACTAGAGGACTTTTTCCAATTTGGCACTGCGTCGCTTTAACTGCTAATTGCACGGTCATGCAATGCTGTAAAATTTGCGCCCTTTTCTTCTCACAAATAGAGCTTTCTTTTGATAGTATTTGATCACCTCTGCCATTTTTATTTTTTGCGATATAAACGGAAAAAGACCGAAAATTTTGAAAAAAAATGATATTTTCTACTTTTTGTTATAAAAAAAATCCAATAAACTCAATTTTAGTCATACATTTAGGCCAAAATGTATTCGGCCACATGTCTTTAGTAAAAAAAATGTCAATAAGCGTATTTTTATTGGTTTGCGCAAAAGTTATAGCGTCTACAAACTAAGGTACATTTTCTGGAATTTACACAGCTTTTAGTTTATGACTGCCTATGTCATTTCTTGAGGTGCTAAAATGGCAGGGTGGTACAAAACCCCCCCTAATGACCCCATTTTGGAAAGTAGACACCCCAAGGAAATTGCTGAGAGGCATGTTGAGCCCATTGAATATTAATTTTTTTGTCCCAAGTGATTGAATAATGACAAAAAAAAAAAATTACAAAAAGTTGTCACTAAATGATATATTGCTCACACAGGCCATGTTTGAGCAATATATCATTTAGTGACAAATTTGTGCAAAAAAAAAAAAATTTGTCTCTTTCCCGCAACTTGTGTCACAATATAAAATATTCCATGGACTCGACATGCCTCTCAGCAAATAGCTTGGGGTGTCTACTTTCCAAAATGGGGTAATTTGGGGGGGGTTTGAACTGTCCTGGCATTTTATGCACAACATTTAGAAGCTTATGTGACACATTACCCACTTTTCTAACCACTTGAAGACAAAGCCCCTTCTGACACTTTTTGTTTACATGAAAATTTTTTTTTTTTTGCAAGAAAATTACTTTGAACCCCCAAACATTATATATTTTTTTAAAGCAAATGCCCTACAGATTAAAATGGTGGGTGTTTCATTTTTTTTTTCACACAGTATTTGCGCAGCGATTTTTCAAACGCATTTTTTGGGGAAAAAACACACTTTTTTAAATTTTAATGCACTAAAACACACTATATTGCCCAAATGTTTGATGAAATAAAAAAGATGATCATAGGCCGAGTGCATGGATACCAAACATGACATGCTTTAAAATTGTGCACAAACGTGCAGTGGCAACAAAATAAATACATTTTTAAAAGCCTTTAAAAGCCTTTACAGGTTACCACTTTAGATTTACAGAGGAGGTCTACTGCTAAACTTACTGCCCTCGATCTGACCTTCGCGGTGATACCTCACATGCATGGTGCAAATGCTGTTTACATTTGACGCCAGACCGACGCTTGCGTTCGCCATAGCGCAAGAGCAGGGGGGGACAGGGGTGCTTTTTTTTTTTTTTTTTTTTTTTCTTTATTATTTTTTTGCTTTTTTATCTTACTTTTAAACTGTTCCTTTCATATTTTTTTTTTTAAACCATTTTTATTGTTATCTCAGGGAATGTAAATATCCCCTACGATAGCAATAGGTAGTGACAGGTACTCTTTTTTGAAAAAATTGGGGTCTATTAGACCCTAGATCTCTCCTCTGCCCTCAAAGCATCTGACCACACCAAGATCGGTGTGATAAAATGCTTTCCCAATTTCCCAATGGCGCTGTTTACATCCGGCGAAATCAAAGTCATAAAATGCTCGTAGCTTCCGGTTTCTTAGGCCATAGAGATGTTTGGAGCCACTCTGGTCTCTGATCAGCTCTATGGTCAGCTGGCTGAATCACTGGCTGCATTCTCAGGTTCCCTGTTGAGACAGGAGAGCCAGAGAAAAACACGGAAGACGGTGGGGGGCATTCCCTCCCACTGCTTGTAAAAGCAGTCTAGAGGCTAATTAGCCACTACGATTGCTTTTACATGAAAGCCGACCACTGGCTGAAAAGAATGATAGCAAGATGATACCGAAAACTGCAGGCATCATTCTGGTATAACCACTCAAAGTCGTGAATGGCGTACCTGAAGACAAAAAAATGGTTAACAATAAAGCTCAGTAAACAGTAAAGTATAAAAAATTGCATACCTGAAAAGCAAACATAATAAAACATAATAACAATAAAACATTGCAGAATAGAATACAGTAAAAAAAGAGCAGAACAATAGAGAGGGAATAGAGAGAGAGAGAACAATAAAACGACAACTATTTTTTTTTATTTTATATATTTAATTTATTTTTTTTTTTTTACACTTTTTTTTGTAACTAACTTTTATAACTGTAACCGGTTCCAGGTTCGGGTCTCTCAAAATGCGATGGCATCTTGGGAGACCCTGTGAAAGTGTGCCTAATCTGTGCAATGCTGTACCCTACGCTAATATTCAACTAGTGAATGCTAGCATTCAAAACATTCACCAATGCAAAGACCAGGATTGTCAGGACAGGAGGGACAATAATAGTGGGTTTCATAAAGAAAATGCCTCTCATGCAGCCGACTGCATTTGGTTGGGAATGTGAATGGGGGAAGTACGGGCGCTGCAGAAGTGGTGGGTTCCCAATTAGGATTGGCGAATGCAGCAGGAAGGGCATTATGGGCACGACGGGCCTGTGTTTGTCTTTTTGGTGGCAGCGGGACACTACTTGTGCTTGCCACCTCACCAGCTTGAACTGCACTTAGGGGACTCGCCACGTCACCACGTGTTACTGCAGTGCTGGTTTGACTACGACCGGGGTGTACTAGGCCACTGGTGCTTGCCAGTTCACCAAAACGCTACCAAAAAAACTTTTAGCGATCGCAGGGATCAGGCCTGACTCTGTGAATGCTGCAGTTATGCGTTTAGTGTTTTGTAAGTGACAGTGATCGATCGATACTGCACTTGGATGGGCTGGGCCGGGCGAGGGGCAAAACGCAGGTGCTGGCAGGTATCTGGGCTGATCTCGCTAACACTGCGTTTTTGGGAACCCTAAACTGCTGGGGACGCTAGTATAGATCTGATTGGATCAGATATGGATCCGTTCAGACACCATACCACTAAGGGAGGTGTACGCTGCGTGCGTGGGTGTTAGTGGTACTGGCGCTAACCTGACGCTGCTTGGGGCTGGTGCTTACCAGTTCACCAAAATGCTACCAAAAAAACTGTTAGCGATCGCAGGGATCAGGCCTGACTCTGCGAGTGCTGCAGTTATGCGTTTAGTGTTTTGTAAGTGACAGTGATCGATCGATACTGCACTTGAGTGGGCTGGGCTGGGCGGAGGGGGCAAAACGCAGGTGCTAGCAGGTATCTGGGCTGATCCCACTAACACTGCGTTTTTGGGAACCCTAAACTGCTGGGGAAGCTAGTATAGATCTGATCGGTTCAGATATTGATGCGTTCAGATACTATACCACCAAGGGAGGCGTATGCTGCGTGCGTGGGTGTTAGCGGTACTGGCGCTAATCTGACGCTGCCTGGGGCGACGCATATCACCGCCGGGCGATGAGGGGGCTAAACCTTTATTAGGTAGTAAACGGCGGGTGCCCTGACACTATAAAAAATAAACAAACTAACCAGCGTCACCCGTAATGGTTATACGTGATCAGTGGTGAAAAGGTTAACTAGGGGCAATCAAGGGGTTAAAACATTTATAAGATAGTATATGGGGGTCCCTATGCAAACGAGAAGATCTGGACAGCCGCACTCCAGGAAGTAATAATCCAAGTTTCTTTATTTTAAAATCAGGAACACATCAGATACAGGACATCATAGACAGAGTGTACAGATCATAGTCTAACGCGGTTCACACTTGTCCAAGTGCTTACTCATACTATTTCTAACCTACTTACACACATATATATATATATATGTATATATATATATATATATATATATATATATATATATATATATATATATATATACAGTCAGTCTATTATATATATACTCTGCATCCAGTCAGTGTAGCCTAGATCTGCATTCTACAGTGCATTCCGTGGTGTACTATTTCTAATCTACTTCAAGCAGTGTATTTGAAATTATATATATATATATATATATATATATATATATATATATACTCTGCAGCTTCCAATGTAGCCTATATCTACAGTGCATTCTGTGGTGTACTGTTTCTACTACTTTTCTGGTGGTGTACACAGTACAAAATACAGTGCAAACATAGTGCAGTTGCTACTACTTTTCTGGTGGTGTACACATTACACAATACAGTGCAACCGTAGTGCAGTTGCTACTACTTTTCTGGTGGTGTACACAGTATACATCACAGTGCAACCATAGTGCAGTTGCTACTACTTTTTAGGTGGTGTACACATTACATAATACAGTGCAGCTGTAGTGCAAGTGCTACTACTTTTCTGGTGGTGTACACAGTACACAATACAGTGCAACCGTAGTGCAGTTGCTACTACTTTTCTGGTGGTGTACACAGTACACAATACAGTGCAACCGTAGTGCAGTTGCTACTACATTTCTGGTGGTGGACACAGTACACAATACAGTGCAACCGTAGTTTAGTTGCTACTACTTTTCTGGTGGTGTACACAATGCAGCCGTAGTGCAGTTGCTACTACACTTCTGGTGGTGTACACAGTACACAATACAGTGCAACCGTAGTGCAGTTGCTACTACATTTCTGGTGGTGGACACAGTACACAATACAGTGCAACCGTAGTTTAGTTGCTACTACTTTTCTGGTGGTGTACACAATGCAGCCATAGTGCAGTTGCTACTACACTTCTGGTGGTGTACACAGTACACAATACAGTGCAGCCGTAGTGCAGTTGCTACTACTTTTTGGTGGTGTACACAGTACACAATACAGTGTGATGTTGTAAAACAAAATATACATCATGTCTGGAAGGCCATCAAGAAAAGGCAGATACTGACAGGACACTAAAAGAGGGCAAGCAGGCTCTGTGTCTACAGTCAACAGTGCTGGTCATGGACATGGTGCATCCTCTGCCGGTGGCTGCAGGGCACGATTGTCCTATTTTTATTCTGCTGGCTGTGTTATTGAGCCAGAACATGCAGAAGAGTTGGTGGAGTGGATAACAAAGCTGTCCTCATCCTCCTCATTCTCTGTTACCCAGGCTCAGAGTAGTTTGCCTTCCAATGCAGCTGCCAAAGCAGCCTATTCCACCGGCTCCTTGTCCACAGTCACTCCTTCCGTAGCTCCACCATCATGCATGGAGGAGTCCCCTGAACTATTCGACCACAGTGTTGGGTACATGCTGATGGAGGATGCGGAGCGATTAGAAGGCTCTGATGTTGTTTCTCAGGTTGAGGAAGGGAGTAACATGAGCCTAGAGAGAGGGGGTGCCCAAGAAGGACAAGAAACTGGCAGTCATGTTCCTCCAGCCGCAGCATACTGCCAAGTTTGCTCTACTGAGAAGGAGGGAGGGGATGATGAGGTCACTGACTCTACTTGAGTGCCTGATAGAAGAGAGGAAGAGGCACAAATCCAACGAGGCAGGATGTTCTCTAGGGGGCAGCTTAAGGGCATCCACCATACTGCATCACATTGCAGAGCTCCGCAGGTGCAGGGCGCTGCTTACTCCCCGCATATTTTGAAAAGTTCCTTGGTGTGGGCCTTTTTTGACACATGTGCAGCAGATCGCACCTTTGCTGTTTGCAACCTATGTCTGAAGCAGATCAAGCATGGCCAGAACAGCAGCCGCTTGGGCACCACATGCTTGACCAGACATATGACGACCTCCCATGCAGTCATGGGAAGGCAACAGCACTTGAAAGACCCACATCAAAGAAAAAGGCGGACTTCTCCTTGCTCCTCATCTGGGATCTCCAACCCCACTATACCTCCAGTCCTCTCAAAAACCTGCACTGAGAGGAATAAAGGTATAGCATTAGGTGTCCCAAGTACTTGCAGCCAATCTGTTATCAGTTCACCTCCATCTGATTTTAGCAGGCAAATTTCCCTACCCCAGTTGCTAAATCGTAAAAAGAAACTCGGTCTCAGCCATCCACATGCTTAGCGTCTGAATGCTAGCTTGGTCAAATTGCTAACACTGCAACTGCTGCCTTTTCAGCTGGTAGACTCTGTCCCCTTTCGTGAATTTGTGGAATGTGCTGTACCTCAGTGGCAGGTTCCAAAATGCTATTTCTTTTCACGGAGGGCAATTACGGCTCTCTACCGGCATGTGGAAGGCAATGCTTTGGCCTTGTTGGACAGGGCGGTCAGCAGTAAGGTGCATATTACCACTGACTCATGGTCTAGCAGGCATGGGCAGGGATGTTACCTTTCCTTCATGGTGCACTGGGTAACTCTGCTGGCAGCTGGGAAGCATGCAGGACAGGGTTCAGTATTGTTGGAGCTTGTTCCACCACCACGCCTCAAAAATGCTAGTGGTAATTCTGCCACAGCTCTCTCCTCCACCCCCTCCTCTTCTTCTTCCTCTATGGCCTCTTCTGCAGATTTATCCTCTGAACCAGTGGTGCTCCGTAAGCATTCATAGGGCCTACGCAAGGCAAAAAGATGATATGCGGTTCTTGAGTTGGTCTGCTTAGGGGACAGGAACCACACTGGGGCAGAGATTCTGTCAGATCTGCAGGGGCAGGCTCAGAGGTGGTTGACGCCACGCCAGCTTCAGCCAGGAATGGTTTTATGCGACAATGTCACCAACCTTCTCTCTGCCCTCCAACAGGGACACTTGACCCATGTCTCTTGTTTTGCACACGTCCTGAATTTGGTGGTGCAGCGGTTCTTGAGCAGGTACCCAGGCTTACAGGATCTCCTAAGGCAGGCCAGAAAAGTCTGTGGTCATTTCCATTGGTCATACAATGCCAGTGCTCGGCTGGCTGACATTCAAAGGGAATGCAACCTGCCCACCAACTGCCTCATTTGTGACATACCCACCAGGTGAAACTCAACCTTGGCAATGCTGCAGTGGCTGCACTCACAGCAGAGGGCTATCAATGAGTACCTGTGTGAGTATGGCACCAGGACAGGGTCAGGGGAGCTTGGCTTTTTTACGCCACGCCAGTGGCTACTGATCAAGGATGCATGCACTGTCCTGTCACCATTTGAGGAGGCCACAAGGATGGTGAGCAGTGACAATGCATGCATCAGTGATACTGTCCCTCTTGTCTTCCTGTTGGAGCACACGCTTCATGGAATAATGGACAGGGCACTTGAGACAGAACAGCGGGAGGAAGAGGAGGACTTCCTTACCGCTCAAGGTCCTCTTTATCCAGATAGCATTTCTGTGGGCCTGCCAAACACACAGGAAGAAGAGGAGGAGGAGGATTGTGTCAGCATGGATGTAGAGGATAACACTCAGCAGCAGTCTTCAAGGGTTTGGTTTTCAGTCCCCAGAAACCCAAGGAGTTGTACGTGGTTGGGAGGAGGTAGTTCCTGACAACATCATCTTCAGTGACCCAGAGGACTCACAATTGAATGCGTCTGCAAACTTACGCTGCATGGCCTCCCTGATTCTGCAAAGCTTGCGAAAGGACCCTAGGATTCGTGGTATCAAGGAGAGGGATCATTACTGGCTGGCAACCCTTCTTGATCCACATTACAAGGGTAAGGTTGCAGAACTCATCCTGTCTTCGCAGAGGGAGCAGAGGATGAAACATCTTCAGGAGACCATGAAGAAAGGTTTGTGCAATGCGTTTCCAGTCCCTGGGAGGTTACAATTTCCTGGTGCTGGACGTGTTGTTGAGGCTTCGTTAAGTCAGAGGAAGAGTGGTGGAGAAGGTGGCCGGCTGAACAATGCAATTAGACAATTTTTCAGTCCTCAGTGCCAAGGTCTTATCAGTTCAAGCAACCATCGCCAGCATATGCATTACATGGTGCAAGAATATCTTGGGGCAAGAACAGACTCGGAGACCTTTCCAACAGACCATCCACTGGGTTACTGGGTCTTGAGGATGGACCACTGGCCAGAACTTGCTCAATATGCAAATAAGCTACTGGCCTGTCCTGCATCCAGCGTTATTTCTGAATGCACATTCAGTGATGCTGGAGGGTTTGTAGTGGATCATAGAGTGCGCCTGTCCACAGACTCCATTGATAGGCTCACATTCATAAAAATGAATCAGTCTTGGATCAGCAGCAGCTATCAAGCACCTAATGCTGATGTAACTTATTGGTTTTTCTATGGATGTGGGATCCCTTGAAGACTGCCTATGCTGAGTGACTATCCTATTCCTCCTCAATCTTGATGATGCTAGCTTCCAACCATATTTTTGGTTTAGGGCACCACCACCACTGCCTAAGGCCCAATTTTTCTGCCCCTGTTTAACAGGGGCATATAATTACAATTTTTGATCAAATATTTCACAGCGGGGCCCGTTCCTGCGCCCAACAAGAGTATCTGTGAGGGGTTACAGTGTTGTGGCACCACAACCACCACCACCAAAGGCCCAATTTTTCTGCCCCTGTTTAACAGGGGCATGTAATTACTATTTTTGAAATAATATTTAACAACAGGGCCTGTTCCTGCGCATAACAAGAGTAACTGTGAGGGGTTACAGTATTCTGGCACCACCAATACCTAAGATCCAATTTTCTGCAGAGTATATAGGGCAGGCCATATAGTACTTCTGTTCAGAGTATATAGTGCCTAGGGGCCCCCCAATGCCATTTTTTTTTAATTTGGGTGCAGGGTTCCCCTTAATATCCATACTGTGACAGACCTAGCCGGGACAGAGGCTGTTGGAGAGGACTGAATGCTAGCCTCTTGCCTTTTGATTATGGGCCCTGGATTTTCAAGGGAACAATACTCTTTGTGAGGTGAATTAGAAATCCAGTCTGAACTGTACTAATCGGACTCAGTCGTGTATATATGTATATATTGTATGTTGTTTGATTCTGTTGTGGACTCTTTGCTGTGATCATTTGGGATGTGTGTCCCTATAGAGGGAGGGGGGATTCCTCCAGCAGCCCCCTGCTGATAAGACTGATTCATACTGTTGGGACACATACTGTGAGGAGATGCTGGTGTCATCAACTCCAACTACTTGTCTTGTTCTCTGCTATAATGTGTTTAAAGTAAATGAGTTTAGTCTGGCTTACCACAGGTTCTAAGGGTATTCCACACATTGTTGTTTGTTCTAATTAACCCTGTGTTGATGTTTATGGTAATGTGTATTAAATAGTCACCTAGTCTAGGTAAATGATTTAGTAAACTAGCTCATGTTAATTAGGTTACAGTTGTATTGTTAGAGGAGGTTCCAACAGCATATAAAGTCTTGTAATTTTGATTCTAAATAATATAGTCTATGTTAGCAGTGAAGCAAGTCGCGCCTTGTTTTATGCTTGAGAGCGGTTGGAATATCTAATATCTGTATCCAGACTACAAGAAAGTGGTATACTGACGGAAGCACTCAAGTGGAGTGTGGGAAGTTCTGTGTCATTACTGAGTCCAATTAGTACAGTTCAGACTGGATTTCTAATTCACCTCACAAAGAGTATTGTTCCCTTTAAAATCCAGGGCCCATAATCAAAAGGCAAGAGGCTAGCATTCAGTCCTCTCCAACAGCCTCTGTCCCGGCTAGGTCTGTCACACATACCAGACCCAAAGTGCCTGGTAATTGACTGGGGGGGGCATGCTGTTTTTCTCAATGATTTTCATCTATATTGCCGGGACCTGACAATACATTACAGCCACAAGCAGTTTTAAATTACTTTTTTCCTTTAGAAGTGTCATTTTGCTGTGGTACTTTTCTAAACACGGGAAACACGCGCCACTTTACAGGCATACTATGGACACCCCCCAGGCCCAATATTTAAAGGAATATTTCATTTTTATTGTTTCACTTTAAGCATTCTTAAAATCACTGCTCCCGAAAAAACGCCCATTTTTAAAACTTTTTTTGCATTGATACATGTCTCCTGGGGCAGGACCCGGGTCCCCAAAAACCTTTTAGGGCAAAAACTTGCATATAAGCCTTTAAAATTAGCAGTTTTGATTTTTCACGTTCGTGTCCCATAGACTTTAATGGTGTTCGCGTGTTCGAACAAACATTTTTGCATGTTCAGATGTTCTGGTGCGAACCGAACCGGGGGTGTTCGTCTCATCCCTATTTAAAATGTGTACAAAGAAGATTCCTTCTAAATTGCCTTAGATATAGTCTAGATTTCAACTATTTCTGGTATAAGACCTTCTTCAAGCAGATACGTGAGATTTCAACGGGCACAAAGTATGCGCCCCAGTGTAGCTAATCTCTATATGTCTGAATGGGAGGAGGAGGCCCTTTATAATAATAAACCAAAACAGCTTACATTATTCAAAAGGTATATAGATGATATTATTATAATTTGGAGTGAAGATAGAGTCTCACGGATTTTTGTTTTGATTTGAATACCAACAGTAAAAACATCAAACTTACCTTGGAGGTGAGTAAAGAAAAAATACATTTTTTGGATTTGCTGATAAAAAAGGAAGAAAAAAGATTGACCACCCAGACTTACTTCAAACCAGTGGACAGGAAAAGCTACCTGCCACTGGATAGCTGTCACTACAACCCCTGGTTGGATAACACACCGAAAGGCCAACTAATCAGACCGAGACGAAATTGTACCACGAAAGATGTGTTTATCAAACAGGCGGAAATAATTGGAGAGAGGTTTATCCAAAAGGGATATCACCCTGAATTTATTGAAGAAAGGATAAATGATGTTATCTTGATGGATAGGGAAAAATTAATACAGGATCCAACTAAAAACACTGAAAATAGAAATTTTGTACCACTTGTTATGGATTTTAATATCCAACATAAGCAAATTGAAAGAATATGCAATAAATATTGGAGTATCGTAAAAGCAGATCGACACCTAGGTTCTATTCTTCCTGAGAATCCTAAATTTACTTATTGAAGGGCTCCGACCCTTAGGGACCGTATAGCAAAAAATGTACTTGACCCCCCGACTAAAAGAAAAATTTTCCTTCTTTTGCCGCGTATACATGATCGAAAATTCCGCCAGCAAAAGTCTGATGAGAGCTTTTGGTCAGAAAATGCAACCGTGTGTATGCTCCATCTGACTTTTGCTGGCGGAATTCCAGCCAGCAAAAGACTGAGAGCAGGTTCTCAATTTTTCAGTCGTAAAAAGTTTCGATCAGAAATTCAGATCGTCTGTACCAATTCTGACGCGCAAAATTCCTACGCATGCTCGGAAACAATTCAACGCATGCTCGGAAGCATTGAACTTAATTTTCTCGGCTCCCCGTAGTGTTGTACGTCACCGCGTTCTTGACGGTCAAAAGTTCAGCGAACTTTTGTGTAAACGTGTGTATGCAAGGCAAGCTTGAACGGAATTCCGTCAGAAAAACCATCCAAGATTTTTCTGATGAGAAATCCGCTCGTGTGTACGGGGCATTTGAGGGAAAAAGAGTACTACCCCTGTAAAAGCTGCTATACATGCAGGTATACTAAAGAAAGGAAGAAAAATAAACTTTGTTTTAAATCCGCCGTGACTTCAAAAGAATATTTTATAGAAGATTTTATTATTTGCCGAACTGAAGGGGTCATCTACCTTTTAGAATGTCCTTGCCGGATCCAATATATTGGGAGGACCAAATGAGAACTATGGAAAAGATTGAGAGAGCATGTCCAAAATATAAAGAATGGTTTTGTTAAACATAGCCTATCAAGACATTATGCAGTGTATCACAATAAGGATCCCTCTTTTCTGTTGGTATGCGGGATCGAAAAATATAAGCCCCATTGGAGGGGAGATAATAAAGTTATCAAATTGAGCCAATCAGAGTCTTGCTTGATACATGAGCTACTTACTTTAGCACCACTAGGACATAACGTTGAGTTTGATTTAAGCTGTTTTATATCCAATTTTTAAGCTTATTTCTCCCTCTCTTCATTTTGAATATTCTTTCTTTATTTATTATTAGAAAGGTTTTTAGCTTGGATTATCTATTATGCAGCGGTATTTGTGATGTCGCTATATACTGTTTTGAATATTGACTTTATCTTTAATGATTATTATTGGAGGTATATCTATTTCTTTATTTGAGAGGACCATGTTTCATGTCCTTCTGATTTATTGGAGTCCTTTTTATTGTTCACATGTTCCGTTGTTGTTGCTATAGATTTACTTACCAAGATGTTCCTTCCATTATATCCACTAGATGGTGGTGTCCTGTTTCGGACAATGCCTGCCTATTGGATATCTCTTATGTAAGGATGTTATGTGAATTATGATTTGTTTTATACTGTTTTTCCACTAGATGTCATGAGAGAGTTTTTCATTTCTATGTGCTATTTATGTGAGCTACCACCAGATGGTGCTGTCTATGGTGGATTCATGTATTTTAAAGATCGTTTCTCACTTTATATTTATGTATTATACAAGAGTCCTCTTAGTACTGTTAGCAAGTTTGTTGATACATTTGGAGAGAATCAGAATGTTTTATTTACCTATTGCTGTTGCTATGACAGCGGAACTCCATATAGGCTGGCATCAGACACCTGACTCCATCACCCTTTGATGAAGTCACATGATCAGTGATGCAATGCGTCAGAGAGGAGCCAGGTGTCGTCACTTCCAGTCACAGTCATACAGCACATGCACTTTTTTCTTTTTATATGAACTGTCACTTGGATTTTTTTCCTTTTTATTGGACTTAGATTGCACTACCAGCACTTCTGGTGTACTTTAGCACCTTATTGCTTTGTCTGCACTTTATTAGAAATTCCTGATATTATGAATGTTCATTATCATTATATTATGCTGAAGATTTCTTGCACCTGATAATCCAGCACATTAGCTTTGGCACGGTTCTGGATGTTATTTATTAAGTGTGTTTATCTCATTAATTTGTGTCCACAATTTTTATTATTTATCACTTTTAGTTAGTGCCACATACCTTTGTATTAATTTATTTTTTTCTGTGCGGAAACATTTTCATATGTTGGCACCTTCTCATTCCCTTACTTAGTCTACTTGCGCGAATATAGGTTTTGCGCATTAGTTCTTTTCTCTTTTTTACCATCACTATATTGCAATACATTGGTTGATTTGCGCTGGATATTCCTTATAGTCCTATATAAGTTTTACTATTGCACTTATAAGTCCATTTGTACAATTTTAAGTGTAGGGGTGGGCTGAACTTTTCTTAACCCTTCCTCCTCCCCAATGTGTGGCACCTGGGGCAGACTGACCCCGTTGCCACTGGTAAGGCTGCATTGCTGGGGGCACTGATCAGAGTGCATTTCTGGGGGCACTGAGCAGAGTGGATTGCTGGGTACACTGATCAGAGTGCATTGCTGGAGACACTGATCAGAGTGCATTGATGGGGACACTGATCAGAGTGCATTGATGGGGACACTGATCAGAGTGCATTGCTGGGGACACTGATCAGAGTGCATTGCTGGGGACACTGATCAGAGTGCATTGCTGGAGACACTGATCAGAGTGCATTGATGGGGACACTGATCAGAGTGCATTGCTGGAGACACTGATCAGAGTGCATTGATGGGGACACTGATCAGAGTGCATTGCTGGAGACACTGATCAGAGTGCATTGATGGGGACACTGATCAGAGTGCATTGCTGGGGACACTGATCAGAGTGCATTGCTGGGGACACTGATCAGAGTGCACTGCTGGAGACACTGATCAGAGTGCACTGCTGGAGACACTGATCAGAGTGCATTGCTGGGGACACTGATCAGAGTGCATTGCTGGGGACACTGATCAGAGTGCATTGCTGGAGACACTGATCAGAGTGCATTGATGGGGACACTGATCAGAGTGCATTGATGGGGACACTGATCAGAGTGCATTGCTGGAGACACTGATCAGAGTGCATTGATGGGGACACTGATCAGAGTGCATTGCTGGAGACACTGATCAGAGTGCATTGATGGGGACACTGATCAGAGTGCATTGCTGGGGACACTGATCAGAGTGCATTGCTGGAGACACTGATCAGAGTGCATTGCTGGGGACACTGATCAGAGTGCTTTGCTGGGAACACTGATCAGAGTGCATTGCTGGGGGCACTGATCAGAGTGCATTTCTGGGGCACTGATCAGAGTGCACTGCTGGGGACACTGATCAGAGTGCATTGCTGGGGACACTAATCAGAGTGCATTGCTGGGGACACTGATCAGAGTGCATTGCTGGGGACACTGATCAGAGTGCATTGCTGGGGGCACTGATCAGAGTGCATTTCTGGGGCACTGATCAGAGTGGATTGCTGGGTACACTGATCAGAGTGCATTGCTGGGGACACTGATCAGAGTGCATTGCTGTGGACACTGATCAGAGTGCATTGCTGGGGACACTGACCAGAGTGCATTGCTGGGGACACTGATCAGAGTGTATTGCTGGGGACACTGATCAGAGTGCATTGCTGGGGACACTGATCAGAGTGCATTGCTGGGGACACTGACCAGAGTGCATTGCTGGGGTCACTGATCAGAGTGCACTGCTGGGGACACTGATCAGAGTGCATTGCTGGGGACACTGATCAGAGTGCATTGCTGGGGACACTGATCAGAGTGCATTGCTGGGGACATTGATCAGAGTGCATTGCTGGGGACACTGATCAGAGTGCATTGCTGGGGACACCGATCAGAGTGCATTGATGGGGACACTGATCAGAGTGCATTGCTGGAGACACTGATCAGAGTGCATTGATGGGGACACCGATCAGAGTGCATTGCTGGAGACACTGATCAGAGTGCATTGCTGGGGACACTGATCAGAGTGCATTGCTGGGGACACTGATCAGAGTGCATTGCTGGAGACACTGATCAGAGTGCATTGATGGGGACACTGATCAGAGTGCATTGCTGGGGACACTGATCAGAGTGCATTGCTGGGGACACTGATCAGAGTGCATTGCTGGAGACACTGATCAGAGTGCACTGCTGGAGACACTGATCAGAGTGCATTGCTGGGGACACTGATCAGAGTGCATTGCTGGAGACACTGATCAGAGTGCATTGATGGGGACACTGATCAGAGTGCATTGATGGGGACACTGATCAGAGTGCATTGCTGGAGACACTGATCAGAGTGCATTGATGGGGACACTGATCAGAGTGCATTGCTGGAGACACTGATCAGAGTGCATTGATGGGGACACTGATCAGAGTGCATTGCTGGGGACACTGATCAGAGTGCATTGCTGGAGACACTGATCAGAGTGCATTGCTAGGGACACTGATCAGAGTGCTTTGCTGGGAACACTGATCAGAGTGCATTGCTGGGGGCACTGATCAGAGTGCATTTCTGGGGCACTGATCAGAGTGCACTGCTGGGGACACTGATCAGAGTGCATTGCTGGGGACACTGATCAGAGTGCATTGCTGGGGACACTGATCAGAGTGCATTGCTGGGGACACTGATCAGAGTGCATTGCTGGGGGCACTGATCAGAGTGCATTTCTGGGGCACTGATCAGAGTGGATTGCTGGGTACACTGATCAGAGTGCATTGCTGGGGACACTGATCAGAGTGCATTGCTGTGGACACTGATCAGAGTGCATTGCTGGGGACACTGACCAGAGTGCATTGCTGGGGACACTGATCAGAGTGCATTGCTGGGGACACTGATCAGAGTGCATTGCTGGGGACACTGATCAGAGTGCATTGCTGGGGACACTGACCAGAGTGCATTGCTGGGGTCACTGATCAGAGTGCACTGCTGGGGACACTGATCAGAGTGCATTGCTGGGGACACTGATCAGAGTGCATTGCTGGGGACACTGATCAGAGTGCATTGCTGGGGACACTGATCAGAGTGCATTGCTGGGGACATTGATCAGAGTGCATTGCTGGGGACACTGATCAGAGTGCATTGCTGGGG
Source organism: Lithobates clamitans (assembly GCA_037952925.1). Classification (NCBI taxonomy): domain Eukaryota; kingdom Metazoa; phylum Chordata; class Amphibia; order Anura; family Ranidae; genus Lithobates; species Lithobates clamitans. The sequence continues at coordinate 6,363,857 of JBBGZY010000231.1, read as the reverse complement.
ACACCGATCAGAGTGCATTGCTGGGGGCACTGATCAGGCTGCACTGATGGAGACACCGATCAGGCTGCATTGCTGGGGGCACTGATCAGGCTGCACTGATGGGGACACTAATCAGGCTGCATTGCTGGGGGCACTGATCAGATTCTATTGCTGGGGACACTGATCAGAGTGCACTGCTGGGGACTAGGGATGAGCCGAACACCCCCCGGTTCGGTTCGCACCAGAACCCGCGAACGGACCGCAAGTTCGCACGAACGTTAGAACCCCATTGACGTCTATGGGACTCGAACGTTCGAAATCAAAAGTGCTCATTTTAAAGGCTAATTTGCATGGTATTGTCCTAAAAAGGGTTTGGGGACCCGGGTCCTACCCCAGGGGACATGTATCAATGCAAAAAAAACTTTTAAAAACGGCCGTTTTTTCGGGAGCAGTGATTTTAATGATGCTTAAAGTAAAAAAAAAAAAGTGAAATATTCCTTTAAATATCGTACCTGGGGGGTGTCTATAGTATGCCTGTAAAGTGACGCGTGTTTCCCATGTTTAGAACAGTCCCTGCACCAAATGTCATTTTTAAAGGAAAAAATCTCATTTAAAACTGCTTGCGGGTTTAATGTCATGTCGGGTCATGGCAATATGGATGAAAATCAGTGAGACAAACGGCATGGGTACCCCCCAGTCCATTACCAGGCCCTTTGGGTCTTGTATGGATATTAAGGGGAACCCCGCACCCAAATTAAAATAAGGAAAGGTCCCTATATACTCTGAACAGCAGTATACAGGCGGTGCAAACAAGACAGGGACTGTAGGTTTGTTGTTAAGTAGAATCTGTTTGTAATTTTGAACATTTTTAATGTGTTTAGCTCCAGCCAAAAAATCTTTTCTAAGCTTTTTGGAAAACATAGGGAAGGGTTATCACCCCTGTGACATTTGTTTTGCGTCTTTCCTCCTCTTCAGAAGATTTCACCTCACTTTTTTGTCCCAATGAAAAATGTTTTTTGAAAATTTGTGTTTTTTTGTGGAACAAGGATTGGAAAGCATCAGTGGAAAGGAAAAATTGTTTTCCCATATTAACTCTTACAGGAGAGAATTTCCCTTCCTTAGGGGTAGATTTCATCTCACTTCCTGTTGTCTCCTTCCGTTTGCAAGTAGGAGTCGTTTGTAAGTTAGATGTTTGAAAGTAGGGTCCTGCCCTATATACTCAGCAGAAATTTGGGCCTTAGGTGTTGCTGTGGCCAAAACACTGTAAGCCCTCACAGGGCCCTGCTGTGAAATATTAGATCAAGAATTGTAATTACATGCCCCTGTTGAACAGGAGCTGAAAAATTAGGCCTTAGGCACTGGTGCTGGTGCCACAACACTGCAACCCCTCACAGACACTCTAGTTGGAACGCAGGAACGAGCCCTGCTGCAAAGTATTGCATCAAAAATTGTAATTACACGCCCCTGTTAGACAGGGGCAGAAAAATTGGGTCTTAGGCACTGGTGCTGGTGCCACAACACTGCAACCCCTCACAGACACTCTAGTTGAAACGCAGGAACAAGCCCTGCTGCAAAGTATTGCATCAAAAATTGTAATTACACGCCCCTGTTAGACAGGGGCTGAAAAATTGGGTCTTAGGCACTGGTGCTGGTGCCACAACACTGCAACCCCTCACAGACACTCTAGTTGGAATGCAGGAACAAGCCCTGCTGCAAAGTATTGCATCAAAAATTGTAATTACACGCCCCTGTTAGACAGGGGCTGAAAAATTGGGTCTTAGGCACTGGTGCTGGTGCCACAACACTGCAACCCCTCACAGACACTCTAGTTGGAATGCAGGAACGAGCCCTGCTGCAAAGTATTACATCAAAAATTGTAATTACACGCCCCTGTTAAACAGGGGCTGAAAAATTGTGCCTTAGGCACTGGTGGTGGCGCCCAGAACCAAAAATGTTCTTACAAGCTATCAGCGTGATGATTGAGGAGGAAGAGGATAATTACTCAGGGATAGTCACTCAGCATCAGCATAGGCAGTCTTTGAAGGGATCTGAGATTTCAAAAAAAATTATTCGGTTACATCTGCATCAGGTGCTTGGTAGCTGGTGGTGATCCAAGACTGATTCATTTTTATGAAGGTCAGCCGATCGACCGAGTCGGTGGACAGACGCACCCTGTGATCGGTTACCACGCCTCCAGCAGCACTGAATGTGCGTTCCGAAAGAACGCTGGATGCAGGACAGGCCAGTAGCTCAATTGCATACTGTGCAAGCTCTGGCCAGTGATCCATCCTCAAGACCCAGTAACCCAGAGGATTTTCGGTGGGAAAGGTGTCCAAGTCTGATCTTGCCCCTAGGTATTCCTGCACCATGTAAAACAGACGCTGGCGATGGTTGCTGGAACCGATCATACCTTGGGGCTGCGGACCAAAAAATTGTCTGAACGCATCGGTCAGACGGCCACCTTCTCCACCGCTCCTTCTTTGACTGACCGAAGCCTCAGCAACACGTTGTCCAGAAACAGGAGTTTGTAACCTCCCAGTCTCTGGGAACGCGTTGCACAGACCTTTCTGCAAGGCCTCCCGAAGATGTTTCATCCTCTGCTCCCTCTGCGATGGCAAGATAAGGTCCGCAACCTTACCCTTGTAACGTGGATCAAGGAGGGTTGCCAGCCAGTATTGGTCCTTCTCCTTGATACCACGAATACGAGGATCCTTACGCAGGCTTTGCAGGATCAGGGAGGCCATGCAGCGTAGGTTTGCTGAGGCATTCGGTCCGGAGTCCTCTGGGTCACTAAGGACAACAACGTCCGCAGCCACCTCCTCCCAGCCACGTACAAGTCCATGTGTTCCTTGGGACTGATCCCTTAAAGACTGCTGATGCTGAGTGCCAGGCTCCACCTCCATACTGACACAATCTTCCTCCTCCTCCTCCTCCTCCTCCTCGTCCTCTTCCTGTGTGATCGGCGGGCACGCAGGAACACTGTCTGGATAAAGGGGGCCTTGAGAGCTAAGGAAGTCCTCCTCTTCCTGCCTCTGTTCTGCCTCAAGTGCCCTGTCCATTATTCCACGCAGCGTGTGCTCCAACAGGTGGACAAGGGGGACAGTGTCACTGATGCATGCACTGTCAGTGCTCACCATCCTCGTGGCCTCCTCGAATGGTGACAGGACAGTGCATGCATCCCTGATCATGGCCCACTGGCGTGGGGAAAAAAAACCAAGGTCCCCTGACCCTGTCCTGGTGCCATAGTCGCACAGGTACTCATTGATGGCCCTCTGCTGCGTGTGCAGCCGCTGCAGCATGGCCAACGTCGAGTTCCACCTGGTGGGCATGTCACAGATTAGGCGGTTCTTGGGCAGGTTAAACTCCTTTTGGAGGTCCGTCAGCCGAGCACTGGCATTATATGACCGGCGGAAATGCACACAGACTTTCCTGGCCTGCCTCAGGACATCCTGTAAGCCCGGGTACCTGCCCAAGAACCGCTGCACCACCAAGTTAAGGACGTGAGCCAAACAGGGCACATGGGTCAGTTGTCCCTGTCGGAGGGCAGAGAGGAGGTTGGTGCCATTGTCGCAAACCACCATTCCTGCCTTAAGTTGGCGTGGCGTCAACCACCTCTGAACCTGCCCCTGCAGAGCTGACAGAACCTCTGCCCCAGTGTGGCTCCTGTCCCCCAAGCACACCAGCTCAAGCACCGCATGGCATCTTTTGGCCTGCGTACTTGCGTAGCCCCTTGAACGCCTACGGAGCACCGCTGGTTCCGAGGAAGAGGCCATGGAGGAAGAAGAAGAGGAGGGGGTGGAGGAGAGAGGTGTGTCACAATCAGCATTTTGGAGGCGTGGTGGCGGAACAACCTCCAACACTACTGCACCTTGTCCTGCATCCTTCCCAGCTGCCAGCAGAGTCACCCAATGCGCCGTGAAACTTAAGTAACGTCCCTGTCCATGCCTGCTGGACCATGAGTCAGCGGTAATATGCACCTTACCGCTGACCGCCCTGTCCAGCGAGGCATGGACATTGCCTTCCACATGCCGGTAGAGAGCCGGAATCGCCTTCCGTGAGAAAAAGTGGCGTTTGGGTACCTGCCACTGAGGAACCGCACATTCCACAAACTCACGGAAGGGGGCAGAGTCTACCAACTGAAAAGGCAGCAGTTGAAGTGCTAGCAATTTTGCCAAGCTAGCATTCAACCGCTGGGCATGTGGATGGCTGGGAGCAAACTTCTTTCGGCGGTGCAGCAGCTGGGGCAGGGAAATTTGCCTGGTACAATCTGACGTCGGTGTACCAAAAGCAGATTGCCCATAAGTACTTGGCTGTGACACACCTAATTCTACACCTTCATTCCTCTCACTGCAGGTCGCAGAGAGGACTGAAGGTCTAGTGGGGTTGGAAATCTCAGCTGATGAGGAGCAAGGAGAGATCGTCTTTGTTCTTTGGTGTGGGTCTTTTAGATACGCTTGCCAACGAACTGCATGGCAGGTCAACATATGTCTGGTCAAGCATGTGGTACCCAAGCGGGAGATGTTTTGGCCACGCGAGATACGCTTGAGACATATATTGCAAATAGCAGCGGTGCGATCTGATGCACTCGTCTCAAAAAAGGCCCACACCAAAGAACTTTTTGAATAACGCGCAGAGACTGCAGCGCCCTGCACATGTGGAGCTTTGGGGTGTGATGCAGTCAATGTGCTGCCCTTAGGCTGGCCCCTGGAGGGCATCCTGCCTAGTTGGTGATGTGCCACCTCCTCCTCCTCCTCCTCCTCCTCCTCCTCCTCCTCTCTCCTATCAGGCACCCACGTTGAGTCAGTGACCTCATCATCCCCTCCCTCCTCATCACTGGAGCAAACCTGGCAGTATGCTGCAGCAGGGGGAGCATGACTGCCAGATTGCTGTCCTTCTTGGGCACCCCCTCTGTCCGTGCTCATGTTACTGCCTTCATTGAGCTCAGTATCATCATCAGAGCCTTCCAAACGCTGGGCATCCTCCTGGAGCATGTACCCAACACTGTGGTCAAACAGTTCGAGGGAATCCTCAGGAGGACATGGTGGGGCTAGGGAAGGAGTCACTGATGACATTGAGCTGAGGGAAGAGGCCGCTGCTTTGCCAGACAAAGCACCCTGGGCATGGGTGAGAGAGGATGAGGAGGATGAGGACGGCTTGGTCATCCACTCGACCAAGTCTTCCGCATGTTGCGGCTCAACACGGCCAGCTGCCGAAAAAAAGGCCAAGCGTGTCCCATGGCCACGTGCTGATGAGGATGCACCGTCTCCACGACCAGCACTAGACACAGAGCCTGCTTGCCCTCTCTTATTGGCTTGTGACTGTCTGCCTCTCCTTCTTGGCCTTCCAGACATACTAATGGCCTGTAGCTGCACTAAGCTGGGATAGAACACCTGTAATTTTCTTCAGGTAGCTTTATATACTGTAACCAGACAAGCCTGCCTGTCAGTAGGAAGATAACAGGAACGGATCTAGCTGAACACTGTGAGCAGGACGTACTGCACTAAATGTATATAGCAGGAACGGATCTAGCTGAACACTGTGAGCAGGACGCACTGCACTGAATGTAAACAGCAGGAACGGATGTAGCTAAACACTGTGAGCAGGACGCACTGCACTGAATGTAAATAGCAGGAACGGATCTAGCTGAACACTGTGAGCAGGACGCACTGCACTGAATGTAAACAGCAGGAACGGATCTAGCTGAACACTGTGAGCAGGACGCACTGCACTGAATGTAAACAGCAGGAACGGATCTAGCTGAACACTGTGAGCAGGACGCACTGCACTGAATGTAAATAGCAGGAACGGATCTAGCTGAACACTGTGAGCAGGACGCACTGCACTGAATGTAAACAGCAGGAACGGATGTAGCTAAACACTGTGAGCAGGACGCACTGCACTGAATGTAAATAGCAGGAACGGATCTAGCTGAACACTGTGAGCAGGACGCACTGCACTGAATGTAAATAACAGGAACGGATCTAGCTGAACACTGTGAGCAGGACACACTGTACTAAATGTAAATAGTCTAGCTGCCTGACCGTGGTACTAATAGGATCAAAAAGAACACCTGTAATTTTCTTCAGGTAGCTTTATATACTGTAACCAGACAAGCCTGCCTGTCAGTAGGAAGATAACAGGAACGGATCTAGCTGAACACTGTGAGCAGGACGTACTGCACTAAATGTATATAGCAGGAACGGATCTAGCTGAACACTGTGAGCAGGACGCACTGCACTGAATGTAAACAGCAGGAACGGATGTAGCTAAACACTGTGAGCAGGACGCACTGCACTGAATGTAAATAGCAGGAACGGATCTAGCTGAACACTGTGAGCAGGACGCACTGCACTGAATGTAAACAGCAGGAACGGATCTAGCTGAACACTGTGAGCAGGACGCACTGCACTGAATGTAAACAGCAGGAACGGATCTAGCTGAACACTGTGAGCAGGACGCACTGCACTGAATGTAAATAGCAGGAACGGATCTAGCTGAACACTGTGAGCAGGACGCACTGCACTGAATGTAAACAGCAGGAACGGATGTAGCTAAACACTGTGAGCAGGACGCACTGCACTGAATGTAAATAGCAGGAACGGATCTAGCTGAACACTGTGAGCAGGACGCACTGCACTGAATGTAAATAACAGGAACGGATCTAGCTGAACACTGTGAGCAGGACACACTGTACTAAATGTAAATAGTCTAGCTGCCTGACCGTGGTACTAATAGGATCAAAAAGAACACCTGTAATTTTCTTCAGGTAGCTTTATATACTGTAACCAGACAAGCCTGCCTGTCAGTAGGAAGATAACAGGAACGGATCTAGCTGAACACTGTGAGCAGGACGTACTGCACTAAATGTATATAGCAGGAACGGATCTAGCTGAACACTGTGAGCAGGACGCACTGCACTGAATGTAAATAGCAGGAACGGATCTAGCTGAACACTGTGAGCAGGACGCACTGCACTGAATGTAAATAGCAGGAACGGATCTAGCTGAACACTGTGAGCAGGACGCACTGCACTGAATGTAAATAACAGGAACGGATCTAGCTGAACACTGTGAGCAGGACACACTGTACTAAATGTAAATAAGGTACAAGAGAAATATGAAAACACTGCGCTCTAATAGCAAAAATAAAATATATGTGAGCCAGCAGCTGCATACATTGTGACAAACAATAACTGGTAAATGGGAAAAAAATGCAGCGCTAAGAAGTAATAGGAAGTTAGGGTGTAGTGAAACAATTAAATAAGAGATGCTGTACTGAACGGTAAAGCATATGTGCAAAAACCATAAGTGAAATGAAATGAACAAACACAGTATAAAGTGTCCACATATGGTAAATGGATGATTCCAAACTCAAATTATTAAGAGGAACTGGTATGGACCAAAAAATGATGTGAAACTAGAAAATAAAGTCAATGGTGCACGGTGTGGATCTGTGACTGAGTCAACAACGGGGTACAGAACTTCCGTAGCTGTAAACCAACATCTCGATATGGGGCATCAGAATGAAAACATCAGGAAGTAAGATAAGATGGGTACTCTTACCAGATGACGTGGACTCCACTGTCATATGACATGGAGTCAATGGTGCATAGAGCCAAACCTAGGCTGGAAAACGATATCCGGAACGGTGGAACCTCTGTCTCACTTCTCGACTTCTCTGGTGGGGTGAAGAAACATCAGGAAGGGCCGCCAACTGGATATCAGCCAATAGACCTCAAGGATGTGTTCCAAGGAGAAGCCGGGGACAGATTTGATCCAGACCCCGTGATGGAAGTAGGGCTACTGGAAGGCAGTTTCTTGCATCGGGATAATATGCAAATAAAAAATAAAAAACTTCTGCATAGTGCAGGTAAACCAGGGATTTTTATTTCTAAAAATACCATACAAAAAATGGATAAAAGTGATCACAATTAAAATAAAATCTAAGCAGCGTAAGGAAGGGGCGATCTCCCCTTCCTTACGCTGCTTAGATTTTATTTTAATTGTGATCACTTTTATCCATTTTTTGTATGGTATTTTTAGAAATAAAAATCCCTGGTTTACCTGCACTATGCAGAAGTTTTTTATTTTTTATTTGCATATTATCCCGATGCAAGAAACTGCCTTCCAGTAGCCCTACTTCCATCACGGGGTCTGGATCAAATCTGTCCCCGGCTTCTCCTTGGAACACATCCTTGAGGTCTATTGGCTGATATCCAGTTGGCGGCCCTTCCTGATGTTTCTTCACCCCACCAGAGAAGTCGAGAAGTGAGACAGAGGTTCCACCGTTCCGGATATCGTTTTCCAGCCTAGGTTTGGCTCTATGCACCATTGACTCCATGTCATATGACAGTGGAGTCCACGTCATCTGGTAAGAGTACCCATCTTATCTTACTTCCTGATGTTTTCATTCTGATGCCCCATATCGAGATGTTGGTTTACAGCTACGGAAGTTCTGTACCCCGTTGTTGACTCAGTCACAGATCCACACCGTGCACCATTGACTTTATTTTCTAGTTTCACATCATTTTTTGGTCCATACCAGTTCCTCTTAATAATTTGAGTTTGGAATCATCCATTTACCATATGTGGACACTTTATACTGTGTTTGTTCATTTCATTTCACTTATGGTTTTTGCACATATGCTTTACTGTTCAGTACAGCATCTCTTATTTAATTGTTTCACTACACCCTAACTTCCTATTACTTCTTAGCGCTGCATTTTTTTCCCATCTAAATGTAAATAGTCTAGCTGCCTGACCGTGGTACTAATAGGATCAAAAAGAACACCTGTAATTTTCTTCAGGTAGCTTTATATACTGTAACCAGACAAGCCTGCCTGTCAGTAGGAAGATAACAGGAACGGATCTAGCTGAACACTGTGAGCAGGACGTACTGCACTAAATGTATATAGCAGGAACGGATCTAGCTGAACACTGTGAGCAGGACGCACTGCACTGAATGTAAATAGCAGGAACGGATCTAGCTGAACACTGTGAGCAGGACGCACTGCACTGAATGTAAATAGCAGGAACGGATCTAGCTGAACACTGTGAGCAGGACGCACTGCACTGAATGTAAATAACAGGAACGGATCTAGCTGAACACTGTGAGCAGGACACACTGTACTAAATGTAAATAGTCTAGCTGCCTGACCGTGGTACTAATAGGATCAAAAAGAACACCTGTAATTTTCTTCAGGTAGCTTTATATACTGTAACCAGACAAGCCTGCCTGTCAGTAGGAAGATAACAGGAACGGATCTAGCTGAACACTGTGAGCAGGACGTACTGCACTAAATGTATATAGCAGGAACGGATCTAGCTGAACACTGTGAGCAGGACGCACTGCACTGAATGTAAATAGCAGGAACGGATCTAGCTGAACACTGTGAGCAGGACGCACTGCACTGAATGTAAATAGCAGGAACGGATCTAGCTGAACACTGTGAGCAGGACGCACTGCACTGAATGTAAACAGCAGGAACGGATGTAGCTAAACACTGTGAGCAGGACGCACTGCACTGAATGTAAATAGCAGGAACGGATCTAGCTGAACACTGTGAGCAGGACGCACTGCACTGAATGTAAATAACAGGAACGGATCTAGCTGAACACTGTGAGCAGGACACACTGTACTAAATGTAAATAGTCTAGCTGCCTGACCGTGGTACTAATAGGATCAAAAAGAACACCTGTAATTTTCTTCAGGTAGCTTTATATACTGTAACCAGACAAGCCTGCCTGTCAGTAGGAAGATAACAGGAACGGATCTAGCTGAACACTGTGAGCAGGACGTACTGCACTAAATGTATATAGCAGGAACGGATCTAGCTGAACACTGTGAGCAGGACGCACTGCACTGAATGTAAATAGCAGGAACGGATCTAGCTGAACACTGTGAGCAGGACGCACTGCACTGAATGTAAATAGCAGGAACGGATCTAGCTGAACACTGTGAGCAGGACGCACTGCACTGAATGTAAACAGCAGGAACGGATGTAGCTAAACACTGTGAGCAGGACGCACTGCACTGAATGTAAATAGCAGGAACGGATCTAGCTGAACACTGTGAGCAGGACGCACTGCACTGAATGTAAATAGCAGGAACGGATCTAGCTGAACACTGTGAGCAGCACGCACTGCACTGAATGTAAATAGCAGGAACGGATCTAGCTGAACACTGTGAGCAGGACGCACTGCACTGAATGTAAATAGCAGGAACGGATCTAGCTGAACACTGTGAGCAGGACGCACTGCACTAAATGTAAATACCAGGAACGGATCTAGCTGAACACTGTGAGCAGGACGCACTGCACTGAATGTAAATAGCAGGAACGGATCTAGCTGAACACTGTGAGCAGGACGCACTGCACTGAATGTAAATAGCAGGAACGGATCTAGCTGAACACTGTGAGCAGCACGCACTGCACTGAATGTAAATAGCAGGAACGGATCTAGCTGAACACTGTGAGCAGGAAGCACTGTACTGAATGTAAATAGCAGGAACGGATCTAGCTGAACACTGTGAGCAGGACACACTGCACTGAATGTAAATAGTCTAGATAGAAGATAACAGGAACGGATCTAGCTAAACTGAATACAGTGTATATATATATATGCAACACCTGGGATGCATATATATACACAATACACTGTAAGTGCAGCTAACTGACTGACTGTTCTGCCTAATCTATCTAACTCAAATCAAATGACACTGTCTCTCTCTCTCTCTATCGCTCAGCACACCGGAACACACACTACACAGGGCCGCCGTGCAGGCGGCCTTATATAGTGTGGGGTGTGTACTAAATCCCTGAGCCATAATTGGCCAAAGCCACCCTGGCTTTGGCCAATTACAGCTCTCTCTACTGACGGCGCTGTGATTGGCCAAGCATGCGGGTCATAGTGCATGCTTGGCCAATCATCAGCCAGCAATGCACTGCGATGCCGCAGTGAATTATGGGCCGTGACGCGCCACACGAATTTGGCGCGAACGGCCCATATCGTTCGCAATTCGACGGACGGTCGAACAGCCGATGTTCGAGTCGAACATGGGTTCGACTCGAACACGAAGCTCATCCCTACTGGGGACACTGATCAGAGTGCTTTGCTGGGGACACTGATCAGAGTGTATTGCTGGGGACACTGATCAGAGTGCATTGCTGGGGGCACTGATCAGAAGTGCATTGCTGGGGGCACTGATCAGAGTGGATTGCTGGGTACACTGATCAGAGTGCATTGCTGGGGACACTGATCAGAGTGCATTGCTGGGGACACTGATCAGAGTGCATTGCTGGGGACACTGATCAGAGTGCATTGCTGGGGGCACTGATCAGGCTGCACCGATGGAGACACCGATCAGGCTGCATTGCTGGGGGCACTGATCAGGCTGCACTGATGGGGACACTAATCAGCCTGCATTGCTGGGGGCACTGATCAGATTCCATTGCTGGGGACACTGATCAGGCTGCATTGATGTGGACAATTTGTTTATAGTGCAAAAAATTTAAAAACACAGAGGCGATCAAATACCACCAATAGAAAGCTCTATTTGTGGGAAAAAATTGCATAAATTGCATTTGGATACAGCGCTGCATGACTACGCAATTGTCAATTAAAGCAAAAAATGGCCTGGTCATGAAAGGTGGTAAATCATCTTGAGGTCAAGTGGTTAAGAAAAGTACTACACTACTGGGGGCTATAAATTAAGTTGCAGTTCAGTGAGTAAAATAAGTATTTGATCCCCAAGCAAAACATGAGTTAGTACTTGGTGGAGAAACCCTTGTTGGTAAGCACAGAGGTAAGACGTTTCTTGTAGTTGGTGACCAGGTTTTCACACATCTCAGGAGGGATTTTGGTCCACTCTTCTTTACAGATCTTCTCTAAATCCTTAAGGTTTCTTGGCTGTCTCTTGGCAACTCAAAGTTTCAGCTCCCTCCATAAATTTTCTATAGAATTTTAGGTCTGGAGACTGACTAGGCCACTCAATGACCTTAATGTGCTTTTCCTTGAGCCACTCCTTTGTTGCCTTGGCGGTATATTTTGGGTCATTGTTATGCTGAACGACATGACCCATTTTCAGAGTTCTGGCTGAGGTAATTCTCATCCAAGATTTTACAATACATGGCCCTGTCCATTGGCTCCTCAATGGGGCAAAGTCGGTCTGTACCCAGGGACGGACTGACCATTAGGGCACTCGGGCGCCGTCCGAGGGCCCAGTCGGCCAGCAGGGGGCCTCATGGAACTCCCCCTGTTAGTCCCAATCTCTGCTTATCCCAGAGACAAGTGCCGGAACAAGTCCCAGCACTGAGATCTGGTAACTAGGCTGACAGGGGCTCGCTAGTGTCGGGCAATGAGTCAGGAATCTCTTCAGTGCCTGGGCCCCCTCCCGCAGTGATTCCCCTTTGTAGCACCTGAGCCGACATCTCTCCCTCCTGAGCCTGAACACAGCTCACTGAGTGAGGATCCTCCTCCTCGGCTCCACAGTACACAGACAGGAAGGGGGAGGAGCCGGGGAGAAGAGATCTTACACTGCAGGAGCCGCGCTGATTGTGAGGTCTGTGTATAGTTTGTGGATAGGGGAGGGGGTTGGGGGCAGGTAATACATTGAGAAGGGGGGTATAAGAAAAAATGTGCTGGGGGATCTTTGAGGGAAGAGCTAGTAGGGGGATTTCAAAACTGACCCCCCCTCCCCAAAGCAAAGAGTTGCCACTTTCCTCTCTCTGCCCCCATCCCAGGGATCCCTTTTTGCCCCCATCCCAGGGGCCCCTCTTTGCTCCCATCCCAGGGTCCCCTCTCTGCTCCCATCCCAGGGGCCCCCTCTGCTCCCATCCCAGGGGCCCCTCTCTGCCCTCATCCCAGGGGCCCCCTCTGCCTCCATCCCGGGGGACCCTCTCTTCTCTAATCCTGGGGGCCCCTCTCTGCTCCCATCCCGGGGGCCCCTCTCTGCCTCCATCCCAGGGGCCCCTCTCTGCCCTCCAACCCAGGGGCCCCTCTCTGCTCCCATCCCAGGGGCCCCTCTCGGCCTCCATCCCAGGGGTCCCTCTCTGCCCCCATCCCAGGGATCCCTCTCTGCCCCCATCCCAGGCATCCCTCTCTGCCCCCATCCCAGGGATCCCTCTCTGCCCCCATCCCAGGGATCCCTCTCTTCCCCCATCCCAGGCATCCCTCTCTGCTCCCATCCCAGGGATCCCTCTCTGCCCCCATCCCAGGCATCCCTCTCTGCTCCCATCCCAGGGATCCCTCTCTGCTCCCATCCCAGGGGCCTCTCTCTGCCTCCATCCCAGGGATCCCTCTCTGCCCCCATCCCAAGGATCCCTCTCTGCCCCCATCCCAGGCATCCCTCTCTGCCCCCATCCCAGGGATCCCTCTCTTCCCCCATCCCAGGCATCCCTCTCTGCTCCCATCCCAGGCATCCCTCTCTGCTCCCATCCCAGGGATCCCTCTCTGCCCCCATTCCAGGCATCCCTCTCTGCTCCCATCCCAGGGATCCCTCTCTGCTCCCATCCCAGGGGCCTCTCTCTGCCTCCATCCCAGGGATCCCTCTCTGCCCCCATCCCAAGGATCCCTGTCTGCCCCCATCCCAGGGATCCCTCTCTGCCCCCATCCCAGGGGTCCAGGGTGTACACATGTGGCAGCCTCAGCAGAAATTATACACCCTGCCACGCTTGGTATGGGGCTGCTCTGCAAAGGTTGGGCAACCTTATGCAGTACAGCGACCAAGTGGCTAAAGCAGGCTATAAGGAGGCGTTGGATTGCCTCACCACATAACCTGCTTTAACCCCTTGGATCCCACACAAGCATGCTGCTACTGCATGCATTACACATGGTTGCTGGGTGTTTGCAGAGTGGCCCTATTCACTTGATTGGGTCACGATCACCTACCAAAAGCAACAGGGGGTATAATTCCTGCCGCAGCATGTGTACATCCTCAGCTGCTGCCTCTGCAGCTAAAGGGGGTAGAGTCCAATGTATGTAATGTGGGCAGTGTGGCGGGGACACAGGGGGGGCCAGTGATCTCCTATTACCCGGGGGCCCCATGAGTTGTCAGTTCGCCCCTGTCTGTAGCTTTAGCAGAGAAACAGGGTCATAGTCAGCATTTTTCTGCCTCCAAACACTGTGAGTCCCCCTCCTCAAGAAGGCACATGTACAGTTATGCCAATGACCATCTAAATGATTCAGAAAAGGATTGGGAGAAAGTGCTGTGGTCAGATGAGACCAAAATTGAGCTCTTTGGCAATAACTAGACTCGCCGTGTTTGGAAGAAGAAAAATGCGGACTATGACCCTAACAAACCCATCCCTACAGTCAAGCACAGTGGTGGAAACATGATGCTTTGGGGCCAGGGGCGGACTGACAACTCATGGGGCCCCCGGGCAATAGGAGATCCTGGGGCCCCCTGTCCCCACTCATGTGTTCCCACCCACACTCAAGCCACACCCACACAAATCTCCACCTACATTTAGCACTGCCCACACTACATGCGTTCGTCACAGAATTTCTCTGCACTATGTTCAAAATAAATGTTTATTATAGAATATAAATAAAAATAAACTTACATTAAAGAAAGTGCAACAACGGTACATTTCCAAAATTAAAGTGATTGTAAAGGCTCGTTTTTTTTTTTTTTTTAAAACAAACATGTCAAACTTACCGCCACTGTGCAGCTTGTTTTGCACAGAGGGGCCCCGAACCTCGACTTCTGGGGTCCCCCGGTGGCTCTCGCAGCTCCTCCCCACATCAGATAACCCCCTAGGAGAAGCGCTCTCCCACGGGGGGTTACCTTGCGGGTACGCTCCTGTGTCAAACATTTGCGTATATAGACACATTTACATACATGGGATCGTCCTACATAAAGCTTTTTATATAGAGCGTGTGCGGGGGTCATGGGTGTGCTTTACATTTTTTTTAATGTAAGGGGCATTCTTCCCACTGACCACCAATGTAAGGAACATTCTTCCCAATTTTTCTTTATTAAAAGTCTTGCAATCAATAAGCATGAAATCACTATATATAATATACATAAATATATACATATTTACACAAATGAAAATAAATATAGCAAATCTGCTCTCAAACAAAAAATGACTTTACAGCAAAAAACAATACTCATCATGAACATGTCATTATTGGGGATAATCTCACTACGACTCACACCACTACACCAGACATCAAACCTGTGAGGTCAAGAAACAAACCCGCACCCATTATGCATGCAACCCTTCTTCAAAAAGAAGATACTAACCAACAAAAGCTAAGGGAGTGAAAGAAACAGAAAAAGAAAAGAGCTCCACACCCAGAGATGGGCAGTTCACCAAAGGCAGGTCTAATATTCCTCCACGCCCTTTTCCAGACTTCCCGAGGCTCCCCGCCCTTCTCAAGACCCCGAATTTTCCCAACCTCACCCAGAATATTGTGCACCACCACCTCAACAGAGAGGACTTTCTTCCACAGGGTAATCTGGCACTGTGCATTCTATGTGAAGTAATGGACAACTATACTAACTAAAGACAGTGTATCCAAATCAAAATCCCAGTGAGTCAGGAATGCCCCGTACACCCACTCCGCATAACTCATGCAATGGAAAAAGGGGATGCCTAGAGCCCTCCCCACCCTTTTATACACCTCTATGTTAAAGAAAAGAAAAAGGGGGTTCCCCTGGGTGGATTTTTCTGGCGCTTGCACAACAATTATATAAAGTATAAGAGTACAAACTCATATAAAGAATAAAAGCAATATTTTTATTTAGAGATTATCATGAATTAAAAGCATTGTAAACATAATGAACAACGAAAACATTGTTAGTAAACACAGTTCTGAAAAATTTGTAGTTGTGTTCTACTAAACGGTAATATTTAGAAGATGGGGACTCTTTTCAAGCCCAACGCGTTTCGGGGTACGTTAAATTTCAGTCCTTCTTCAGGGACTTACTTGGAAAGAGATTCATCTAAATTAATTGAAAAAGCGTAATGGATAAGTTACCATACAAATCTATATATGGATGTCCATCTATAGGTTAAATGATCCATTGATCACCTACCTGTAATGTTAGCGTTGCTTTCTTTGGAACAAATAATTAAAAACCATAAGGAGAGGCAAGAGATGCTTGGGAGTAGGATGGCAGATGAATATAGTTTGCATGTGTAAAATGCTGCTTTCTGGGTACTCTACCAGTGTACAGTATTTCCCCACATGGGGGTGTGTAGCATTACACCTACCCCGCCCGTCCCAGATGCACGCCGGCCACAGCGGTATACTGGAGCAAAGAGGAGGCACTCCTATAAGTAAAGTAAGAGTAATTCATATAAATAAAATAGAGTAAGTTCCTATTAGATGTTGATAATCTAGATGACATTAAGTAGGGTAATAAGGCTCAGGTGGACGGTTTTATTGTCAAATTGTAAAAGAGTGTCTATGGAATAGTTTTTTGGAAATTATGAAAATGAGATAGTGTATGCCTCTATGATGTTAGTTAATATAGATCTTTTAAACATCCTGAGGGTGATAATACAATACTATGCTTCGTTAAGTTTAAAGACAAAAGAGTATATAAATAAATAAAGTATAAATAGTATTGTATAGTAAGAGGGAGTATGTGAGGGAGTATGTGCATGTATTATCACCCTCAGGATGTTTAAAAGATCTATATTAACTAACATCATAGAGGCATACACTATCTCATTTTCAGAATTTCCAAAAAACTATTCTATAGACACTCTTTTACAATTTGACAATAAAACCGTCCACCTGAGCCTTATTACCCTACTTAATGTCATCTAGATTATCAATATCTAATAGGAACTTACTCTATTTTATTTATATGAATTACTCTTACTTTACTTATAGGAGTGCCTCCTCTTTGCTCCAGTATACCGCTGTGGCCGGAGCGCATCCGGGACGGGCAGGGTAGGTGTAATGCTACAAAGCCCCATGTGGGAAAATACTGTACACTGGTAGAGTACCCAGAAAGCAGCATTTTACACATGCAAACTATATTCATCTGCCATCCTACTCCCAAGCATCTCTTGCCTCTCCTTATGGTTTTTAATTATTTGTTCCAAAGAAAGCAACGCTAACATTACAGGTAGGTGATCAATGGATCATTTAACCTATAGATGGACATCCATATATAGATTTGTAAGGTAATTCATCCATTACGCTTTTTCAATTAATTTAGATGAATCTCTTTCCAAGTAAGCCCCTGAAGAAGGACTGAAATTTAACGTACCCCGAAACGCGTTGGGCTTGAAAAGAGTCCCCATCTTCTAAATATTACCATTTAGTAGAACACAACTACAAATTTTTCAGAACTGTGTTTACTAACAATGTTTTCGTTGTTCATTATGTTTACAATGCTTTTAATTCATGATAATCTCTAAATAAAAATATTGCTTTTATTCTTTATATGAGTTTGTACTCTTATACTTTATATAATTGTTGTGCAAGTGCCGGAAAAATCCACCCAGGGGAACCCCCTTTTTCTTTTGTTAATGTATGTTTATGGATGTGGCACGGCCCCCTTTTGCAAGCCTAGGAGAGCTAGTTACTCTCTTGTATACCTCTATGTTAAAGGGACACTGCAGCAAAAAGTGGTCCATAGACTCCACTTTACCAACACACTCCACTCTAGGACAATCCCGATCATCCACAGGGCGATGCTTCAAGTTCCCTCTGACATAGAGCCTTCCATGGAAAGCAAGCCAGGCTTGATCCCTAAACTTCAAGGGGATTCTTTCTAAATTGATTAAATGCAACCCCTCCCTCATTACAGAGCCTGGGAAATCCCTTAAAGCCAGTGACACACTGAAAGCAGAGCTCAAAATCCTCTTCTCCAGAAGCTTCCTGGGGAGGGATATCCTCCACTGTCACCTGCCACTGCCGAAGTATTTTCAGACACGGGGCAACATAAGCCGGGAGCTTGCCATGTCGGACTCTCAGACTTTTCACTGGCCCGCCATCTTCCCAGCATCAAAGAAAAGGCCTAAAACAAGATTGAAAAATGCCCACCTATCCCGGCGGGTTCTCTGCTAGCATGTTACCAAGATTGTACTTTAAAAAGAGCAGAGAAAAGAAAACTATTGGGTTGACCATTCCTAGGCCACCCTCCCGCCTAGACAGGTAAGTTACATTGCGTTTGATCAGGTTCAGCCTACTTCCCCATAACAGTTGGGAAAAACATCTGTACACCCTTGCATAGAGAGATGCTGGCAAGATACAGACGAAGCTGACATATAAAAAGATTGGGACCAGGTACGTTTTGATCAAGTCAACCCTCTCCCTCAAGGAAAGCTTCCATTTCTTCCAGCTTGCTACTTTGGCATTGGCACACACCAACCTGCTTTCCCAATTTCGAAGACCATAGTCACCAGGACCAAATTTGATGCCCAACACTTTAATTTCCTGCTGGGGCTCTGGGAAGGCATCCGGAAGTTTGAAGCTTTCATCCTCCTCACCCATCCAGAAAACTTCACTCTTTTCATGGTTGACTGTAGGACCAGAAGCCTCCGTGTACTGCTCTATCATAGAGACCACCTCCTGCGCCTCCTCCGTCCCAGAGACAATAACAGACACATCATCGGCATAGGCCATGACCTTCAAAGGCAGCACACCAGCATAGCCCAAAGGCACCCCGCACAAAGATCCACTCTCTAGCCTTCTTTTGAAGGGGTCGATTGCGAATACATATAACAGGGGCCTCAGAGGACATCCCTGGCACACACCAGAGCCAACTACAAAAGGCCATCCAACCCAACCATTAACCAGTTTGAAGCTCTCAGCCCCTCTATATAATGTCTTCAGCCAATCTATAAACCTCCCCTGCAGGCCGTATCTACCAAGTAGCAAATACAGGTACTCGTGATTGACTCTATCAAAAGCCTTCACCTGATCCAATGCCAGCAAGTACTTCCTCCATCCAGCAGCCCTGCATCAGTCCAAAGCTTCCCGGACAGCTAAAACCTCTGAAAAGGTACTTTGGACCGAGCAGTGCTGATGACTGGACAACAAATAGCCTGCCACTGATGACAAGCACCAAAAAAGAATCTTCGCCAGGATCTTTCTATCAACATTCAAAAGACTGATGGCGTGCCAGTTCTCAATAATTGAGGGGTCTTTACCTTTTGACAGAAGAATCACAGCGGATTGCCTCATGGAGGGAGGGAGCGAACCCTCTTCTAGACAGCTGTTATAAACCTCTGCTAAAAAGGGAGCCAGAATGGACTTAAAACACTTGTAGAATTCAGCTGTCAACCCATCTGGCCCAGGCGATTTTTTGGTAGCCAGCTTCTCTATAGCATGAACTACCTCATCCACTGAAATTGGTTCTGTCAAATCCCTCAAAGGCAATGTACCATTTCCCAATCCTTGAGTAGAATCCAGAAAACTTTCCATCCTGTTCCGACAAAGGTCCTTTCTTCCCAGAAGGTCTGCGTAATATGATCTGAAGATCTCCAGGATCCCTGATCTGGACTTCACCAGGGAACCCGTACTATCCCTCAGGCCTATGACTGTCTTAACTGCTATGCCTTGCTTACAGTTCTGGTAAGGATCAGGCGAGTGATATTTTCCATAATCCCTCTCCAGAACCAAGGAGGCATGCCGGTCATATTGACACTTCCTAAGAAGAAACTTCACCTCAGAGATCTCCCCTGGATCTCCTCTATACAAGACAAGACGATCAAGCTTCCTCAGCAAATGCTGGTAGGCAATGTACATACCAAGCTGCTTCTTCTTACTTATGGCCTTGAAAAGTCAAATTGCCCTTTGTTTCACACGCTCCCACCACTCTGACTTACTGCTGCAAAAGTTCAGAATAGAAACCTGTGCCTGAAAAAAATCCTCAAAGGATTGTCTTACATCTACATGTTCCAGGAGAGCCAAATTCAGTTTCCAGGTACCCCTTACTCTGGGTGGAGTGTCCGAGGCATTCAGAGTCACAGACAGCATACAGTGGTCAGAGAACTCCACCG
The DNA here is from genome assembly GCA_037952925.1 of Lithobates clamitans. Classification (NCBI taxonomy): domain Eukaryota; kingdom Metazoa; phylum Chordata; class Amphibia; order Anura; family Ranidae; genus Lithobates; species Lithobates clamitans. The sequence goes on along the minus strand of JBBGZY010000231.1, from coordinate 6,343,909 downwards.
CCCTCAACTCAGGAGCTGAGTAAGCAAAGTTCTCCTTTAAAAAAAAACTATCTATCCTACTCTGACTATTCCGTCTCTGAAATGTGAATCCCGTGCTGCCAGGGCAGTGCTTAATATGCACATCTACCAGGCCTGCTTGTCTCACCATATCTCTAAGAAAAATGCTATCGTAACCCAGCCTGTCTATGGAGCCTCTCCTGTCTTCAGGCCTAATTATGGTGTTAAAATCACCTCCAAAGACAACCTGCTGGGATGTAAAAAGGAAGGGCTTGATCTCTGTGAGGAGGCATTTCCTGCCCCATTTTGACTGCAGTCCATAGATATTGATCAGGAGCAGGTCCTGCCCCCTAACAGAGACGTCTAAGACCATGCATCTCCCCATTTCTACCTCAATTACCCATCGGCATGTTACCATATCGGTTTTAAAAAGGCACGCAACTCCGCTGCAGGGCTCAGCCGCAAGAGACCAAAAGGAGGGACCGCATCTCTACTCCCTTTTTGCTAGATGGACATCGGCCAAAGTATTGAGCTAGGTCTCTTGCAAAAAGAAAATCTCAGCATCAAACTCGCTGAGCAAAAATAAGACAATATCACGAGCTCTTGCAGATTTAATGCTGGCGACATTAATGATCGCCACCTTTATCGGAGTGGGAACTGTCATCAGGATGATTGGGGTAGTCGTTTCTTAACCTTTGCCACACTCCCATCACCAGAAACAGCTCTCTTCAGACTACGTGACTCCCCCTCATCCATGGATGATAAAGAGAAAGATAGATCAGACATCTCATCACCTGACAAAACTGAAAAAGTATTACCAAGAGGAATCCCTCCTGGGTTCGACTCTGAGGAAGAAATGACCACTTTACTTGTCGTCCTCTTCTTTTTCTTCCTCCTAAACTTCTCCCACCCCTCATCATCTGAATCCCCCTCAACAGAGGGTGAGACATGGGATATGGACACCTTTCCCTCAACCCCTCCCCCATCCAACACCCCCACGCTCCCCTGACCACGTTTGCGCTATTGAGGGACAGGGACTGGAGGCTGAGAGGGAAGATCTGCCAAACTTGCCCCCCCAGCAGCTTCTGCTAGTCTGGAGGATCTACATACAGTAGGATTAGGGACCACCACACGGGGGACAGACTCAGGGACCACATTACTAGGGGAGACAGAATCCGAAACAACAGATGTAACAGATACAAGCGGGACAGACTAAGGGACCACATTACTAGGGAAAACAGAATCTGGAACAGATGTAACAGACGTAGGAGGGGCAATAACAGTTTCCTCCCTAACTTTAGTTGCCTCATCCTCTTTATCGAGCCTCTGTAGCTCAGCCGCCAATCCTGGCAAGTTATGCAATGTCTCCGGGCACTGACTATAAGCATGACCGAGCTTCTGGCATAAATTGCACCGAATCTTGGTACAATGTTTGGCCAAATGGCTCAAATCCTGGCATAGTGAGCACTTCTTGCGAGTACAAAGATACTAGATTAAAAGTCCGCGCTTAGGATTATAGAAGGGCTGCTGCCTCCCCTTAATTAATTCCTATTAGGAGTTAATTGGAAGTATTTAAAGAAGAAAGCTGGGGAATTGGTGCTGCCCTAATCAGAGTAAGTGTTAATTAAAAATCACCAAACCTTTTAAAAAATTGTGCATAAAACAAAAAATAAAAAATATATATATATATATAAAATTAATTTATGTGACCCTTGGGTAAATTTACCCCTCTGTTTGTGCAAAAATGGATACAAATATATAAATAAAATTGTATTCCTATAATGTGAACGTGCTAATCCTCTGTGTTACACATTATGTGGATTTTAATTTTGTCCCACCTCCATTCAGATTATATATCAGACTTTATAAGAAATTAATATTGAGTATCCTCCTATAGTAATAGTGGGGTTGTAACAAACTACATTAATTGGGGGCTATCAATATGTATGTGAGATCCCCTTGTATCCTAATTATAAATAGTGACAAAAAGTGCACTGTGCATAAAGTGAAACAAAAGTGCATTTAACCTTTAAAAATACTAAGTTGCATATAAAATAAATTCATATATAGAGATCCAGAAAATTATAAATATGATGTATTGTTGATGCAAAATGGCCTTTGTCTCCACATTTATTACAGACCTTAGGCTGACCCTGGTAGAAAATGGTCAGCCTATCCCTCCCCAGAAAAGCTGAACAGGGAAGGTGTTGAACTACATTGCCCAGCACCCCCAATTTTAGTGACACTGTCCAGGCCTCTGTCCATATCCCATGCTGATCAAGGACCTTCTGCAGTGGAGCGAGGAGCTCACCATATCGGCGTAGCCATACTATCAAATCAGCCTCTAGTATGGATTCGTTACGCACCAGGATCGTCACCGATTTTATCAGAGGCTGCCTGGAAATCACCTTTGGCACCAAACCACTCCACTGCGGGAGGCCCTTGCACCTACTATACCTCTCCCAAAAATAAATCCAGACCCTCAGGCTTTACAAAGGACAAATCATACCCATAACTCCCCACTGGGCAAATCAAAGCAAATATATCTGGAGCTTTAAACCCCATTTCCAAAACCAGCTCAGCCACCCTCCCCATTACTGGTGGGGTCCCCTCCCCCTCCCACTTCAACTGAACCACATTCCTCCTCCTGTACCCACTAACCATCCCACTTACCATCCCACCACCAAGCCTCCCCAAATTGTGACTAACATTTAAAAAATTCACTCCACCCTCCTTGGTGAGACTCCCCAGAACAGATGCATAACTCCCCATATTCCTCCTTGCAGAGGAGCCATCTGTGCAATTAGAAACATCTAAAACAACTTTGGCAGATAACGATTGCACAGATTCAAGATTGGATTGCACACCTGATGAATCTTTCCTCTGCTGAGCAGGAGAAATGTAATTTTTACCTATAGCAGCCACATTAACCCCTTCACCACCACCACCCACCACATCCTTTACTTTATCAGTATTATTGCTGTCATTATTTTCTGGCACATTCATAGTTCCTGCCGTGTCCTCATTCACTGCTGTCTCCATACACACATCACCTCCAGGCAGACTCTTCTCCTCCATCAGAACAGGACTTTCAGCTGAGCAGAGTGAAGGTTGTTCTAATACAGCAACAGGTGAATCATTGCAAGAGACTTCCATGGCTGTCTCCACTTCACATGCTGCACTGTGCTGTTCCCTTCCCCCTCCTGCATCAATTAGCTCAGGTGAAGGTGAAACAGGCTCTTTGGAGCTGGCAGTCATCTTGCTTGTAGAACTACAGGTCTCAGCAAAATCCATGTCCAGGGTGCATAATGCAGATCCATCCACATTACTCTGTTCTTCTGATGACACCTCTATCAGGGGTTTTCCCTCCATGTCTGCAGAGGGTTTCTCTGTAGCAGAAACTCCAACAGGCAGCTGTTTGCAGAGCTCCTTCGCTTTCTGTTCCTCAGCCAGGACACCATCCACCATAGCCGGGACACCATCCACTACAGCCGGGACACCATCCACTACAGCCGGGACACCATCCACCACAGCCGGGACACCATCCACCACAGCCGGGACACCATCCACCACAGCCGGGACACCATCCACCACAGCCGGTGGGGCAGACATGTTGGAAGGAGGCAGTACGTTGCACTGGGATTTCTCCACCAGTGCTGGCTTTGCCGGTCTGTAACCCCTCTGCTCATCCTCAGGGACTTCTGATGGCTCTGACCTGTCTGCCCTTAGGGGTGACTCCATCTGCTTGATGAACTTTAGGATGCCATGCTCACTCTCAACCCCCTGGCTGGTTGCCGCTGGCGATTCCCCAGCCTGACATGGGGGGAGAGGTGCAGAGGCAGATGAAGCCGGGATGTCTGTTAACTGCGGCTGCTGATCCACAGAAGATGTCTGGCTGGCAAATCTTCTTTCATTGTTAAACTTTTCTGCAAAAGCTCCACTTCTTTCTTTCAATTTCTCCAATAATAAAGATTGTTTCTTTACCTTCTCTTCCATCTACTGTAACTCTGGCTTCATGGCCAAATGATTCTTACTCCAGGCCTGGAAATACTTGGCCCTGAAGTTTTTATGTTCAGCTTTTAAACATTTAAGTTTCTCCTCAGATCTTCCAATTGCCTGAAAACGGTCAATGATCTTCTGTCTGTAGATATCCACATTCTCAGCAGGGCCTGGACCCACAGTCAGATCCTCTGCCTCCTCCTCCTCACTAGGCCCCGTATCATCAGGGGAATCCCTCCCAGGGCCTCTCCCAGGATCAGGCATTATTCCTGGGCCAAGCTAGCAGGTAAGGCCCAGGCTTGAAAAAGGCTGGTTCTCACAGAGAGCTCTTTGGGTGTGTCCTCCTCCTCCTTCCCACTGACCACCAATGTAAGGAACATTCTTCCCACTGATCACCAATGTAAGGAACATTCTTCCCACTGACCACCAATGTAAGGAACATTCTTCCCACTGACCACCAATGTAAGGAACATTCTTCCCACTGACCACCAATGTAAGGAACATTCTTCCCACTGATCACCAATGTAAGGAACATTTTTCCCACTGACCACCAATGTAAGGAACATTCTTCCCACTGACCACCAATGTAAGTGTTTTGGACCGAACCAGAACCGTTCAGTACTTTTGTTTCTGTCCCCCTGGCCAAATTAACCTTCAATGTAAAAGTGTGCACACTTGAAGTAAATTACTGAGACATACACGAGTTCAGTAGATTGATACTTCTTCCTTATTACTTCCTGGACTCCAGCTAATATACCGTGAGCTGGATATTTTGTTATCAAATATCAAATAAGACAAGCGTATGCGGACCGCAAGATATACATATTTATTATTGTGACAAAGTATAAGCTTTTAGCTGGGTTATATCTATATAAGGGAATAACAAACTATCATAGCTAAATAAGGTGTCTTGTTTCCAGTTCTTGAAAACAGGCGCAATCTTCTTTAACTTGTTCTTAACTCTTGCAGTTCTGTTCCACATGAAGGGGGAGGGTAAGCTGGCAGACATCTAATTGAATATGGTTAAGGCTCATAGCAGAGGCTGAAGTAAGCACTTATATCTATATGGTTATATTGAAAATATGCATTTCAAAATAACACTCATAGTCACATCCATTACAGTTCCCCCCTTAAAATGCTTATTTCACAAAACTGTCCCTCACACTGAAAGACCTACACCCAGCCCATCCCCCTCTGCAACTCTTTTTTTTTTTTTTTCAAAGAAAAAGTTTATTGAAAGATGTATATCAGAATACAAGCTTATTAAGTGAAATTACATCAAGTTACAGTACATGGATAGCAAATGTATAAAGCAATAACTAGTAAGTAGAATCAGATAAAATAAATAAATAAATAAGTAAATAAATGAATAAATAAATAAAAATAAGATATTAGATAAAAGTAGTAAGATAAAATAGAGAACAATAGATAATAACCATAAAGACATGGTATTTTAAATTATAATGAAAGCTTGGCCTTCCACATGAAAAAACAGATCTAGGGGGGCAGGAGGCGTAGCCTAGCGGAGCAGACATGCATTGTTAGAGCTCCACACCGCTGAGGAGAGAAGAGAAGGACAAAGCGGAGCCTGCAGGCTCAAAAGGTATCCATTTGAACCTTTTTGCCCCAGGGAACAAACTGTGAAAGTTTGGGCAGGAAATATGGTACTGGGAGGAAACCGTGGCAGAAATAAAAATCACCTCACAAAGAGCTCACAGGCACTCACTGCAGCTGAAGCAGCTCCAGTCACCTCACAAGATACAGCATCAGGGCGCTCTCACAGACAGAAAATGTCACAGCAAGACTCTCCATTTGAGTCAGATACAGAACAAATCCTCTCACAAACTTCTCCACAAGCCTCCTCAGCATCCCCAGTAATATTATTACAATTTGAAAAGATGCTTCATAAGGCTTTAAAACAAACCTCAGACCAAATAACAAAAAGCCTAACCAAAGAAATAAGAGAGCTGGGAAACCGCACCGCAGCCTTAGAAATAAAAATGGATGAAATTGAAATTACAACCCAAGAAAATATAACAGAATTGGAACAATTAAAAAAAGAGAATTTAATACTTCAAACTAAGCTCGAAGATTACGAAAATAGAGCCAGACGTTCAAACTTGCGCATAAGGGGAATACCTGAAACTGTGACAGACCTGCAATCTACTATTACTGCTCTATTACAAGAACTAAAGCCAGATATCCCTATTGAACGTTTAGAACTGGACAGAGTACACAGAGCCCTCACAGCCAAAAAGAAAGATGGACCCCCACATGATATAATCACAAAATTTCATTATTACAGAACGAAAGAACAAATACTAATTGCTGCAAGAGAAAAAAAGGAACTTAATTTTCAAGGACACAATTATCACATTTTTGCTGACCTATCCCAACTTACTATTACTAAAAGACGATCCATGAAACCCCAACTAATGGAACTGCAACGCCACAACATTATGTATCAATGGGGCTTCCCCTTTTCAGTCAGATTTAACTACCAAGGTACAATTTACAGAAGCAGATCAGCAGATGAACTACAACAAACCCTTTTAAAATTAAATCTGACAGAACCCACAAGCAGCAACTCTCCCACACGCAGAAGAATGGCATCATCTTCACCTTCAGGCAGCACCCAGAAAATTTCAGAACAAAGTGGGAATCATCATTCTCACAAAAGAGGCCGTTATGCCACATCATCCATGGACCAAGAAGATTCAATGGACTGACATCCTAATTCCTGATATCTCTTCATTTATTATACTAAGAGATGGTTCTTTATAAAAAACCTATATTTATAACTGAATGTAACTGCATTCTGATAGTCACACACTGTGTGGGATCATGTTACATTCCAGTTATATTTCTTATTACTTCTGATTCATATAGCCTTAGAATATATAAGTGAAATAAGGAAATTCTTGTTCAGTTATATATTATCAGGTAATAACAATAGATTTATTACTTTTTAGGACAAATATGTTCAATAATCCAGAAGTAATGGAAGCTTTTTCTTTCTTTTCTTAAAACAAATATATTATTACCTAACTAGTTCCTAGAATTATGTTTTTGTTTATTCTAATCTGAAGCAATACAACCTCAATTTTATGAGTTAACATATCTAAACAGTTACATATGAATAAAATATGTAATTGTTTACTCTAAAAGGGTTAAAATCCCAAAATAATTCAAACTATCTTCATCAATACCAAAGTTATTAACAGTACCTTTCTAACTGAATTATTTAGCCTAGGGCAAGACTAACCATATACAACCACCCTGGAATAAATAATTTCAACAAAAACTATATTCTGCACTCCAATTAATGAAACATCATTTTGATGTCTTTTGACATAGCACTTCTCTCCTGTAAGCGGAAGATCCGTGTACCCCCATTAGCCCCCCTCATTCTCCCAACCATATTATGTGGGAGTGTGACGAAGGCACTTATTCCCCTGAGAGAGATATTTATTCTCTTTCACGGGTAAATTGTGATTACTTGCAAAAAATAATTTATACAATGTATCATCTAATCTCATATGTTTTTTGTTTACTCTTTACTCCAGAATTCACTGGTTTCTTTTCTATCTATTCATCTCTTCAGTCCACACAGGTTGATCTGCGCAGTCAGCTCTGCATAACAAAAAGTAAGTCAAAACTATTTGATCTATTGCCATGGCACCACTGAATATACTTTCCCTGAATGTTCAGGGAATAAATGTCCCTCAAAAAAGGACCAAAGCCTTCCGTACTTTCCATAACAAGAAGGCTCACATAGTATGCCTCCAAGAAACACACTTCACCAAAGATTCTACTCCAAAATATATTTCTCCTTTTTATCAACAAATTTACACGGCTTCTGCCTGTACCAAGCAAAGGGGAACTCTAATTGCATTTCACCGATCCACACCATTCACCTTATCATCAGAAATTAAAGACCCAGAAGGTAGATACCTGATACTCATGGGTTATATAATGGATACAGCAATCACGGTGATTTCCTACTACGCTCCTAACAAACAACCTACACCATTCCTCTCACATATATTACAAGTGATTAATACACACAAAATAGGAACAGTGATAATGTGTGGGGATTCGAACCAGGTCCTCCTCCCATTTCTAGATAAATCACCTTTTACACCATCCAAAATAACCTCTAGATTACCTTTTTTTTTTTTTTTCAACTTCTTTCCAAATACAATCTGGTAGATTCGTGGAGAGAAAGTAACCCAATGAAAAAGAAATTCACTTATTTCTCGCACCCTCATCAAACCTTCACCAGAATAGATCATATTTTTCTAACAATAGGAATGATACCAGAAATTATTGCATCAGATATAATTCCGATTCCGTGGTCTGACCATAATGCAGTATACACTACTATAGACTCAGCCATACCAAAAGCGCATGACCCAACGTGGTACTTACCGGACATAATGCTCAAACACCCACTACATCAGATGGCCATTGAACAAGCTTTAAAGGAATACATATCAATTAATAATACAACAGACATCTCCCCAATAACACTGTGGGAAGCTCATAAGCCTGTCTTGCATAGTACAATACAAAGACAAATGGCACTATTTAAACGGGAACGCAAAAATCTAGCAAAAAAACTAGAACTCAATTTTAATGCAGCCTACATATCATTTCAAGATAATCCATCTCAGAGTACAAAATCTCATCTGGAAAAATCTAGATTGGAATACGATCTATTTCTCACTGAGTCAGTTGATAAATCCCTCAAACGCTCCAAACACAATTTCTACATGAATACAAACAAACCAGGTACATATTTGGCTCGGGCATTAAATTCAACTAACAAATCTTTCAAACCAATACGTTTGAAATTATCAAAAAATGTTTACACTTGTAATCCAGTTAAAATAGTCCATAAATTTCACTCACATCTCGCAACTTTATACAAGACAAACAATGAATTTAATCCTACAGAGGCTGAATCCTTCTTCTCAAAAATAACCTTACCTGAGTTATCTCAGAATCAAAAAAGCAGTTTGGATGAGCCTATAACTATAGATGAAGTTGCTAACGCCATAAAAGACCTAAAACTTAACAAAAGACAAGGCCCAGACGGCTACTCGGCTTTATACTATAAAACATTCTCAGAAATACTCTCTCCCATTCTCACTGAAACTTTTAACAAACTTCTAGATGGACATTCTTTTCGGCAAGAAACACTAATGGCAATTGTTTGTATGATCCCAAAACCCCTTTCTGATGATACTTCCTGTGTGAATTATCGGCCTATCTCTCTGTTAAACCTCGATATTAAATTATTAGCAAAAATAATAGCAAAACGCCTCAATAGCATTATAGGAAAATTAATACAAAAAGATCAAGTAGGCTTCATGCCAAATAGACAGGCAGGCGATAATATACGCAGGGCAGTGTTATTGGCACATATTGCTAAAAAACGGAAAATACCTTTATGTTTTCTATCTCTCGATATTAAGAGGGCATTTGACACAGTATCCTGGCAATATATGCAATATTCATTACAAAAATGGGGTTTTGGACCCCACTTTTTAACATGGATCAAAGCATTATATAATAAACCCAAAGCCTATATAAAATATGCTGGATATAAATCTGAAGCCTTTAATATCGAAAGAGGTACCCGACAGGGTTGCCCATTATCTCCCTTATTATTTGCCCTTATACTCGAACCCATGGCCCAATACATCAGAACAAACCAAACTATAACTGGCATTGAAGTAGGAGGTATTACACACAAATTATGTATATTTGCAGACGATATATTACTTTTCCTATCATCACCACAGGTCTCTGGTCCTAACTTAATACCAGCTCTTGATGGGTTTGCAGCCCTATCCGGCCTTATTATTAATCCTAAGAAATGCCTAGTGCTTAATATTTCACTCACAAACATGGAATTGATCCTGGCTAGGGCTGCACTCCCATTCACATGGGCAGAAAAATCAATTCCATATCTTGGAATTCATTTAACAGCATCTCATTCTGACTTATTCTCAACCAATTATCCTCCTGTATTAAGACAGATCACAAATCTAATAAAACAATGGTCGCAACTTCCTTTATCCTGGATAGGGAAGATTAATGCAATCAAAATGACTATTCTACCCAAATTGCTTTATCTATTCAGAGTCCTCCCTATTCCAATTCCTTCCTTTTTTTGAGAATAGTACAAAAAAGAGCAACTTCGTTTATATGGGGCTCTTCTAAACCACGTATACCTATACATACACTACATCTTCCCAAAAATAAAGGAGGCCTGGGATACCCTAATTTTACTAACTACTACAGAGCAGCACATTTGGCCAGTCTGTCCAAATACCATGCAGAAAAGGAAATCCCATTATGGGTATTTATAGAGGCTTCAGAAAATGACCCTCTATTAATATCAAATTTATTATGGCTTGATCCTAAAGACCGCTTTAAAATTCATAATCCCATAACTAAACACTTCTTATCTTTCTGGGATAAACTAAAAACCAAATATCAGTTACAATCTCCACGCAATCCTCTCCTTTCTTTTATCAGAAATCTGGCCTTTTATCCGGCATGGATCTACCCAAATTCTTTTAAAGCTTGGACAACATCAGGCATTCAGACACTAAATGACTTCATAGCATCTAAATCATTCCTTTCATTCCCATCGCTTAGAGAAAAATATGATCTACCAAACTCTGAGATATTTAGATATCTCCAAATCAAAAATTTCTATACACCATTCCTAAAGGGGGATACACCATTATCCCAATTATCCATTTTTGAATCAATCTGTACAAAAGATCCATTTGCTAAAGGTACAATTTCATCACTTTATAATCAATTATATGGAGTAGCAAATCTTAATAGACCCTCTTACATTCAGAGGTGGGAGGAGGACCTGGGACGAACTTTAGAAGACACGGACTGGTCTAACATATGGCTCACATCTAAGTCATCTTCACCCAACATCTTAGCACTGGAGACAAATTATAAAGTCCTAACTCGCTGGTATCTTGTACCCGCTAGAGTGGCAAAATATTCACCTAATACCTCAGCTCTTTGTTTTCGAGGATGCCCAGAAATAGGCACATATTTACACATATGGTGGACGTGCCCAGTAATCCAAACCTTCTGGAAGGAAGTCTTCGTGATTGCATCTAAAATATTTAAAAAAATAATACAACCAGATCCATATTTAACTTTACTTAATCTAAAACCGGAATGGTTAACACTCTCTCAATTCAAACTTATGATCCAACTAATAACGGCTGCAAAACAAACAGTGGCCAAGGCATGGAAATCTCCTACATTGGTACTAGCAGAAACAATTCACAGAATGAATAATACAATGTCCCATGCTAAGATGGTAGCCATCGATCAAAATCAAATTCCAAAATTTGAAAAACTTTGGCATCCTTGGATAAAACAACAGTTCCTGTCAAACTTCAATGACTCTGTCCTGTTGCCATGGTAACATATTAAATGACTTACAGAGACACCCATTCTAAGGCTTCAAAGAGAACTAAAAAGAATAATAAACTGACGAGCGGGACAACCTTGTGGACCATACCTCTACCTTTCAACCCTTTTTCTTCTTTCTCTTTCCTTTTCTCCACCTTACGATTAAAGCTCATTATCAGAATTTATTTGACCTATATACACTCTACATGTAAACAATATGTATAGTAGGTATAAATCATTTAAATACCTACAAAAGTAACTAAGGAAATGATATATATCTTTAATTTAGGTTTACGTGAACCCAATGTTTAATATTTGAAATTTCATGATATTTACCTATATAAACCCTACTGTAAAACAATGAGCTTACTTTATAGATCCTTGTAAACTTACTTTATGTATCTTTATAACATTGTATACTCAATAAACTTCTTTTGACAAGAAAAAACAGATCTAATCTATAATAAATTTAGAATGATTCCAATACATTAATACGTTTGTGATTAGTAATAGAGCAGAAAACAAATAAGGTTAATTTTCTCTATAAATCGGAGTATGACCTGTGTAATATTTAATAAAGAAGTCGGGTATATTCAGAAGTTGTTTGAAATTGTTGCCAGCAAGCCCATGTGTTTAAATTTTGTAGATGAGTCATGAGCTTGGTGTATGAGTTCTTTCATTAAAGCTATTTTGTTTACTCTGGCAATCCAATTTGTAATTGTGGGTGGATTGGGAGATTTACAGAGGGCCGGAATACAAAGTTTTGCAGCATTAATGAGATGTTGAACTAATGATCTGTGGTAAATTTTCATCGGTAAATTAGAATGATGAAGTAAGGCTTGGGCTGGGGAGAACTCTAAGCGTATAGTTGTAATTTGGGTGATATATTGGAATACATCATTCCAGAATTTCATAATCGAGGGATAGGGATGAGCTTCGTGTTCGAGTCGAACCCATGTTCGACTCGAACATCGGCTGTTTGGTCGTTCGCCGAATTGCGAACGATATGGGCCGTTCGCGCCAAATTCGTGTGGTGCGTCACGGCCCATAATTCACTGCGGCATCGCAGTGCATTGCTGGCTGATGATTGGCCAAGCATGCACTATGACCCACATGCTTGGCCAATCACAGCGCCGCCTGAACAGAGAGCCGTAATTGGAGGCTTTGGCCAATTATGGCTCAGGGGATTTAGTACACGCCCCACACTATATAAGGCCGCCTGCATGGCGGCCCTGTGTAGTGTGTGTTCCGGCGTTCATTAAGAGAGAGAGAGAGACACAGACAGTGACATTTGATTTGAGTTAGATAGATTAGGCAGAACAGTCAGTCAGTTAGCTGCACTTACAGTGTATTGTGTATATATATGCATCTCAGGTGCTGCATATATATATATATATATATACACTGTATTCAGTTTAGCTAGATCCGTTCTTGTTATCTTCCTACTGACAGGTAGGCTTGTCTTGTTACAGTATTTACAGATACCTGTAGAAAATTACTGGTGTTCTTTTGATCCTATTAGTACCACAGTCAGGCAGCTAGACTATTTACAGTTAGTGCAGTGCGTCCTGCTCACAGTGTTCAGCTAGATCCGTTCCTGTTATCTTCTTACTGACAGGCAGGCTTGTCTTGTTACAGTATATACAGCTACCTGAAGAAAATTGCTAGTGTTCTTTTGATCCTATTAGTACCACAGTCAGGCAGCTAGACTATTTACAGTTAGTGCAGTGCATCCTGCTCACAGTGTTCAGCTAAAACTAAAAGTTAGTGGGGTGCGTCCTGCTCACAGTGTTCAGCTAAACCTACAAGTTAGTGGGGTGCGTCCTGCTCACAGTGTTCAGCTAAACCTACAAGTTAGTGGGGTGCATCCTGCTCACAGTGTTCAGCTAAACCTACAAGTTAGTGTGGTGCGTCCACCTCACAGTGTTCAGCTAAACCTACAAGTTAGTGGGGTGCGTCCTGCTCACAGTGTTCAGCTAAGCCTACAAGTTAGTGGGGTGCGCCCTGCTCACAGTGTTCAGCTAGATCCGTTCCTGTTATCTTCTTACTGACAGGCAGGCTTGTCTTGTTACAGTATATACAGCTACCTGAAGAAAATTACTGGTGTTTTTTTGATCATATTAGTACCACAGTCAGGCAGCTAGACTATTTACAGTTAGTGCAGTGCATCCTGCTCACAGTGTTCAGCTAAACCTACAAGTTAGTGGGGTGCGTCCACCTCACAGTGTTCAGCTAAACCTACAAGTTAGTGCAGTGCGTCCTGCTCACAGTGTTCAGCTAGATCCGTTCCTGTTATCTTCTTACTGACAGGCAGGCTTGTCTTGTTACAGTATATACAGCTACCTGAAGAAAATTACTGGTGTTCTTTTGATCCTATTAGTACCACAGTCAGGCAGCTAGACTATTTACAGTTAGTGCAGTGCGTCCTGCTAACAGTGTTCAGCTAAACCTACAAGTTAGTGGGGTGCGTCCTGCTCACAGTGTTCAGCTAAACCTACAAGTTAGTGGGGTGCGTCCTGTTCACAGTGTTCAGTTAAACCTACAAATTAGTGGGGTGCGTCCTGTTCACAGTGTTCAGCTAAACCTACAAGTTAGTGGGGTGCGTCCACCTCACAGTGCTCAGCTAAAGCTACAAGTTAGTGGGGTGCGTCCACCTCACAGTGTTCAGCTAAAGCTACCTGTAGAAGGTTGGTGGTGTTCTCATACTGCAGGCAGGCAGTTGATTTTGCTAGCTGCAGTATCAGTACATATATATATATATATATATATATATATATATATATATATATCCCAGCTTAGTGCAGCTACAGGCCATTAGTATGTCTGGAAGGCCAAGAAGGAGAGGCAGACAGTCACAAGCCAATAAGAGAGGGCAAGCAGGCTCTGTATCTAGTGCTGGTCGTGGAGACGGTGCATCCTCATCAGCACGTGGCCGCGGGACACGCTTGGCCTTTTTTTCGGCAGCTGGCCGTGTTGAGCCGCAACATGCGGAAGACTTGGTCGAGTGGATGACCAAGCCGTCCTCATCCTCCTCATCCTCTCTCACCCATGCCCAGGGTACTTTGTCTGGCAAAGCAGCGGCCTCTTCACTCGGCTCAATGTCATCAGTGACTCCTTCCCTAGCCCCACCATGTCCTCCTGAGGAGTCCCTCGAACTGTTTGACCACAGTGTTGGGTACATGCTCCAGGAGGATGCCCAGCATTTGGAAGGCTCTGATGATGATACTGAGCTCGATGAAGGCAGTAACATGAGCACGAACAGAGGGGGTGCCCAAGAAGGACAGCAATCTGGCAGTCATGCTCCCCCTGCTGCAGCATACTGCCAGGTTTGCTCCAGTGATGAGGAGGGAGGGGATGATGAGGTCACTGACTCAACGTGGGTGCCTGATAGGAGAGAGGAGGAGGAGGAGGAGGAGGCGGCACATCACCAACGAGGCAGGATGCCCTCCAGGGGCCAGCCTAAGGGCAGCACATTGACTGCATCACACCCCAAAGCTCCACATGTGCAGGGCGCTGCAGTCTCTGCGCGTTATTCAAAAAGTTCTTTGGTGTGGGCCTTTTTTTAAACGAGTGCATCAGATCGCACCGCTGCTATTTGCAACATATGTCTCAAGCGTATCTCGCGTGGCCAAAACATCTCCCGCTTGGGTACCACATGCCCGACCAGACATATGTTGACCTGCCATGCAGTTCATTGGCAAGCGTATCTAAAAGACCCACACCAAAGAACAAAGAGGACCTCTCCTTGCTCCTCAACAGCTGAGATTTCCAACCCCACTATACCTTCAGTCCTCTCTGAGACCTGCACTGAGAGGAATGAAGGTGTAGAATTAGGTGTGTCACAGCCAAGTACTTGTGGGCAATCTGCTTTTGGTACACCGACGTCAGATTGTACCAGGCAAATTTCCCTGCCCCAGCTGCTGCACCGCCGAAAGAAGTTTGCTCCCAGCCATCCACATGCCCAGCGGTTGAATGCTAGCTTGGCAAAATTGCTAGCACTTCAACTGCTGCCTTTTCAGTTGGTAGACTCTGCCCCCTTCCGTGAGTTTGTGGAATGTGTGGTTCTTCAGTGGCAGGTACCCAAACGCCACTTTTTCTCACGGAAGGTGATTCCGGCTCTCTACCAGCATGTGGAAGGCAATGTCCATGCCTCACTGGACAGGACGGTCAGCGGTAAGGTGCATATTACCGCTGACTCATGGTCCAGCAGGCATGGACAGGGACGTTACCTAAGTTTCACGGCACATTGGGTGACTCTGCTGGCAGCTGGGAAGGATGCAGGACAAGGTGCAGTAGTTTTGGAGGTTGTTCCGCCACCACGCCTCCAAAATGCTAATGATTGTGACACACCTCTCTCCTCCACCAACTCCTCCTCTTCTTCCTCCATGGCCTCTTCCTGTGCTTTGTCCTCGGAACCAGCGGTGCTCCGTAGCCGTTCAAGGGGCTACGCAAGTACACAGGCCAAAAGATGCCATGCGGTGCTTGAGCTGGTGTGCTTGGGGGACAGGAGCCACACTGGGGCAGAGGTTCTGTCAGCTCTGCAGGGGCAGCTTCAGAGGTGGTTGATGCCACGCCAACTTAAGGCAGGAATGGTGGTTTGCGACAATGGCACCAGCCTCCTCTCTGCCCTCCGACAGGGACAAATGACCCATGTGCCCTGTTTGGCTCACGTCCTTAACTTGATGGTGCAGCGGTTCTTGGGCAGGTACCAGGGCTTACAGGATGTCCTGAGGCAGGCCAGGAAAGTCTGTGTGCATTTCCGCCGGTCATATAATGCCAGTGCTCGGCTGATGGACCTCCAAAAGGAGTTTAACCTGCCCAAGAACCGCCTAATCTGTGACATGCCCACCAGGTGGAACTCAACGTTGGCCATGCTGCAGCAGCTGCACACGCAGCAGAGGGCCATCAATGAGTACCTGTGCGACTATGGCACCAGGACAGGGTCAGGGGAGCTTGGTTTTTTTTCCCCACGCCAGTGGGCCATGATCAGGGATGCATGCACTGTCCTGTCACCATTTGAGGATGCCACGAGGATGGTGAGCAGTGACAGTGCATGCATCAGTGACACTGTCCCCCTTGTCCACCTGTTGGAGCACACGCTGCGTGGAATAATGGACAGGGCACTTGAGGCAGAACAGAGGCAGGAAGAGGAGGACTTCCTTAGCTCTCAAGGCCCCCTTTATCCAGACAGTGTTCCTGCGTGCCCGCCGATCACACAGGAAGAGGAGGAGGAGGAGGAGGAAGATTGCGTCAGTATGGAGGTAGAGCCTGGCACTCAGCATCAGCAGCAGTCTTTAAGGGATCAGTCCCAAGAAACACATGGACTTGTACGTGGCTGGGAGGAGGTGGCTGCGGACCATGTCGTCCTTAGTGACCCAGAGGACTCCGGACCGAATGCCTCAGCAAACCTACGCTGCATGGCCTCCCTGATCCTGCAAAGCCTGCTTAAGGATCCTTGTATTCGTGGTATCAAGGAGAAGGACCAATACTGGCTGGCAACCCTCCTTGATCCACATTACAAGGGTAAGGTTGTGGACCTTATCTTGCTATCGCAGAGTGAGCAGAGGATGAAACATCTCCGGGAGGCCTTGCAGAAAGGTCTTTGCAATGCGTTCCCAGAGACTGGGAGGTTACAAACTCCTGTTTCTGGACAACGTGTTGCTGAGGCTTCGGTCAGTCAAAGAAGGAGCGGTGGAGAAGGTGGCCGCCTGACCGATGCGTTCAGACAATTTTTTGGTCCGCAGCCCCAAGGTATGATCGGTTCCAGCAACCATCGCCAGCGTCTGTTTTACATAGTGCAGGAATACCTAGGGGCAAGATCAGACTTGGACACCTTTCCCACCGAAAATCCTCTGGGTTACTGGATCTGGAGGATGGATCACTGGTCAGAGCTTGCACAGTATGCAATTGAGCAACTTGCCTGTCCTGCATCCAGCGTTCTTTCGGAACGCACATTCAGTGCTGCTGGAGGCGTGGTAACCGATCACAGGGTGCGTCTGTCCACCGACTCGGTCGATCGACTGACCTTCATAAAAATGAATCAGTCTTGGATCACCACCAGCTACCAAGCACCTGATGCTGATATAACCGAATAATTTTTTATGAAATCTCAGATCCCTTCAAAGACTACCTATGATGATGCTGAGTGACTATCCCTGAGTAATTATCCTCTTCCTCCTCAATGACCACGCTGATAGCTTGTAAGAACATTTTTGGTTCTGAGCGCCGCCACCACTGCCTAAGGCCCAATTTTTCAGCCCCTGTTTAACAGGGGCATGTAATTACAATTTTTGATGCAATACTTTGCAGCAGGGCTCGTTCCTGCGTTCCAACTAGAGTGTCCGTGAGGGGATGCAGTGTTGTGGCACCAGCACCAGTGCCTAAGGCCCAATTTTTCTGCCCCTGTTTAACAGGAGCGTGTAATTACAATTTTTGATGCAATACTTTGCAGCAGGGCTCATTCCTGCATTCCAACTAGAGTGTCTGTGAGGGGTTGCAGTGTTGTGGCACCAGCACCAGTGCCTAAGGCCCAATTTTTCTGCCCATGTTTAACAGGGGCATGTAATTACAATTTTTGATGCAATACTTTGCAGCAGGGCTCGTTCCTGCGTTCCAACTAGAGTGTCTGTGAGGGGTTGCAGTGTTGTGGCACCAGCACCAGTGCCTAAGGCCCAATTTTTCTGCCCCTGTTTAACAGGGGCGTGTAATTACAATTTTTGATGCAATACTTTGCAGCAGGGCTCATTCCTGCATTCCAACTAGAGCAGTGGTTCTCAACTCCAGTCCTCGGGACCCACCAACAGGCCAGATTTTAAGTATTACCTTGGGGATTTGCAGACTAGAATACTGCAATCACTGAGCAGCAAATGATATCACCTGTGATGTATTTCAGTTATCTTGCAAACCTGGCCTGTTGGTGGGTCCTGAGGACTGGAGTTGAGAACCACTGAACTAGAGTGTCTGTGAGGGGTTGCAGTGTTGTGGCACCAGCACCACCACCACCACCACCAAAGGCCCAGTTTTTCTGCCCCTGTTCAACAGGGGCATGTAATTACAATTCTTGATCTAATATTTCACAGCAGGGCCCTGTGAGGGCTTACGTTGTTGTGGCCACAACACCTAAGGCCCAAATTTCTGCTGAGTATATAGGGCAGGCCCCTACTTTCAAACATCTAACTTACAAACGACTTCTACTTGCAAACGGAAGGAGACAACAGGAAGTGAGATGAAATCTACCCCTAGGAAGGGAAATTCTCTCCTGTAAGAGTTAATATGGGAAAAATATTTCTCCTTTCCACTGATGCTTTCCAATCCTTGTTCCACAAAAAACCCCAAATTCTCAAAAAACATTTGTCATTGGGACAAAAAGTGAGGTGAAATCTTCTAAAGAGGAGGAAAGACAGCAAAACAAATGTCACAGGGGTGATAACCCTTCCCTATGTTTTCCAAAAAGCTTAAAAAAGATTTTTTGGCTGGAGCTAAACACGTTAAAAATGTACCCGTTCAAAATGACAAACAGATTCTACTTAACAACAAACCTACAGTCCCTGTCTTGTTTGCACCGCCTGTATACTGCTGTTCAGAGTATATAGGGCCTGGTGGCCCCACACCTTTCCTATTTTAATTTGGGTGCGGGGTTCCCCTTAATATCCATACAAGACCCAAAGGGCCTGGTAATGGACTGGGGGGTACCCATGCCGTTTGTCTCACTGATTTTCATCCATATTGCCAGGACCCGACATTACATTAAAGCCGCAAGCAGTTTTAAATGAGATTTTTTCCTTTAAAAATGACATTTGGTGCAGGGACTGTTCTAAACATGGGAAACATGTCCTACTTTACAGGCATACTATAGACACCCCCCAGGTACGATATTTAAAGGAATATTTCACTTTTTTTTTACTTTAAGCATTATTAAAATCACTGCTCCCGAAAAAACGGACGTTTTTAAAAGTTTTTTTTGCATTGATACATGTCCCCTGGGGTAGGACCCGGGTCCCCAAACCCTTTTTAGGACAATACCATGCAAATTAGCCTTTAAAATGAGCACTTTTGATTTCGAACGTTCGAGTCCCATAGACGTCAATGGGGTTCTAACGTTCGTGCGAACTTTCGGTCCATTCGCAGGTTCTGGTGCGAACCGAACCGGGGGGTGTTCGGCTCATCCCTATCGAGGGACATTCCCACCAAATGTGAAGAAGTGAACCTTCCTCCTGATTACATCTCCAGCAGATGGATGGGGTACTCGGATTAATTTTGTTAAATTTGAGTGGAGTGTTATACCATCTGGAAAACAATTTAAAACCGTTCTCTTGTACATTCACATTAATTGAACCTTTATGTATTATTGTGTATATCTTTCCCCATTCTCTGTCAGAAAGGTTGATAGAAAGATCTCTTTCCCATTTTGAACTTGCAAGATTCAATTTAGGCTTTTGGTCATCAAAAAGAATGGAGTAGATAGTTGATATGAGATGACGTTGTGGTTCTAATTGAGAACAAATGGATTTGAAATGTGTTTGTTCCCTTGAGAAGTCTGATCGTGAATGTGGGGTGGTTAGATAATTTTTGAGTTGCATATATGACCATAAAGAAATCTGACTATCTGTTCTTCGAGTATTCAATGTAGATAAAGGAAGGAGAGTGTTTTGGTCAAAGAAGTCTTCTGCTTTTGGATTGTCATTGGGTCCGAAATTCTGATAAAAAGGATCTAGCAAAGTCTGGAGAAAATTCAGGATTATGTCTAATCGATGTGAGTGGACTTGGGATTGAAGAGATATGGTATTGACGACAAGTACTGGTAAAAACATGTAACGTATTGCTAATTAGTGGATGTTGTTTACATTGTTTAGGAATATTTCTAGTAGGTATCCAGGCTATATTTTGGAGTGGAAAATTTGAGAAGGCCTGTTCAATAGAAATCCAGGCTTTGGTGGAAGTATGTACATTCCAATCTACTACTCTGGCCATATGACATGCCAGATAATATTTTCGAATGTCCGGCAATCCCAATCCACCTTTCAATTTAGGTAAGGATAATCTGTCAAAGCTTAATCTAGCGCTATTTCCACTCCAGATAAATTTAGAACAAGCTTTACGGAAAGATGTGAAAAAAGATTGTGGTAATTTTATTGGAATCGTTTGAAGCAAATAAAGAATTTTTGGTAAGATGTTCATTTTAATAATAGAGGATCTACCAAACCAAGAAAATAAACCAGAGGACCAAGCCTCAAGATCCTTCTGGATATTTTGTAAAATTGGTACATAGTTTTTGCTATAAAGATCAGAAAGATTGGTCGGTATATGTATTCCAAGATATTTAATGGAATTTGCGCTCCATTTGAAAGGAAAATTTGTCTGGCATAGGGTTTTAGTCTCATGTGGTAAAGATACATTAAGAGCTTCAGATTTATCGAAATTAATTTTGAGATTAGATAGATTTTCAAAAAGAGATAGATCTTTAAGGAGATCGGGGAGTGAAAGGTGAGGATCTCGTAAAAATAGTAGTATATCATCAGCAAATGCTGCTAGTTTGTATGTGGAATGATCTATGGATATACCTTTGATATCTTGGTTGTCTCTCAAACGTTGAAGGCAAGGTTCTAATGTTAGGATAAAAATTACTGGGGAAAGAGGGCAACCTTGACGTGTCCCATTGGACACAGAGAAGGCATCCGACAGGTGTCCGTTAATTCTAACCCTAGCCGTAGGCCTTGAGTAAAGTGCAAGTATAAATTGTTACATGCGATCCCGCATGCCTATCTGTTTAAGTACTTCAGTTAGATAATCCCATGCAACCCTGTCGAATGCCTTCCCTGCGTCCAAGGAGAGAAAGAAACCACCCTGCTTCTTTGAGGTCAACCATTTATGAATATTGAGAGCTTTCAGAGTATTATCTCTTGCCTCTCTACCGGGAACAAAACCCACTTGATCCAAAGAAACAAGGTGTGGTAAAAGAGGCAAGAGTCTGTTAGCTAGGATTTTCGCATACATTTTTAGATCAACATTTAATAAAGAAATCGGCCTGTAGTTGGAAACTAGAGTCTGATCTTTATCAGGTTTTGGAAGGACAGCTATATGTGCAGTAAAGAGATCTCTAGGGGAGATTTATCTGTAGAGAGGTAATTAAAAGCATTCAAGAAGGGTGTATACAATACATTAGTAAACGCTTTATAGTATCCCACTGTTAAGCCATTTGGTCCTGGGCTCTTACCAGGTTTCATTTGTTTGATTACAATATTTAATTCATCTTTAGACAATGGTCTTTCCAAGTTCATTGCTTCAGTGTCTGAGATTTAGGACCATATTGCACAAGAAAGTTTTTGATTAGATGTATTCTGTTTTCTGTGTTATGTTGGGTGGGTGTGTTTTTAATATTGTATAGTTGTGTATAATATTTGACAAATTGTTCTGCTATTTGATCATTAGAAGAAAATTTGGTTCCATCAGGGGAATTAATAGAATGTATAATCGTAGTCGATTGTTTTGCCCGAAGTGCTCTAGCTAGTAATTTACCTGATTTGTTACCAAATTCATAAAATTGTTTTTGATAAAGTATATATTTACGTTTCATTATTTTAGTAAGTTCCTCCATCATTTCGGTTCTGGCTAAAGTGAGTTCTTGGAGTGTCGAAATAACTTGTGTTTTTTTGTGAGATTTTTCTAAATCATGAATACGGACACCAAGATTGGATTTGTCTTTCACGTCGTCTTTTGGAAGCTATCGCCATTAATTCATCACGAATAGTGCATTTATGAGCTTCCCATATTATCATTGGGGAAATTTCGGCAGAGTCGTTCTCATTGAAGAATTGAGAGAGCCTAAGTTGAATGTGTGACGCTATTTTATTATCCGTAAGTAGAGATGGATCAAGACGCCATATTTGTGAACGGGATTGAGTGATCTGAAATTCAATCAACTTGGTGATAGGGTGATGATCCAATAAAAACATTGGTTCTATAGTTGCTTTAAGGAGCATGGGAAGATATCTCTGTGTGATAAATAAATAGTCAATCCTGGAATAACTTCCATGAGGATTAGAATAAAAAGTATAATCTTTAGTGGTAGGATGTAAAGTACGCCAGGAGTCGTGCAAGGTGAGTTCTTGGAGGGATTTCTTAATATTACGTAATACCTTAAATGGTAGTTTGGATGAGCCTGAAGAGGTGTCTTGAATAGGATTTAAAGGGACATTAAAATCTCCCCCCACTATTAACATTCCTTCTTGAAAAGAAGCGAGATCCTGCATTGTACTTGTGAAAAAGGAAACTTGTTTAACATTGGGGGCATAAATATTAGCTAGGGTTATGCGTTTGTTAACCTCCCTGGCGGTATGATTATTTCGGATTTTAGGTGCTGAAAGCGGTACAATTATTTTGCATGGAAATTTGGCGTTTTATATTGTAGGTCTGTAAATCTCAACAATAACACACTTAAATCTGTCCAAACCAGAGTCTAGTAGATATCCCGGGTATGATAAAGTTTGAAACACAAAAACATAAATTATAATATAATAAATAAAAATAAATAATTAAAAAAAATTAAAAAAAATAGTAATAAAATAAATTTCCCCTCAATTCACTATCGCTCAATTCTGCAAGTGTTCTAATTTACTATCGCTGTTTTCTAGCTGGTCTAAAGCCACTTTTGACGTAAAGGGACACTTTTTGGTTGCTATGGACAATCTCCAGTTTCCAGGCAGAAAGAACAGTGTATATCATGTAAAACTGCATGCAGGGCATGGGCCAGAGCACTGGGGACAAAAGGGATGTGAAATAATTTCATACAGTACTGTAATCTGTAAGATTACAGTACTGTATGTGTTATGATTTTGACTTTTTTTGAATTTGCCGCCAGGCTCCGCCCCCGTGCGTCGCGCCGCTCGCAGGGAACGGAGCCTGGCACGGAGAGGCTTCGGAGGAGGACGGAGCCCTCGGACACTGCGGGGGACATCGCAGGATCCCGGGGACAAGGTAAGTAACGCCGCCCCAGGATCCTGCAATGCGATCCCGAGTGTGGCTCGGGGTTACCGCTAATGGTACTGAATTTTAACCCCGAGCCACACTTGGGAAAACCGCCAGGGAGGTTAAACAAGGATCCTTTAAGAAATAGGCAACGACCATCTTCGTCTATCTGTGAGTCTGTTATTTGAAATGGGCAATTTTTTGAAAAAAGAATTGAAACCCCTTTAGTTTTAGATTCCTTAGTGGTGGCATTTATTACAGTTGGAAAGTGGTGATTTGAAAATTTTGGTACATTATCGGTCTTGAAATGTGTTTCTTGGATGAACACAATATCCGCTTTTAATTTATGTAAGGAGTGAAGTATTTGCAAACGTTTTTCAGGAACATTAAGACCTTTAGCATTTAAAGAAATGATTTTGGCTGTAGCATTATGGTTAACTTTAGGAGGAGATGTAACCTTATTAGGCGGTATTGTGTGTTTTGACCCAGAAGTTTTTGTAGGCATGTTTTTAGATGAAAATAAATAAATAAATAAATAAATAGATTAATAAATAAATAAATAAATAAATAAATAAATATTCCGGAGACTTGCAAGACCTGCTCGCTAGTCCAAATGCAGTAAATACGTAAATGTATATGCAGTCGGATTGAGTCAGTGGTTTTTGTATAAAGGGATATGGAAAAAAAAAATTAGTTCAGAAGAACCAAAAAATCAGAGGAAACCACTGTGTGGGAGGATAAGTCAACACTGGAGTGTGGTGTAACTTTTGCAATAAGAAGTCAGTCTCGCTGACTTCGGGAGAATATTCTTATAATAATATTTCTGAAGAAGGTGTTTATAAGTTTGTTTGAATCTGATCAAATGAGTTTTGTGAGGACGGCATGGAGTATAGAAATAGAATCAATATGATAATATATCTTAAACTAAATGGAAAGGATAACTGTAATGCCCCGTACACACGGTCGGATTTTCCGATGGACAATGTCCGATCGGAGCGTGTTGTCGGAAATTCCGACCGTGTGTGGGCGCCATCGGACATTTTCCATCGGATTTTCCGACACACAAAGTTGGACAGCAGGAGATAAAATTTTCCGACAACAAAATCCGATCGCGTCAATTCCGACCGTGTGTGGCCTGTTCCGACGCACAAAGTGCCACGCATGCTCAGAAGAAATTCCGACACGGGACAGCTCGTTCTGGTAAACTTAGCGTTCGCAATGGATACAGCACTTTCGTCACGCTACAATGTAAAAAATGGTTTAATACAGCGCACTCTCTTCTTCTTTATAATGTGACAAGAATTAAGTAGTTTTGCTGCTCATATTCACACACACTTCTCACAAACTTTTATTTGTGTTTTTTTAGTGGGATTCCCTCAATATATTGTTATTAGTTGTCACATCTGACAGTTTTATATTTTTTAGGTTTTTTTTTTTTTTGTTTTTAAGCCTTTTTTTTTAATGTTTGGATTTTTTCCAAGGCTGATCTTTGTTCAATGTTGTTTTTATTTTTACTCCAGAATATTTTTGTCTGTGTTTTGTGTGTCAAGTTACCCCAACACCATTGATATCTTTTATTATTTAATCTCAAGGAGATTGTTTGTTGTTGGTGTCCCTTGTTCATTTCACATTGTATATTTGAAATGTACCTGAATCCTCACAAACCAACTGTCCTTTTTGAAGTAAAACACACATAGGAGAGTATAATTCAAAACAAAAATCCTTTATTAAGGGATCAGAACCAAAGAGGAAGGCAACACTGGATCAACAGGAGAAATTAGCGAAGCCTGGGACCCCCACGGCAGACATCAATTCTTCAACATCAAAATTGGTGGCCTGAGGAGTCCATATGTAAGGGAGGGCAGTCTGGTCCGGGATTCACAGAGATCCGGATAGCAGCAGATGACATCTGTGTCCCCAGGCTGTGGTACCACAAGGGGCTGCATCTTTTGGCCGACCAGACTGGATCCAGGGCAATCACTCTCTGGTCTTCCTTTCACGCTTCCTTCCGGGCTGTGGCTGTGCAGGTGGAGATGTGGCAGGAGGAGGAGTAGGACCTGGAGGAGGAGGACTGGGGGGACCTGGAGGAGGACTGGGAGGACCTGGAGGAGAGGGAGGAGGAGGAGGAGGACCTGCAGGAGGAGGACCATCCCAAAGCTGTGTGTGAGGTGTAATTTGGCCCCTCACACCTTTCTCCAGAGCCTCTGACATGAGGGCCTCACACATGGCTTTTTGGCCCTCCTCCATCCTCTGCATTTTATATGCTATGAATGCAGCAATGTTCTCCTGCCTGGTGTGGGGTGCTCCCAGGACCTCTGTAGCCCTCCAAAAGAATCTGATAGCCGCCTCCTCTAGGGCACTCGTCCTACTGCCACTTTCTGTTTTCAGGGGGGGTGGAGGGACCTGCAGATCAGCCAACCGGCTCGGCCCGGCCACCTCCTGGCTGAGACTTCCCTGTGTATGAAAAAGGGACATGGTTTTAGTTTTTGCATCATCAATCACAATCCTTAATTAGTACTCCCAACTAACATCTAGTTAACATCATTGATTGGACAACCAGCAATATTTAGAGGAATGCTATACCTGGCTCAATCTGGGCTCCTCCACATGTGGCCTGGAAGGGCCAGGTTGGGCGTCAGAAGCCTCAGCCAGGGGGGAAGGAAGCGTGGAAGGAAGACTGGAGAGGGATGGCCTGGGTTCAGTCTGGCCTGCCAGAAAGTGCAGCCTGTCGTAGTACAACATCCTGGGGACATAGATGTCATCTGCTGCTCCAGATCTCTGTGAATCCTGGACTTTCTTGCGCTCCCTCAGATATGTGCTCCTCAGGCCACCAATGAAAATCTTTAAATAGGTGATGTCTGCCGTGGGGGTCACCTGCTTCACAATTTCACACAATTGCTCCAGTGCTGCCTTCCTCTTTGCTTGGTTCTTGAAATGGGGGTGGGTAATCTCCCACAGACAGGGCAGCTCACTTAGCATATCAATGAATAGTGACATGAAGTCAGTATCTCTCATTAAGATATCCATGTTCACTGCAAGACACAACACAAGACAAAGCCTAATGTCAGACCAAACTCTCCTAATCTTGTTACAATATAGGCCTCAATCTAGAAGCAGTATAGGCACAAGTTTGTCTCTTACCTTCGTTCTTACGATCGGCGCGTCCAATGCTCCTTCCTCCGCTCACAGATCGTACGTAATACACACGCGTGTTACGCTTTATACACACTGCGCATGCGTGTAACTCCGCCCGCCCCTGACGTTCTTTCTAGTGTATTCCCCGCCCCTTTTCGTTCGGCGCAGTGGGTGAAGAGCACATGGTGGAGTTACAACAGGTGCGGGCTAATTGTAGCAACGAGGAGGAGGAGGAGGAAAGGCCGGATCCAGGCACGTCCCGATCCAGAAGGAGACGTTTTAAGGCCACAAATATGTCTTTTGGGGAGATGTTGGAGATGGTACACATCATGAGGAAGTCCGACTATGACGGAAAATATGGGCCTTACCCCAACCCCAACATCCGAAAGGCCAAAATCATTGGTAAAGTGGTCAGGAGTCTAGAGCGGAATTTCGGGGCACGAAGGTCTAAAGATCAGCTCAGGAAGCGGTGGTCGGACCTGAAGTTGAGAGAGCCAGAGCAGTACCGAAAGATCCGGAGAGTGCTGCAAAAAAGTAAGTAGTTGTGCTGTGTTCATATTCTTTCTGTCTTTATTACGTTCGTTCTGCTCCATATGCTTTTATTAATTGTAACGTTTAAAAGGGCAACTTTAATGTTCATGGGCCCATTATTCGTTCGTATCAAACATTTTTATTTCGGCCTCTAGAACACCATTGTTTAGGCCATATGCATTTTCACACATTTTTTTGGGCCTACTTGGATGCCAAAGATTAGTTTGTGTAGATGGGTTTGTTACTAGAATGAAATGACAACTAGATTGTGTGTAAGGAGAGGACACTGAGTAGCTGTTTTCACATCTGGACACTGGAGCACTAGTGTGGGACACAAGAACACCATTTTTATTAGGGGGCCACACAGGTGCTCCAGTGTATACTATAGGGGGGTCTCAATCTGTGAAGCTTGTACCAAACATGTAAAGTATTGCAGCTTGACAAAGGGCAATAAAAAAAATATACATCTTGGAACTCTGCTAAAATAGACAATTGTACCCCACTTCCAAGCAATGTTTCCTATTTCTAGTTCGGCCATCAAATATCTGTGTGCTAATTATACCATTTTTGTTTTACATAGGGGAGAAAAGACTCGGAGGACAGCCCTCATCCGAGGAGACCACAGACCCCCCACCTATGGAAGAAGGTGAAATACCCCCAAACGAAGAAGAAGAGCAGGAGGAAGAAGAAGACGTAGTGGAGATTGGCACCACAACAGGTGAGTGTCTGCGACCACATGCTCAGGTAAAAGAGATGGATGGTGGCAGATTTTTGAGACCTTTTTTTTTGTTCTTTATCTCTTTTTAGGTGATCGTGATGTGAGGGATCCTGAACGCTTTACTTCAGAAAGTGCCCAGATACTTATCGGGGAGATCATGGGGTGTAATCTCCAATTGCATAACATCCAGAACCAAATCAGTGATGTTATTAAAAAAAATAATAACATCATTGATGTTTTGGGGCGAATTTAAACCCCACAAAATCACCTGTTTTATTAATGTGGTCCAATCTTCCAAAATTTTTTTAAATGTTTAGAAAAGCCAAATTTGGAGGATGCACACAGTGTGCCAACATGTGCTATCTGCCATCACGGGAGATCAATGGACGCGTTTTGGGGGTGCAACACCTTCCTCAATTATAAAGTCGCATTGAGGAAAGGCTTGCTCCCCCAAAACACGTCCCTTGATCCCCCCTGATGGCAGATAGCACATGTTGACATTCGTAAATTGGTGTGCATCTTCCAAATTTGGCTTTTCAAGGGGTGATTTCCCCCCATCTGAACGCTAGATCAAACCCAGTTCCTAAATACTAATGTCTGATCTAGCCTTCAGGCTTTACCATATGTGAACTTTGTAAGTTCAAGTTTTTTGGCTTTCTTGTTGGTTTTACACAGGCCTGTTTTATCTGAAATGGATATTTCGATTTTTGATAATGCTACTGCAAACATTGTTATACAACAAACATGTTGGTTTGTTTTAAAAACCTTTGGTAAATGCGCATGTGATTGTGCAGGTATAAAAAAGTGCCTTACTCAAGAATGTGTGGATTATTGTCTCAACACTACAACACTTTTGCGGTGATGTAATTGTTGTTTTATGCACAAATGGGGGTTATTTCCTAAGGGCAAATCCTCTTTGCACTACAAGTGCAGGTTCAGTGCAGTTGCAAGTGCACTTGTAGTGAAATGTGTTTTTGCATTTAGGAAGTACCAGTCAACACTATTCTTTATATGGTTACCCAATCACGACATTTTCTGCACTCAACACATTTCTGTCAGGGTCAGCTAAAACAAACACAAGCAGTAAATGTCCACCAATAATTTCTTTGGGTTGTTTTTTATTTGAAAAAGGTGTCACATATTGTCTGGCATATTGATAGCCCCCCTACCCGCAAAGAACTCCAGGTATCGTAACCGGACATCACGGGCATTCAGGGAGGGCAAGCCAGGACGGCCGCTTTCAAGTGCCGTCATTGTGGATGTATTTGGGATTCCGGTCTCAGGCCCAACTGAGCCAGCATAGTTGGCTGAATGTTTTTGTAGAAAATTATGGAGAACACAGCAGGAAAGTATAATATGGTTCAGTTTATACTCCGCCATATGGATGGGTGTCATAAATAATCGGAACCGGCTGGCCAGGATGTGTTCTCCACCACTCTTCGGGCTCTGGCCAGCTGGTAATTAAAAACCCTCTGTTCCGGGGTGAAGGTCCTCATCGGGAATGGCCGCATCAGGTGGTCCCCCAGCGCAAACGCTTCATCAGCGACGAACACAAATGGGAGACCTTCAACATTGTCCTCTGGAGGTGGCAAGTCCAAGCTGCCATTCTGGAGACGCCTGTAGAACTCCGTCTGGGCGATCACTCCACCATCGGACATCCGGCCATTCTTCCCCACGTCCACATACAAGAAGTCGTAATTAGCCGACACCACCGCCAACATCACTATACTATTGAACCCCTTATAGTTGAAATAGTACGACCCCGAGTTGGGTGGTGGGACGATGTGGACGTGTTTCCCATCAATTGCCCCTCCGCAGTTCGGAAAGTCCCACCGCTGGGCAAAGTGGGAGGCCACAGTCTGCCATTCCTGTGGCGTGGAAGGAAACTGTTGAGGAAAAAACAATAAACATTACTATTTTTTCACAGAAACCTGGCAAGCAGATTAGACAGAAACATTATGGGTCGACCTCCAGATAGCATTTATTAAGGGGAATTTAACAACAACAAAGTATAAGGTACACCTATCATATTCCCCCTCCCCCCCTCTCATGGGCCATTTCTAACATTATAGGGGGGGGGGGAACTCTTGGACAGGTAACCCTCTTCACTTCATTGAGAGATGAATGCCTAAATACAGGGTATTACTTGGAACAGCCCCTCCTTAGTTACACTATTGGCAGACCACTGGACAGGTAAGAAGTGTCATAATACAAAGATATAAATACACACTGTACACATTTCAGGACATTTGGACATTCTGCTATTACCTATCAAGATAATAATAGGATACAAAAACTTTAAACAGTACCATTGGAAAGTATACAGGCAGGCCCTTGCACTACATGCTTTGGGGAATTCATCCATACATCTGACCAGTAAAGAGATGGGTATAGTGTGTATGGGTTTGGCAAAGTCAGCAGATAGATGATTGAGGATAGAGAATTGGGATCAGCTGACTTAGCAGTTGGGGGGAGGGAGGGTTACTAAAAATTTGGGGACACCACAAAAAAAAGCCTCTGCCACTCTGCCTGAATTTAAATCAAAAATAAAATTTCCAAACATTTTAGGGGGTGTTTTGGGTAAAGCACTACTATGGAGCTGATAAAATACATTGTTAAGTGACTACATGAGGTGAATATAGGGCAGGAGACACCATGCTGGGGAGGTTATTGAAGGGCAAATATGTATGAAGGACCTAAAATAATAATTACATAAAAATCATGCATGCATGAGAACAAAGGGGACATTCACAGCATATTACAATCATGGTAATTAGGGAATGAGGGAAGAAATACAATATATTATCAAACATTAAATACAATAAAATGGGATATAAAAGGATAAAAATCTTACCTTCATATACTCCTTCTGCAGGACCTGGATGATGGCGGAACAGGTCTCTGGGATAATGATCCCCAGAGCCTGGGGGGAGATGCCTGTCGAGAACTTCAAGTCCTGCAGACTTCTCCCTGTGGCCAAATACCGCAAGGTAGCGACCAACCTCTGCTCCGGAGTGATGGCTTGCCTCATGCAGGTATCCTGCCTGCTGATATAGGGGGTCAGCGAAGCCAACAAACGGTGAAACACGGGGTCCATCATCCTGAGAAAGTTCCTGAAATCATCAGGATTATTCTCACGGATCTCACGGAGCAAAGGCATATGACAGAACTGGTCACGCTGAAGCAACCAATTCTTGGTCCATGAACTCCTCCCCACCCTGTTCATGGACTGGACTTGTGTCAAGGTCAGGACCCCAACACCAAGCCCCCGCACAGCACGAACTCTACGAGGAGTACGCATACGCAACATGGCTAGAAAACGGTCGGCTGCTCAGAACGAAGTAACAGAACGCACTGAAGAACAGCAAGGCCTGTGAAGAGCGACCTGAAAAACAGCAACGAGCAGGCAAGATCACACAGAAAACTCTGATACGAACTGACTGCACGCACTGAAGAGCAGATACAAACCCACAAGCACAAACTGAACGGCAGAAAACGATCTGAAAGCCACGAGTCTGAAAAAGCGCGAATCGTCTCTCACCAAACTTTTACTAACACGAGATTAGCAAAAGGAGCCCAAAGGGTGCCGCGCTTGGTGCTGAACCGGCCTTTTCTAGTCTCGTCGTACGTGGTGTACGTCACCGCGTTGTTGGCGATCGGAAATTCCGACAACTTTGTGCGACCATGTGTAGGCGAAACAAGTTTGAGCCAACATCCGTCGGAAAAAATCCGAGGATTTTGTTGTCGGAATGTCCGAACAAAGTCCGACCGTGTGTACGGGGCATTAGAATCATTTAGAATCCTAGATATATAGTATGTAATTTATATCTGAAGAATTGGTATACATTACTATAGAATAAGTTATATGACTATATTGTATTAAATTTAAACAACAACAAGCTAGTAAAGAAAAAAACATGGCTCTTAAATGTAGAGAAAGAGATATTATCAAAACAATTTCTCCCTTTAACTTTTGTCACTACCTTCTGCACCCTCCTATTTTCCTTTCTCTGTATTGTATTTCTTTGCTCTCTCTTTCCTTTTCTTTTATCAAAGAGATTACCTACTTATAAACAATGTATCTCTATGTAACAGTTTTAACTGAGGAAATAATAAATAACTAAAAGTTGACCAATTTAATCCCAAAATATTTCTTAAGTAAATCTCAAAGTTGTCAGTCCTCCAATCGGTAGTTGGAAGACTTATGCCGCGTACACACGGTCGGACTTTTCGTCTACAAAAGTCCGACAGCCTGTCCGACATACTTCCGACGTACCTTCGGCGGACTTGCGGCAGACTTTCTTACGAATGGACTTGCCTACACACGACCACACAAAAGTACGACAGCCTAGTACGCGGTGACGTACACCAAGTCCGACGAGACTATAAAACGGAAGTTCAATAGCCCGTACCACACCCTTTGGGCTCCTTCTGCTAATCTCGTGTTTATCTCGTGTTAGTAGAAGTTTGGTGAGAGACGATTCGCGCTTGTGAGACTCGTATTTTTCAGTTCGTTTTAACTGTTGTTCAGTCTGTGCTTGTGAGGTTTGTATCTGCTTTTCAGTGCGTTTGGTCAGTTGGCATTGAGAAATCTTTGTTTTATTGGCCGCTCGTTCCTGATTTTCAGGTCGCTCTTCACAGGCCTTGCTGTTCTTCAGTGCATTCTGTTTAGTGCGTTCTGACCAGCCGACCGTTTTGAAACCATGTTACCTGTACGTACTCGTCGTCGAGCTCGTGCATTGTATGTGCTTGGTGCTGTAGTTTATTCTTCAGCCCAAGACCAGTCCATGAACAGGGCGAGGAGGAGTTCATGGACCAAGAATTGGTTGCTTCAGCGTGACCAGTTCTGTCACATGCCTTTGCTCCGTGAGATCCGTGAGAATAATCCTGAGGATTTCAGGAACTTTCTCCGGATGACGGACCCCGTTTTTGACCGTTTGTTGGCTTTGCTGACCCCCTATATCAGCAGGCAGGATACCTGCATGAGGCAAGCCATCACTCCGGAGCAGAGGCTGGTCGCTACCTTGCGGTATTTGGCCACAGGGAGAAGCCTGCAGGACCTTAAGTTCTCGACAGGCATCTCCCCCCAGGCTCTGGGGATCATTATCCCAGAGACCTGTTCTGCCATCATCCAGGTCCTGCAGAAGGACTATATTAAGGTAAGATATTTTTCTTTTATTAGCATCACATGTTCTTTTATGTAATCTTTGATAATGTAATGTATTTCTTGCTTCAAACACTACTTACCATCATTGCAATATAGTGTGAATGTCCCCTTTTTATCCTCACACATGCTGGATTTTTTTCCTGTTATTTTTTGTCATGCATGTATATTTTCCTTCAATAACCTCTCCAGCATGAAGTGATGGGAACATATCCACCTAGTCTACTCATTTTGAATGTATTTTGTTTGAGTGTATTTAGTGTGCTTATAATTAGCAATTAGCTAGATTTCCCAACCCCCCCCACCTAAACTCACTCCAAATAGTGTGCTGCTAATTAGCAATTATCTAGATTTCACAACCCCCCCCCACCCTCGTAAAAATTAGCTTGAATGTTCTGTGGTGTTGATTTGTCTAAAGCAAATATATGTTGCACTTTGCAAAATGCATGTGCACTCTACAAGTGCATTTGTTCCAGTGCTTTAGTAAATGAGCAGAAGCTCTGCTGATTTCCATCATCAAATCATATGCAAGCCTCAAAGTGTTTTCATTAATTGCCCTTGCATGTGATTGTGTACTCCTTGCAACATGAATGCCTTTTTACATTACCTCATTTACTGTAAGCTGGTTAGCAACTGCACCTGCAGAGTGCGACAACTGCAGTCTTGTAGCCTTTTTAGTCCCTAAATTCCTGCGTGTCCTAAAAGTAATCTTTTTTAGGGATTTCACAACCCCCTAAAATGTAATCAATGTTCCATCAGAGGGGGTGAGCAATCTGATAAGTGTGCCTTTCCATATTAGTTATTCCAGAAGAATTAAATTATTGAATGTTATACTGATGCTGGGGAATAATGTTTTTAATTGTCTAATTTTCTTGCAATGTTAGCTTCCAAATTAATTGATTTTGGTTTTCTTGTTTGATTCCCCAGTTTCCTTCAACGCCACAGGAATGGCAGACTGTGGCATCCCATTTTGCCAGCCGTTGGGACTTTCCCAATTGTGGAGGGGCTATAGATGGGAAACATGTCCACATTGTGCCACCACCCCATTCGGGGTCATACTATTTCAATTATAAAGGGTTCCACAGTATTGTTTTAATGGCGGTGGTGTCGGCACACTATGATTTTTTATATGTGGACGTGGGGAAGAATGGCCGGATGTCGGATGGAGGAGTATTTGCCCAGACGGAGTTCTGCCAGCGTCTCCAGAGTGGTGGCCTGGGATTGCCACCTGATGCGGATAATGTGGAAGGACTCCCCTTTGTCTTCATTGCCGATGAAGCCTTCGCTCTCAGCAAGCACCTCATGAGGCCATTCCCCCAAAGAACCCTCACCCCGGAGAGGAGGGTTTTTAATTTCCGGCTGGCCAGAGCTAGAAGAGTGGTTGAGAATGCGTTTGGAATTCTGGCCAGCCGGTTCCGCCTGTTTCAAACAGCCATTAATTTGGCGGAATACAAACTTAATTTTATAATTTTATCGTGCTGCATTCTGCACAACTTTTTAAACAAACATTCTCAGAATTATATAGGCACAGTTGGGCCTGAGGCCGGACTTATTATAGATGCCAACCTTACGGGCCTGGATACTGTCCGTACTGGCTTGGCCCCCCAAATTGCCCGTCAAGTTAGACAGCAATATGTTAATTATTTTATGGGTAGGGGGGCCATTGCAATGGGCCAGGATATTTAATTTTTTACAATAAAAAAAATATTGATGAAATCTTGAATTATATTTATTGCTTGCCTTTCTTTTGGGCTTTCTCCTAGGTTATGGTCGAACAGTTGTAGTGCCAACTGTATTTTCATTTTAAATGTCTAAATAAGCTCCATTGCCACTGTAAACAACTTTTTGACAATTATAACCAAACTGATACTGAGCATTGAAATAACAAACCACACATTTATTTAATTCCTATAAGGAGATGTTTTTATTAATGGTTGTTATGCATTCAGTTATGCATTTAGTATAAAATGTTCATAGACAAAAATATAATGATATCTTAATAATGTAGAAAAATATAATTATATTTAAATATTTCTACCTAATCCACAAAAAAATATTTTTGGCTTTTTGATTTTCGCAAACAGGCTTTTTTTTTATTTTTTTTGTTTTTTTGGTTTTTTAAAATCAAGTTTTTTACTTGTTTTGATTTTTGAAAATCAAGTTTTTTTTATTTTTTTTGTTTTTTGAAAATCAAGTTTTTTTTTTTTTTTGGTTTTTTGAAAATCAAGTTTTTTTTTTTTTTTGGTTTTTTGAAAATCAAGTTTTATTTATTTTTTTTTTGGTTTTTTGAAAATCAAGTTTTGGTTTTTTTTTGGTTTTTTAAAATCAAGTTTTGTTTTTTTTTTTGGTTTTTTAAAATCAAGTTTTATTTTTTTTTGGGTTTTTTTTAAAATCAAGTTTTTTTTTTTTTTTTTGGTTTTTTGAAAATCAAGTTTTTTTTATTTTTTTTGGTTTTTTGAAAATCAAGTTTTTTTTTTTTTTTGGTTTTTTGAAAATCAAGTTTTATTTTTTTTTTTTTGTTTTTTTGAAAATCAAGTTTTGTTTTTTTTTTTGGTTTTTTAAAATCAAGTTTTTTTATTTTTTTTGTTTTTTTTTAAATCAAGTTTTGTTATTTTTTTTGGTTTTTTAAAATCAATTTTTATTTATTTTTTTTTGGTTTTTGAGAAAATCAAGTTTTATTTTTTTGTGGATTTTTTATGTATTTTCGAGAAACAGCCCTCCTTTTTTAAATTAGGTTAAACAGCCATTTATGTTCAGCCAAAAAAATAAAGAGAAGGCCCAGAATGGGGTCAGCAAAACAGGAAATGAAGGACATGATTGATGTTTTGGGGTTTCAAAAATGGCATTTAGATTCGACCCAAAACATCAATCATGTCCTTCATTTCCTGCTGCATACGATCCAGCCGATTACGCATTTCATCCATGTCCTTATTCCAGGCCATTATTTGACCAATTAGCCGTTGGGCACTTTCTGAGGTGAAATAGTCACTTCTTGTACCTAAAATGGAATGAAACCAAAAAATGTCTTTAGAAATATGCACACATACATAGTTTACCTTACCATAATAAAGCTGTTGTCTCAGACACTGACCTGGTGGGGTGCCCATGTAGCATAATTCCTCCACATCATCGGGGGTGGCGCTGTTGCTTGAATCAAGCACAACAAGATCCCCTAAAATAGAGTAGAAAAATTACATTAAACAAAAGGCAGCCATGCATAGATTACCGTAAGCTGGTGTGTCAGACACTCACCTGGTGGGGTGCCCATGTCGCCCACCTCTCCTTCCTCCACATCCTCAGTGGGGCTTGGGCTGATTTCCCAATCATGTTTGGCTTGGGGTGGACTGTCTTCTTTTTGGCTGAGTGATTTTTCCCCTATGTGAAACAAAAAATTATTAATCTACTTAGCACACAGATATTTTAGTACATAGTAATTTTCCAACATTTGTAGTGAAGTGGTTTGTGTAGAGTTCCTATTTTACCTCAATATTTTAAATTATAAAGACATATCGGATAGATAGATATCTAGATATCAATATCTCAAAATATAGTTAATAATCTTTTGATCTCTCTCTCTCTCTCTCTCTATATCTGGAACAAAATCTATAAATATCTAACTAAATGTAAAGAAAAAAAAAAAGATAACTTAAAATATTCAAAAAGAATGTTTTACATTTCTATATCTATCTATCTACCTATCTCTATATTTCTCTCTCTCTATATATTTCTCTCTCTCTCTCTCTCTCTCTCTCTCTCTCTCTCTCTCTCTCTCTCTATATATATATATCTCTATATATATCTCTCTCTATATATATCTCTCTATATATATCTCTATATATATCTCTCTATATATATATATATATCTTTATCTATATATATCTATATCTATATATCTATATCTATCTATATCTATATATCTATATCTATATAATATATATATATATATATATATATATATATATATATATATATATATATATATATATATATATATATATATAGATAGATAGATAGATCTATCTATAGATATGTAACGAGGTTTATTAAAAGATCGTTTAAAACGATGAACAAAAAAATCGTATAGGAAGGAAAAGCACATGGAGCAGTATACAAGGTAATAAACACAAGAGAAAAACACGACAAGTACTTACTTTTTTTAAGAACTTTCCGGATACGTCTGTATTGATCCGGCTCCCTGAGTTTCAGGTCAGACCATCTTTTTCGAAGTTGATCTCTGGAGCGCTGGACCCCAAAAGATGCCTGCAAAGTGTCCACGACCTTCGCCATTATTTTGGCCTTGCGCAAATTTGGCCGTGCGTACGGCCCATACTTCCCATCATAGTCGTCTTTGTGAAGAATGGCCACCATCTCCACCATCTCTTTAAAACTCATATTAGAGGCCTTAAATCTAGGCCTCACAGATTTTGTTGATGTTCCAGCCTCCGGGCTGTCTCCACTACCTGAGGTCGTCAACATGTCAGGTGTCTCCGCCATTATTTACTCCACTACGCGCCGTAACAAAAAATGGGCGGAGAACATGAGTTAAAATCGAACGTCAGGGGCGGGCGACGCAGGCGGAGTTTCACACATGCGTAGTGTATAAAGAGGGGCCTTGCGCACGTGTCGTACGTACGTTCTGTGCGTCGAATTAGGGGGCAGAGAACATGAGTTAATTTCGAACGTCAGGGGCGGGCGACGCAGGCGGAGTTTCACACATGCGTAGTGTGTAAAGAGGGCCCTTGCGCACGTGTCGTACGTACGTTCTGTGCGTCGAATTAGGGGGCGGAGAACATGAGTTAATTTCGAACGTCAGGGGCGGGCGACGCAGGCGGAGTTTCACACATGCGTAGTGTGTAAAGAGGGCCCTTGCGCACATGTCGTACGTACGTTCTGTGCGTAGGTGATAGTGGACCAGGACGTTACAAAACGAAGGTAATTTTAGATATATTTTTTTTTGGGTTTTATGGTCATGACTTTGTAGCAAGCGGCCTATATGGCTTGATAGATTGATGAGGCCTACATAGGGAGAAGATGATGAGGGGTTAGCAGAAACCTATAATAAAAGTGTTTTTTGTCTTGTGACTTCATCTTTTCCAGATATAATGAATCCCCTATTTAAGGATCCAGAGTTCCTTACAGCTTTTATTTCTAAATATCGAGAGATGAGGAATTTGTGGGAGGTGAAACACCCTCAGTATTATGCAAAGCATGTGAGGAAGTCAACGCTGGAGAGACTTCTGTCCTTTGTCCAGGCGACCATCCCGGAAGCAACAATGGAGACATTGCTCAAGAAAATTGGGGTCTTGAGGAACATGTATAAGAGGGAGCATAAGAAGATCCAGGAATCAAGGAGATCAGGAGCATCAGCAGATGATGTTTATGTACCCAGGCTGTGGTACTACAATCAACTCCGTTTTCTTGATGACCAGAATGAAGCCAGGCCATCACTTTCAACCCTTCCCTCCACCCTTCCCTCCACCCTTCCCTCCACCCCAGCAGATGAGGAGCAAGCTGGGTCTTCCATCCTGGATGAACCAGATATGACCATCTGGAGTCAGGTAAATTATTTTAACAAATATTTACTGTACTAATATTAATGATGTTAACTGGATGTTATAATTGTCTAAAATAATTTTGCACTCAAAATTGTGTATACATATCAATTGACAGTAGTGGCTAAATATGTTTGGCACCTGCTTAAAATAATTAGGGTGTCTGATTAGACTCTTTTATTAAAGAGATGTATTCACATTGAATTTGCTATTCATGAGAAGCAAACTGTGTGTCATTGATGAACCCAAAAAAATATACTAAAACTATTGTCCTTTTTTTATACACAGGATGAGTCCATCCAGGAGGAATGTGGGGAAAGTGGCAGGCAGGAGGAGACCGGGCCCATGGACAGCCTGGAGGAGGCCGGATTCACCATCATCCTGGAGGAGGCTGGGCCCAGTGTCAGGCAGGAGGTGGCTGCTCCCAGGGAGGTGGCTGCTCCCAGTGAGGTGGCTGGGCCAAGTGAGGTGGCTGGGCCAAGTGAGGTGGCTGGGCCCAGTAGGAGCCTGACCGAATCCCAAGTGCCTCCCCTCCACCTTCCCAAAAAAAGGGCCAGGAAGGGGATGGTCACACAGGACGCATCCCTGCGCCTCATGCAAGAGGCCACCCGTTTTTTAAGGAGCCCCCCCGAAGCGGAAGAATCCTATGGCTGCTACTTAGCCAGCAGGCTTCTTCAGATGGATTGGGAGCAGCGCCTCATTTGTGAGCGCCTATTTGGGGAAACAATCTATAAGGGGCTGCAGGGCACGCTAACACAAAACACCCAACTACATGAGGCAGCCCCCCTCCTCCTCCTCCTCCTCCTCCTCCTGCCACAACTGAAACACCACAGCCACAGCCTCCAAAGAAGGCTACAGGGAAGGCTGCAGGGCAGCGTGGAGGAAAGGCTGCAGGGAAGAGAAGAAAGTGATGACCTGGGTTCAGTCTGGTCTGACAGAAGACGCAGGCTGTTGTAGGACCACAGTCTGGGGACATCTAGATCATCTGCTGGTGCTGTTGATCTCTGGGATTCTTGGACCAGATTGTGCTCCCTCTTATATGGACTCCGCAAGATCCCAATTTTCTTGTACACCGACTTTTTCCAGCGTTGACTTCCTCTTTATTTTATTTTGACCATGAATAAATGGATCTTTTTTGAGTTTAGCAAAAGACTTTATGTGTTTTCTTTTAAATCATTGATTTTACACACAATGTTAAATTAACAAGGGACAACAATCTCATTGAGTTTGAAAAAAACACACCAAAAATACATTACTAATGTTAATAATGTTCAAGTGGTAAGTCTTGAAAATAAAAAAATTTACATAACCAAAAACGGTGCTTTGGGTTAACTTTATCTAAAAACTAAAAAATAATCACTATAAAAAAAAAATAGAATAATGGGTTCTTTGTGGTAACTTTACAAACCTAAAAAAAAAAAAAAAGGGGAAAAAGTATTATTAGTATGGAAACATTGTTTTTAAAATGCATACTATATCATTCATGAGATCAAAGAGAAAAAGAATCCAGAAATCAGTTTGGGAGAACTCTGATTATGAACAGCAAAACACCTTCGTTCTTTAGAGCATTCGTAAAGAAGAAATAAAATGCGCTGCATTCAACGATCACAGATTTTGCAGCGTGATGAATGTGCTACCTACAATACGAACACTAGTTTTACTAGACCGAGTGCTTCCGTTTAGTTTTTGCTTATGAGCATGCGTCGTTTTTTTGTCCGTCGGACTAGCATACAGACGAGCGGACATCGGGGTCCGTCGTAGTTACGACGTAAAGATTTGAAGCATGTTTCAAATCTAAAGTCCGTCGGATTTGAGGCTAAAAAAGTACGTTGAAAGTCCGGAGAAGCCCACACACGATCGGATTACCAGCCAGCTTTAGTCCGTCAGCGTCCGTTGGACTTTTGTAGACGAAAAGTCCGACCGTGTGTACGCGGCATTAGGGCTAAGATAAAAATCAGGAGAATCCTTGCATTTAAATAAGTAAATGAGTAAGTCAAATAAACAGGATAGTCCAAACCAAAACCAAGTTTAGCATCTTTGAAAAAAGAGAATCTCCGTATTTTAGATTAATAGTGAAGATGAATTTGTGGAGAATTTGTGTAGCAAAGAAGTTATACCTATTAAACTGAAGAAAAAGGAGGAACAGAGATAGGATCAATATTGAAGCCATAAAGAAAACAGAATTAGACTGAATGAGAGTATCCCTCTAAGAATATAGTTTGAGGACCATTCTTTCATATATCTCGTCTGGCTTTACGGGTGCGCCTTGGTTTCATCGGGTTGTTGATTGAAGGAGATAGTGGTCCTTGCTGAGAGTATCG
The DNA here is from genome assembly GCA_037952925.1 of Lithobates clamitans. NCBI lineage: Eukaryota > Metazoa > Chordata > Amphibia > Anura > Ranidae > Lithobates > Lithobates clamitans. The sequence continues at coordinate 6,303,067 of JBBGZY010000231.1, read as the reverse complement.
GACTTCCTGGGTTTCCATCAATTCATTCCTGAGGTGATGTGAGGATGCTAGTGAAGGACGGAATTCTGCATACCAATCTGGTATCTCTGTGAGCGGGATATCCAATGTGTCGCAGAAGTAATTAAGATCTTCAGGAACTCTGAGAAGAGCAGAGCATCCATGTACTGAGGCTGCCAAACCAAAAGGTAATTTCCAACTATATATTATGCCTTTGGTACGCAATATTTCCAGTAAAGGTTTTAATTCTCTCCTGCGTTGTAAAGTAATGCTGGATAGATCTTGAAATATGCGGAATTCTTTACCATGGTATAATAGAGGTGTCATCGTACGTGCTCTTCTCAATATTTCCTCTTTAAGCTGGTAATCTACTATGCAGCAAATTACATCTCTTGGTGGGTCTAAATCTTTTCCCTTAGGTCTAAGGGCTTTATGTATACGTTCCATGGTGATTGGGGTATCCTTTGGTCTATTTAGCACATTATTAAAAATGCCTATAACTTCTGATTGTAGATGCTCAGTATCCACAGATTCAGTCAGACCTCGTAAGCAAAGATTGTGGCGTCTACCACGGTTATCCAAATCTCCTAAATGCCGTTTCATATCTCTAAGTTGTCTTGTGTGGATATCAATTAACAAATGATTTTTACGGAGCTCTGTGGAGTGTGATGCTGTTATTTTCTCAACTGCCATTACTCTGCCTATAATAGCCTGAATGTCTATCCTCAGATCTGTAATAGCAGCCGTCAGGGTATTTTTAATATCTGCTGCCACCGACCTAAGATCATTCAAACTGGGCTGTTGTACAGCATCTGAGTGTGGAGACAGAACAATACCTCCTTCGTTATTTTCTGAATGAGGAGAGGAGACAGCTCCATCATTAGATCCTGTCAGCCGGCGCTGTGTGTTCTGTGAGGTAAAAGCCGTCGCCATGGTGCCGGCCTGTGAACGGAACAATTCTGGGTGGTTTGGAGGTATTCCTCCGTTTAAATCACGGGGCGCACGTGACCTCGATGCTGAGGATGTTCTAGAAGCCGTTCCCATGATATTTTTAAGCTTTTCTGATACTTCCACCTTCTGTGGTAAGTGAAATTCAATCCCTGTCAGCGAGAGCTCAAGGATTAGGCAGCCATCTTCTCCAGCATCAAGCCACGCCCATCTCTGCAACTCTTTTAAGCCGTATTAGAGAAAGAGCAGCGATTAGTTCACTACCCCCCTCTCGATACAGCTGGAGGAGTGCGGCCAGGTGCTATCTGTCCCTATAGCCCTACAGTGTTGCATCTCGGGGGAGGGTGACTGTAACGGAGTGTAACACATAATTTTCATCAAGCCTTACATAGACATTGTCATCATCATCTGCTATCTCTTGGTTCATGAACGGTGGGGTAGTTTGGTCAACAGCCTTTTCCACACACTTCCTGATGCAGGGGAGAACGAACGCAGCAGATTATAGCCGCCATTGCCAGGATAGCTATTCCTATCTGGGTCAACAATCCCTGCCATCCTCCCTTTATCCAGGTAAAATACTGATCCCAGGGGTTGGTGAGCCCTGAGTTCTGTTTTAATTCTTTGGACAAGTCCTCAAGTTTCTGGATGGTTAAAGTCACTTTACCATTTGGGTCGGTGCTGTCTGGGATGTAAGTGCAGCATGTGCTTGTCTCGGGGATCAACTTACACACACCCCCTTTCTCAGCCAGGAGCATGTCTAAGACCATGCGGTTTTGGAAGGTCATGTGTGAGGCCACTTCCAACTGTTCGGCTAAACCCTGGAGTGCATCTCTGGTGTAATTGAAAAATCTTTGTTGGTTATAGTAGATGTAATTTATCCAGTCTACATTCTTATTTACAGTGATAATGGGAATCAGTGACTCAAAACCTTCTGCTACTTGGTCTCTTGCTTTAAACTCATCTGGGACCCCCCTTGGGACCCCTATGGCGTCTATGTATACGTAGGGATCAAAACTTCCTGCTGGGGCACTCCTGCATTTTCTGTTTGATTTGGGTACATCGTTTGCTTCTGGCTCTGGGTTTTGCGAGAGAATATGCAGGGGCATTATGGCTTTAGCCATTACACATTCTCCTGTCCACTGTCCTGTCATTCTACTTCTAATTTTCATGTGTCCACAGATCCAGTACACGTCCCCTAAGGACTGAACTTGATTTTGTGCTAGATCTGTAGACACCTCACTGTAAGACTCACAGTAACCTACAGTGAAATTTACAAGGGGCTTTCCCGCTCCATGGTACTTTCCATAACATGTGTAATTGCCAGGATATATGGTGATACCTTCTGCTGGCTTGGGAGCCTTAGTGACTATGGGGTACTCTTTTTTCCAATGCTCACACAGGGAGTAGTTAGTGGTTGTGTTGGTAAATAGGCTAAGGACACAGGTCTCATGTTCTGGGAGTACATTAAGGGGCACTGTTCCTAAATGTGGTTTAGCCCCCCACACACATAACAGTTGGTCTTATTGTGCTTCCCTGCATTGTACCTCATCCATTCGAGCCACAAGTTGACATCTGAGAAACCGGTTTCTGCAGCCATGGTGTCCTCAAAGGTAGGGTCTGCTATGGCCACCATGTCCCCTAATGTTTGCATGTGAGGCTTTAGGGGGTTAGAGTTGGATGTAGAGTTGGAAAGGTTTTCTAAAACTGTAATACCCATTTCACCACCATAGGCTCAATACATAGGTCCCACTGTCCCCTGGGCTGTGATTCTCAATGGTCAGTCTGAACTCTTTGGTGAAATATTGATCTGTGTGTTTGTTGATTGTCATCCTATCCAAGAGTGACTTCCCATTTTTGTCCTTTCTATTCTGGGTGGTTTTGGGCTTGTACCCCCATTTTTCATCCCCAGTGTTCCAACCTACTGCTCCCCAGGAATCACAGTTGTTGCCCCAGTAGGTGTCAGTGACACATACATACACAGTCATGGGACCTATTGCTCTCTCATTGGACCGGACACTGTAATCAGTACCTGGAAGTATCTTACTATAAGGGGATATGAAAGTGACAACATGTGTTGGATGAGTTATACCAGAATTGAGTTATACCATCTTTCTGTTTGATGGCCACCTCCTGGGCCTGAGCAAAAATCACAACAAAAAGGATAAACAGGATCATGGCTTGGTCTCCTCAGCCTCTTCTTTGGGCACAGGGACTTTCTTGCAGTGAGAGGCGTGTATCCACAAGTTCCTTCCGGCCACTTTTACTGATGTGGTAGTTGTCAGAAGGACTTGGAAAGGGCCATCATATCTGGGTTCAAGGGTGTGTTTCCTCGCAAACTTCTTTACCAGGATCCAGTCACCAGGGACCAGCTTGTGCGATCCTATATCTAACTCAGGATCTGGAATGGAAGAAAACACTTGCGAATGGATAGGGGTTAATTCTCGAAATAAAGCAGTCACATAATCAGTTAATACATCAGATTGAAGTTGCAACTGTTGTGGAAAATAACAACCCAGTCGGGGGCTGAACCAAACAATATCTCATAGGGTGACAAACCATGATTTCCCCTTGGAGTGTACCTAACACTGAACAAGGCAATCGGTAGGCTATCTGGCCAACTCATTCCTGTTTCGTGAGACATTTTCAGCATTCTAGACTTTATTGTGCCTTTCAGTCTTTCCACCTTTCCACTACTCTGAGGATGGTATGGGGTGTGGAAAACTAGTGTGACCCCTAAGGCTGTCCATACCTTTTTGGTTACTGAGGCTGTGAAAGCTGCCCCCTGGTCACTCTCTATAACCTCTAGGACACCATATCTGCACACTATTTCTGTTAAAAGTCTTTTAGCTGTGGTTTTTGCCGTCATGTTGGTAATGGGATAGGCTTCCGGCCTACGTGGCAGACACAGTCTCTTTTTTAAATATTGAAGATTTTTATAGAAATATTTCACATAAAAACATACAGTTGCGTAAGTCAGAAAACAATAAATTCCTGAAATAGCTACATGCTATTGCTGGCAAAAACTTTACAGTCGATCAGAACAAAAAGGATAAAACTGAAGTTTCGGTAAAATAGCAGGACAATTAAAGGCTGAATAAGGGCACTAATAAACCGAAATAAATACTAAGGAAAATATTAGAACGTTACCAAAAAATAATCCTAGGAATCATAAATCTGGACCTAGTGTTCGGGTCAGGATAGTCGGAAGGGACTCCCCACCGCTCTAGAAAAATACCAGGTATGAGTGTATTTTGTTTTTAAGGATAGCCCACCAGGATCTGCTGGGCCCACACACACTACCCCTATGGGATCTTACTGTAGATGTGATAAGGGTCCTCCCAGCATCCCTCGCTGTCTCCAGTAATGGAAGGTCCTAGAGGAAGGACACAATGGTGGTGCCCTAATCCTCCAGGCTCCTGAGTAAGAGAAAATTAAAATTAACTAGCGGTGGTGGAGTCTCCCCGACGTCCCATCCCATCTTATCCTGGATCACCCCATCCAATGGGATTGAGAGAGCTAAATTCTTCAAAAAGAGCCTGAGAGGCTAAGAATAACCAGAGAGAGGACAGAAAGAACGTAGGAGAGGGGAGAACAGAGAAAAAGAAAAGTAGAGAGTTGATCAGTTTAGAGTATGGGCAGGTCCAGCAGCAGGTCCTGTTCCCGGTATTAAAGCTATATTACAGAACGTGGCCCAAGGTTCCCATATTGCATAGAATTTTTCCATGTTGTCATTAAGCTTAGCTACTATTTGTTCCTGAGCCATTATCCAAGACACCTTCCTTTTACAAAGCTGAAGAGCCACCGTGGGTTTTTTCCAGGCCTTTGCTATAGTGATTTTTGCACCTAACAATACAAAGAAAGCAAGGTCCTGTAGATGTTTAGGTAAATCTGGGATGGTGTGGTTGAATAAGGCTAGTAGGAACTGGGTCCAACTGGTGTCTTTACTAATTTGCTAATTATTTGGAAGATTTTCCGCCAGAAAGATCTAATGCTGGGGCAGGTCCACCAAATATGTATCATAGACCCGCAACCCCTAAAGCACAAAGGGGAAGTCCCAGGGTAGATCAAAGCTAATTTAGAGGGGACATAGCACCATCTGGACATAACCTTTATATTAGCCTCGATAAGGGAAATCAAAAAAATATGTAGAAAATGGGATTTTAAAGGTACCCCTGATATAGGAAAAGACATTATCTACTAAAAATATATCAAATATTTATTAAAGCAGTTTTACAAAAAAATATACGATAAAATGTGAGAACAGTTTTACATTCACAGTCAAAGGTATACATCCTCAACCTAATATTGACAATGAAAAAAACTGTGGTCACCAAGAGTTCAAAGCATAACCACGTCCACATAATTTCAACATGTTTTGCCCAGAAGGCTTCATCAGGAAAATGGACGAGACTTTTCAATTATTCAACAACAATATTCACGATAAAAACAACCTTGGATGTTCAAAAGAGAAAGAGAAAAAAGGTAAATACACAGAAAAAAAATACATAAAACATTAACATTTATGTAACTTGAAAGCTCTTTAGCTTGTGCAACCATAACTCCACCAAAACCACCCTCCAGAAACAAAAACAAAAACAGGAACAAAAACCATCCCACCCCCCATCCCACTCCCCCCCCCCCCCACAAAAAAAAACAAAAAACCACCCAACAACCCCCATCACACAGGCTCACACCCAACCCTCCCCTAATACTCCCACCCAACACAACCACCGCGTCAACTCCATACCTCTGTAATAGAGTTCTGGGGAAGTCTCAGGATACGAGGCGTCAACTGAGAGAAGAGGGGAGGAGGGGTGCCCCCAGAAGTGACTCCCCCCTGTGTAGTCCAGATGGATGCCTGATCACCCGTAGGGAGGGATGTATATTCACATGGATGAAAATCATCAAAAGCAAAAAGGATGATTACGGTATCTGTAACAGATATCATAGATAATAAAATTTCACACATATTACGGGTGAAGAGAGAGGTAGACCACAAGACAAACTAGACAGTGGACACCACTCACCAACCCCCCGAAGAGTATTTGTATTGGGAGCTCATGAGGACTGAATGGCACAATATCAATTGTAAAAAAGCTCCTGTGTAGGGGAAGACAAAGCTGCTCCACAGTTTCTGAAAAAGTATATAAAAAATAAAAAAAAATGCATGTAGCTATATTAAACTTCAATGCGACGAGGAACATATGTACGCTGCAGTTTTAAATCTTCAAGAGCACCTGCTCACCTTGAAAAGATATCACATCGTTATGTAAGAAGCTACGTCACATTTCTATTGGCGCTGCTGAAGGGGCACCCTAAAATAGTGGGCCACAAAAAATAGTCACTTCCTATGAAAAAAATAAATAGATTTGTTTAAAAGGAAATAGAGCACCAAAAAGTGGTGCTTTAGTTTACAATTAGACATATCACAGAGTGTTGAACCGATTAACGGTCAATGTTTAGTTTTACCTGGTGTCGGCGTCCATGTTTAGCATGAGCTCCCTGACTGCTAGCAAGCATCTGAATGTGTGGGGTTTAAATATCCCTCCCCATGGCCCCAGAATGCTGTGCATGTCATCACACTGCACTGGAGCCAAGCGGACGCAAAGAGGAGGTTCCTGGTCCAAGGACTAATAATCCGGAACCAGAAACGACAGACAGACAGTAAAACTACTTCCTGTGTGCCCAAAACAGCACTAAGACTCCCTTTGGAGACAGTGCTGAGCCAAAAAGAAAACCTTGGACAGTTGGGAAGATGGCTGTGGGATACGGTTATACCGGTATGCCAAGGACTATAAGGAGACCACAAGGCGGGTGCATACCGGGTTGGCAACCCCCAGGAAAGAAAAGCCCAAGGGGGATGTGTGTCCAACCTAGTACACACCCTTGGGCGTCCATACGGGGATCAAATGGCACTGAACTAGGGGGGGTAAAAATGAGGGAAACACCTATTAGCCGCCATGTGGGGCTATACCACAATTTCGATTTAAAAGTTATCGGCTTTTTTAGCCTTGAACACATACCAGAACATGAACGAGGAGGTGATATGGATAATAAACTTCTTCAATTGGAGACGAGATGGATCTATTGTTTACAGGCTACTCGGTCCCCCGGCCTCAATGAGGGGATTAGCTATAAGCCTTTTCTATAAATATCCCCCCTTTTGTGATCTGGTCACTTCTGTCTCCTTGGGAGCATGTGCCCCATTGAGTGTCTTCCCTTCCTTTGTTAACATTTACTGCGTTTGAATATCATGGGATCACCAGACGTTTACTATTCCTCTCGCGACTAATTCTGGATTAGTTGTCTAGGCCAGAATTGCCTCTATTAGAAACAATACATCTTTTAGAAAAGGGATACTAACATATATTGAGTCAGCTGCAATGATATGCATATTGATACAGCTTTTCATATGTGGATGTAAATTAGTGGTGCAATGTTGTAGACAAATCATTGTAATGTGCAATCATGACCACACCCAAACCTTGGGGAACCCCTTTTTCCTTTTTTTTTTTTTACCCCTCCCCAGGCTCTATTTCCCTCGTTTTTACCCCCCCTAGTTCAGTGCCATTTGATCCCCGTATGGACGCCCAAGGGTGTATACTAGGTTGGACACACATCCCCCTTGGGCTTTTCTTTCCTGGGGGTTGCCAACCCGGTATGCGCCCGCCTTGTGGTCTCCTTATAGTCCTTGGCATACCGGTATCCCACAGCCATCTTTCCAACTGTCCAAGGTTTTCTTCTTGGCTCAGCACTGTCTCCAAAGGGAGTCTTAGTGCTGTTTTGGGCACACAGGAAGTAGTTTTACTTCCTGTCTGTTGTTTCCGGTTCCGGGTTATTAGTCCTTGGACCAGGAACCTCCTCTTTGCATCCGCTTGGCTCCAGTGCAGTGTGATGACATGCACAGCATTCTGGGGCCATGGGGAGGGATATTTAAACCCCACACATTCAGATGCTTGCTAGCAGTCAGGGAGCTCATGCTAAACATGGACGCCGGCACCAGGTAAAACTAAACATTGACCGTTAATCGGTTCAACACTCTGTGATATGTCTAATTGTAAACTAAAGCACCACTTTTTGGTGCTCTATTTCCTTTTAAACAAATCTATTTTTTTTTTTTTTTCATAGGAAGTGACTATTTTTTGTGGCCCACTACTTTAGGGTGCCCCTTCAGCACCGCCAATAGAAATGTGACGTAGCTTCTTACATAACGATGTGATATCTTTTCAAGGTGAGCAGGTGCTCTTGAAGATTTAAAACTGCAGCGTACATATGTTCCTCGTCGCATTGAAGTTTAATATAGCTACATGCATTTTTTTTTTTATATATACTTTTTCAGAAACTGTGGAGCAGCTTTGTTTTCACTTACACAGGAGTAGGGATGAGCTTCGTGTTCGAGTCGAGCCCATGTTCGACTCGAACATCGGCTGTTCGGTCGTTCGCCGAATTGCGAACGATATGGGCCGTTCGCGCCAAATTCGTGTGGCGCGTCACGGCCCATAATTCACTGCGGCATCGCAGTGCATTGCTGGCTGATGATTGGCCAAGCATGCACTATGACCCGCATGCTTGGCCAATCACAGCGCCGTCAGTAGAGAGAGCTGTAATTGGCCAAAGCCAGGGTGGCTTTGGCCAATTATGGCTCAGGGGATTTAGTACACACCCCACACTATATAAGGCCGCCTGCACGGCGGCCCTGTGTAGTGTGTGTTCCAGTGTGCTGAGGGATAGAGAGAGAGAGAGAGAGAGACAGTGTCATTTGATTTGAGTTAGATAGATTAGGCAGAACAGTCAGTCAGTTAGCTGCACTTACAGTGTATTGTGTATATATATGCATCCCAGGTGTTGCATATATATATATACACTGTATTCAGTTTAGCTAGATCCATTCCTGTTATCTTCTATCTAGACTATTTACATTTAGTGCAGTGCGTCCTGCTCACAGTGTTCAGCTAGATCCGTTCCTGCTATTTACATTTAGTGCAGTGCGTCCTGCTCACAGTGTTCAGCTAGATCCGTTCCTGCTATTTACATTTAGTGCAGTGCGTCCTGCTCACAGTGTTCAGCTAGATCCGTTCCTGCTATTTACATTTAGTGCAGTGCGTCCTGCTCACAGTGTTCAGCTAGATCCGTTCCTGTTATCTTCTAGACTATTTACATTTAGTACAGTGCGTCCTGCTCACAGTGTTCAGCTAGATCCGTTCCTGCTATTTACATTTAGTGCAGTGCATCCTGCTCACAGTGTTCAGCTAGATCCGTTCCTGCTATTTACATTTAGTGCAGTGCGTCCTGCTCACAGTGTTCAGCTATATCCGTTCCTGTTATCTTCTAGACTATTTACATTAGTGCAGTGCGTCCTGCTCACAGTGTTCAGCTAGATCCGTTCCTGTTATTTACATTTAGTGCAGTGCGTCCTGCTCACAGTGTTCAGCTAGATCCGTTCCTGCTATTTACACTTAGTGCAGTGCGTCCTGCTCACAGTGTTCAGCTAGATCCGTTCCTGCTATTTACATTTAGTGCAGTACGTCCTGCTCACAGTGTTCAGCTAGATCCGTTCCTGTTATCTTCTAGACTATTTACATTTAGTGCAGTGCGTCCTGCTCACAGTGTTCAGCTAGATCCGTTCCTGTTATTTACATTTAGTGCAGTGCGTCCTGCTCACAGTGTTCAGCTAGATCCGTTCCTGCTATTTACATTTAGTGCAGTGCGTCCTGCTCACAGTGTTCAGCTAGATCCGTTCCTGTTATCTTCTAGACTATTTACATTTAGTGCAGTGCGTCCTGCTCACAGTGTTCAGCTAGATCCGTTCCTGTTATCTTCTAGACTATTTACATTTAGTGCAGTGCGTCCTGCTCACAGTGTTCAGCTAGATCCGTTCCTGTTATCTTCTAGACTATTTACATTTAGTGCAGTGCGTCCTGCTCAGTGTTCAGCTAGATCCGTTCCTGTTATCTTCCTACTGACAGGCAGGCTTGTCTGGTTACAGTATATAAAGCTACCTGAAGAAAATTACAGGTGTTCTATTTGATCCTATTAGTAAGACGGTCAGGCAGCTAGACTATTTACATTTAGTACAGTGCGTCCTGCTCACAGTGTTCAGCTAGATCCGTTCCTGTTATCTTCCTACTGACAGGCAGGCTTGTCTGGTTACAGTATATAAAGCTACCTGAAGAAAATTACAGGTGTTCTATCCCAGCTTAGTGCAGCTACAGGCCATTAGTATGTCTGGAAGGCCAAGAAGGAGAGGCAGACAGTCACAAGCCAATAAGAGAGGGCAAGCAGGCTCTGTGTCTAGTGCTGGTCGTGGAGACGGTGCATCCTCATCAGCACGTGGCCATGGGACACGCTTGGCCTTTTTTTCGGCAGCTGGCCGTGTTGAGCCGCAACATGCGGAAGACTTGGTCGAGTGGATGACCAAGCCGTCCTCATCCTCCTCATCCTCTCTCACCCGTGCCCAGGGTGCTTTGTCTGGCAAAGCAGCGGCCTCTTCCCTCAGCTCAATGTCATCAGTGACTCCTTCCCTAGCTCCACCATGTCCTCATGAGGATTCCCTCGAACTGTTTGACCACAGTGTTGGGTACATGCTCCAGGAGGATGCCCAGCGTTTGGAAGGCTCTGATGATGATACTGAGCTCGATGAAGGCAGTAACATGAGCACGGACAGAGGGGGTGCCCAAGAAGGACAGCAATCTGGCAGTCATGCTCCCCCTGCTGCAGCATACTGCCAGGTTTGCTCCAGTGATGAGGAGGGAGGGGATGATGAGGTCACTGACTCAACGTGGGTGCCTGATAGGAGAGAGGAGGAGGAGGAGGAGGAGGAGGCGGCACATCACCAACGAGGCAGGATGCCCTCCAGGGGCCAGCCTAAGGGCAGCACATTGACTGCATCACACCCCAAAGCTCCACATGTGCAGGGCGCTGCAGTCTCTGCGCGTTATTCAAAAAGTTCTTTGGTGTGGGCCTTTTTTGAGACAAGTGCATCAGATCGCACCGCTGCTATTTGCAACATATGTCTCAAGCGTATCTCGCGTGGCCAAAACATCTCCCGCTTGGGTACCACATGCTTGACCAGACATATGTTGACCTGCCATGCAGTTCGTTGGCAAGCGTATCTAAAAGACCCACACCAAAGAACAAAGAGGATCTCTCCTTGCTCCTCATCAGCTGAGATTTCCAACCCCACTAGACCTTCAGTCCTCTCTGAGACCTGCAGTGAGAGGAATGAAGGTGTAGAATTAGGTGTGTCACAGCCAAGTACTTGTGGGCAATCTGCTTTTGGTACACCGATGTCAGATTGTACCAGGCAAATTTCCCTGCCCCAGCTGCTGCACCGCCGAAAGAAGTTTGCTCCCAGCCATCCACATGCCCAGCGGTTGAATGCTAGCTTGGCAAAATTGCTAGCACTTCAACTGCTGCCTTTTCAGTTGGTAGACTCTGCCCCCTTCCGTGAGTTTGTGGAATGTGCGGTTCCTCAGTGGCAGGTACCCAAATGCCACTTTTTCTCGCGGAAGGCGATTCCGGCTCTCTACCGGCATGTGGAAGGCAATGTCCATGCCTCGCTGGACAGGGCGGTCAGCGGTAAGGTGCATATTACCGCTGACTCATGGTCCAGCAGGCATGGACAGGGACGTTACCTAAGTTTCACGGCGCATTGGGTGACTCTGCTGGCAGCTGGAAAGGATGCAGGACAAGGTGCAGTAGTGTTGGAGGTTGTTCCGCCACCACGCCTCCAAAATGCTGATTGTGACACACCTCTCTCCTCCACCCCCTCCTCTTCTTCTTCCTCCATGGCCTCTTCCTCGGAACCAGCGGTGCTCCATAGGCGTTCAAGGGGCTACGCAAGTACGCAGGCCAAAAGATGCCATGCGGTGCTTGAGCTGGTGTGCTTGGGGGACAGGAGCCACACTGGGGCAGAGGTTCTGTCAGCTCTGCAGGGGCAGGTTCAGAGGTGGTTGATGCCACGCCAACTTAAGGCAGGAATGGTGGTTTGCGACAATGGCACCAACCTCCTCTCTGCCCTCCGACAGGGACAAATGACCCATGTGCCCTGTTTGGCTCACGTCCTTAAATTGGTGGTGCAGCGGTTCTTGGGCAGGTACCCGGGCTTACAGGATGTCCTGAGGCAGGCCAGGAAAGTCTGTGTGCATTTCCGCCGGTCATATAATGCCAGTGCTCGGCTGACGGACCTCCAAAAGGAGTTTAACCTGCCCAAGAACCGCCTAATCTGTGACATGCCCTCCAGGTGGAACTCAACGTTGGCCATGCTGCAGCGGCTGCACACGCAGCAGAGGGCCATCAATGAGTACCTGTTTGACTATGGCACCAGGACAGGGTCAGGGGAGCTTGGTTTTTTTTCCCCACGCCAGTGGGCCATGATCAGGGATGCATGCACTGTCCTGTCACCATTCGAGGAGGCCACGAGGATGGTGAGCACTGACAGTGCATGCATCAGTGACACTGTCCCCCTTGTCCACCTGTTGGAGCACACGCTGCGTGGAATAATGGACAGGGCACTTGAGGCAGAACAGAGGCAGGAAGAGGAGGACTTCCTTAGCTCTCAAGGCCCCCTTTATCCAGACAGTGTTCCTGCGTGCCCGCCGATCACACAGGAAGAGGACGAGGAGGAGGAGGAGGAGGAGGAAGATTGTGTCAGTATGGAGGTGGAGCCTGGCACTCAGCATCAGCAGCAGTCTTTAAAGGATCAGTCCCAAGGAACACATGGACTTGTACGTGGCTGGGAGGAGGTGGCTGCGGACGTTGTTGTCCTTAGTGACCCAGAGGACTCCGGACCGAATGCCTCAGCAAACCTACGCTGCATGGCCTCCCTGATCCTGCAAAGCCTGCGTAAGGATCCTCGTATTCGTGGTATCAAGGAGAAGGACCAATACTGGCTGGCAACCCTCCTTGATCCACGTTACAAGGGTAAGGTTGCGGACCTTATCTTGCCATCGCAGAGGGAGCAGAGGATGAAACATCTTCGGGAGGCCTTGCAGAAAGGTCTGTGCAACGCGTTCCCAGAGACTGGGAGGTTACAAACTCCTGTTTCTGGACAACGTGTTGCTGAGGCTTCGGTCAGTCAAAGAAGGAGCGGTGGAGAAGGTGGCCGTCTGACCGATGCGTTCAGACAATTTTTTGGTCCGCAGCCCCAAGGTATGATCGGTTCCAGCAACCATCGCCAGCGTCTGTTTTACATGGTGCAGGAATACCTAGGGGCAAGATCAGACTTGGACACCTTTCCCACCGAAAATCCTCTGGGTTACTGGGTCTTGAGGATGGATCACTGGCCAGAGCTTGCACAGTATGCAATTGAGCTACTGGCCTGTCCTGCATCCAGCGTTCTTTCGGAACGCACATTCAGTGCTGCTGGAGGCGTGGTAACCGATCACAGGGTGCGTCTGTCCACCGACTCGGTCGATCGGCTGACCTTCATAAAAATGAATCAGTCTTGGATCACCACCAGCTACCAAGCACCTGATGCAGATGTAACCGAATAATTTTTTTTGAAATCTCAGATCCCTTCAAAGACTGCCTATGCTGATGCTGAGTGACTATCCCTGAGTAATTATCCTCTTCCTCCTCAATCATCACGCTGATAGCTTGTAAGAACATTTTTGGTTCTGGGCGCCACCACCAGTGCCTAAGGCACAATTTTTCAGCCCCTGTTTAACAGGGGTGTGTAATTACAATTTTTGATGTAATACTTTGCAGCAGGGCTCGTTCCTGCATTCCAACTAGAGTGTCTGTGAGGGGTTGCAGTGTTGTGGCACCAGCACCAGTGCCTAAGGCCCAATTTTTCTGCTTCTGTCTAACAGGGGCGTGTAATTACAATTTTTGATGCAATACTTTGCAGCAGGGCTCGTTCCTGCGTTCCAACTAGAGTGTCTGTGAGGGGTTGCAGTGTTGTGGCACCAGCACCAGTGCCTAAGGCCTAATTTTTCAGCTCCTGTTCAACAGGGGCATGTAATTACAATTCTTGATCTAATATTTCACAGCAGGGCCCTGTGAGGGCTTACAGTGTTGTAGCCACAGCAACACCTAAGGCCCAAATTTCTGCTGAGTATATAGGGCAGGACCCTACTTTCAAACATCTAACTTACAAACGACTCCTACTTGCAAACGGAAGGAGACAACAGGAAGTGAGATGAAATCTACCCCTAGGAAGGGAAATTCTCTCCTGTAAGAGTTAATATGGGAAAACAATTTCTCCTTTCCACTGATGCTTTCCAATCCTTGTTCCACAAAAAAACCCAAATTTTCAAAAAACATTTTTCATTGGGACAAAAAAGTGAGGTGAAATCTTCTGAAGAGGAGGAAAGACGCAAAACAAATGTCACAGGGGTGATAACCCTTCCCTATGTTTTCCAAAAAGCTTAGAAAAGATTTTTTGGCTGGAGCTAAACACGTTAAAAATGTTCAAAATTACAAACAGATTCTACTTAACAACAAACCTACAGTCCCTGTCTTGTTTGCACCGCCTGTATACTGCTGTTCAGAGTATATAGGGCCTGGTGGCCCCACACCTTTCCTTATTTTAATTTGGGTGCGGGGTTCCCCTTAATATCCATACAAGACCCAAAGGGCCTGGTAATGGACTGGGGGGTACCCATGCCGTTTGTCTCACTGATTTTCATCCATATTGCCATGACCCGACATGACATTAAACCCGCAAGCAGTTTTAAATGAGATTTTTTCCTTTAAAAATTACATTTGGTGCAGGGACTGTTCCAAACATGGGAAACACGCGTCACTTTACAGGCATACTATAGACACCCCCCAGGTACGATATTTAAAGGAATATTTCACTTTTTTTTTTTTTACTTTAAGCATCATTAAAATCACTGCTCCCGAAAAAACGGCCGTTTTTAAAAGTTTTTTTTGCATTGATACATGTCCCCTGGGGTAGGACCCGGGTCCCCAAACCCTTTTTAGGACAATACCATGCAAATTAGCCTTTAAAATGAGCACTTTTGATTTCGAACGTTCGAGTCCCATAGACGTCAATGGGGTTCTAACGTTCGTGCGAACTTGCGGTCCGTTCGCGGGTTCTGGTGCGAACCGAACCGGGGGGTGTTCGGCTCATCCCTACACAGGAGCTTTTTTACAATTGATATTGTGCCATTCAGTCCTCATGAGCTCCCAATACAAATACTCTTCGGGGGGGTTGGTGAGTGGTGTCCACTGTCTAGTTTGTCTTGTGGTCTACCTCTCTCTTCACCCGTAATATGTGTGAAATTTTATTATCTATGATATCTGTTACAGATACCGTAATCATCCTTTTTGCTTTTGATGATTTTCATCCATGTGAATATACATCCCTCCCTACGGGTGATCAGGCATCCATCTGGACTACACAGGGGGGAGTCACTTCTGGGGGCACCCCTCCTCCCCTCTTCGCTCAGTTGACGCCTCGTATCCTGCGACTTCCCCAGAACTCTATTACAGAGGTATGGAGTTGACGCGGTGGTTGTGTTGGGTGGGAGTATTAGGGGAGGGTTGGGTGTGAGCCTGTGTGATGGGGGTTGTTGGGTGTTTTTTTTTTTTTTTTGTTGGGGGGGGGGGGGGAGTGGGATGGGAGGGGGTAGGATGGTTTTTGTTCCTGTTTTTGTTTCTGGAGGGTGGTTTTGGTGGAGTTATGGTTGCACAAGCTAAAGAGCTTTCAAGTTACATAAATGTTAATGTTTTATGTATTTTTTTCTGTGTATTTACCTTTTTTCTCTTTCTCTTTTGAACATCCAAGGTTGTTTTTATCGTGAATATTGTTGTTGAATAATTGAAAAGCCTCGTCCATTTTCCTGATGAAGCCTTCTGGGCGAAACATGTTGAAATTATGTGGACGTGGTTATGCTTTGAACTCTTGGTGACCACAGTTTTTTTCATTGTCAATATTAGGTTGAGGATGTATACCTTTGACTGTGAATGTAAAACTGTTCTCACATTTTATCGTATATTTTTTTGTAAAACTGCTTTAATAAATATTTGATATATTTTTAGTAGATAATGTCTTTTCCTATATCAGGGGTACCTTTTTAAAATCCCATTTTCTACATATTTTTTGGTTTACTACTTCAGGGATGATGGTACATATATAAAAAACGTTTATAAACCCTGATCTCTACCCATATAGCCTATTTCAATATGGGAAATGTTACAGATACCTTTAAAGGAACGTGTCCAGGACCTGAACCATACTGTTGGCGGCCATGATCCACCTGAGTCTTCCTCGGCCCTTGCGTAGCTCGGGTTGTCCAGTCTTGTCTGTAATGCGTTGTATATTAGGGAGAAGCCCCCCTTCTTTTCTGAAAAGTTGGAGACTCAGTACTCATAGGGGGTAAATGAGGGAGGTTCTGGTCTAGTGATCCAAATGGTATTTAGGAAGTGAGAGATTTGTGTGTATCTAAAACGTTCCGATTTGGGCATGTCAAGCTTGTGTATACAGTGGGATAATGTAAGGGGGCCAGTTTGGGAAAAGAAGTGGCCTATCCTGTAGAGACCTTTTATCTGTCCACCATCGGAAGGTCTGGATATTTAATCCTGGGAGGAAATTAGGGTTATGGAAAATGTGTGATAATGGTTTTAGTGGGGATATGAGAGAGGAGTGTTTGAATAACTTAGTGCTTAAGGAGATAGAGTGTGAGAGGGTAGGTGCCATTATAGCCGGCCTTTGTTTGGGGTCACACCATAAAAGGAAATCGATGGTGTTGAGGGGTGTTGCTCACCTTTCCATAGAGAGCCATTCCAGTTTCGGGCCCTTAGAAAAGGCTATCGATATTTGGGATAACTGTGCTGCCTGATAGTAACCCCAGACGTCCGGTAATCCCAGTCCACCTTGTGATTTCAGGCGTATAAGTATTTTGGATGGACATCTATACCCCTTGTTTCCCCAAATAAAGCGGATTATCTCAGATTGGAATTTCCCCAAGAAGCTCTTCGGGAGGGGTTAGTGAACGAAATAAATATAGAAGGCGAGGTAGGAGAGTCATCTTCACGGCATGCACCCTTCCTAGCCAGGACAGACCACATCTTGACCAATATTGAAGATCCCCCTTACACTTTGTGATCAACGGGGGATAGTTGGCTTTAAATAGATCTTTAATATTCGGAGTCAAGTATATCCCCAAATAGGGGATGGCCTTCTGGGCCCAGGAGACTGTGAAGTTATTTGAGAGCTGTGAAAGTATTTCGGGTGGTAAAGAGACATTTAGGGCCGTGGATTTGGACATATTGACCTTCAAACCCGAAATACCACTAAAAGAGTTTAGCACACCAAGTATGACTGGTATTGAAATTAGCGGAGGAGTTATGTAGAGTAATAGGTCATCCGCATACAGGGCACACTTGTGTACCCTGTCTCTGCAGCTAACCCCTTTAATAACTGTGTTTGATCTAATAGCGATAGCCAGGGTTTCAATAGCTATGGCAAAGAGGAGTGGGGAAAGGGGACACCCCTGTCTTGCCCCTCTACCAATTGTAAATGACTCAGAGTATCTACCCATTAATCTTACCTGAGCAGTGGGTTTGGAGTACATGGCGTGAATTAAGTTCATAAAGTGAGGGCCCAAGCCCCATCTTCTCAAAATCTCAGACAAGTAACCCCAGTCTATGGCGTCAAAAGCCTTGTGTAGGTCAATCGACAGTAAGAAACCTTTTTTGTGGAAGGTTCCCATCCCATGGAGATTTAAGGAGGGAAATTACATCAATGGACCGTCTAATCTGGTCGGGACCTTGCCGCCCTGGTATAAATCCCACCTGATCTCTGTTAATATAGGAGGGTATAAAACTCACTAGCCTATTCGCTAAGATCTTGGTCATAATTTTGATGTCATTGTTAATTAAAGATATAGGCCGATAATTCCCTACTTCGCTCGTATCTTTTCCCGGTTTAGGAATCACCGAAATATATGCAGTGTTTAAATCTGTTCCCAGCGGGCCACCTTTCCTGAGAGAGTTAAAGAACTTTGAGAGGTGAGGTGCTAATGAAGCACCACATTTTTTATAATAACCAGTAGAGAACCCGTCTGGACCAGGAGAGAAACCAGATTTCAAAGATTTGATCGTATCTAGGACCTCTGATGGTGAGAACGGGCTATCTAACAGGTCCTTATGTTCTGTAGACACTGCTGTTAAATTTAACGATTCAAGGAAACTGTTTTTTGATTCCCCAGATGAGGTGCCATGTGGTTGGTAAAGATCCAAATAGAATCGATGAAACTCCTCCATAATTTTTGTAGGGTTCTGAAATAGGTCTCCCTGTTGTAACTTAATTTTAGGGAAGGCTAGTTGGCGAGGTTTAGGGTTGAGTTTTACCGCCAGTTTCGACCCCATCCTGTCTTTCTGAGAATAAAACCGCGCCCCAGTCCACCTGAGGTGCTTTTCTGCTGCTGTAGTTAAGGACAAATTAAGCAGAGCCCTAGCTTTGTCTAGGTTGGCCAGTGAGACGGGAGCGGGATGAAGTTTGTGAGCTTTTGAAAGGGATTGAAATTCCGCTGTTAGTTTTATCGTGTCTGCTCTGTGTTCTGCTTTTAGTTGGGCTGACAATTGAATTAGTTTACCCCATATCACAGACTTATGCGCCGCCCAAACCGTTGAAGGGGATACATCCGGCGTAGTGTTTAGACTGAAGTATTCCTTAATGGCAACTTTTATGATAGAGGCTAGTATGGGGTCACTAAGAATTGATTCCTGTAGACGCCAGCGTGGCCGATCACTGTGGCCTGAGGTTCTCCGAGCTAACAAAGTGACCATAGAGTGGTCAGATAGAGGAGTATCTACTATCCGGGATTTTACAAGTAGAGGGATTACTTTGGTGCGCGTGAAGATGTGGTATATCCTGGCATATGATCCATGGGGAGCTGAGAAGTGTGTGAAGTCTCTAGCCCGAGGATTCAATTCCCTCCAGATGTCTATCAAACCCACCCCCTAAATAAGCTTCGCTATTCAGAGACTTTGTTTGGAAGGACGTTTAAGTTTTGACACACCCGATCCGGATTTGTCCAGGGAGAAGTCAAAAATGGTGCCCTTTAGGTGCGGCCCAAGTTTGTGCAGTAATGTTTAAAAAAAAAGGCATCTGTCCCTTGTTAGGTGTATAATAGGATACAAAGGTATATAGTTCCCCATCTATATTCCCAGAGACCAATAAAAAACGGCCGTGGGGGTCAACTACCGTCTCTGGTTGAGATAGGTTAATATGTTTCGCGAAACAGATTGCTACCCCTTTTGTTTTATTGGGCGCTGAGGATAAAAAAAATTGGGGAAAACGTCGGTGAAGGAAAGTGGTCTTATAGGAAGTGGGGAAGTGAGTCTCTTGCAAGAGGAGAATATCTGCATGCATAGACTGATAGAGTTGGAATAATTTTCTCCATTTTAATGGGGGAGTTCAGACCCTGTGTGTTATGCGATATAATTTTCAGGGTGGGGGAAATGGTTGGTTGTTCAGGCATACCGTAAGTTAGGTGAGATCCTATTTGTGTGAGTGACCTTACCTGGCCAGTGAGATGAAGAAACTCATAGGTCCCCGAGACTGGAGAATTCTGAGAACGCGTGGCCCGGGAGTGAAAGCCAGAGACAGAAGCCGTCACCGGACCAACCGATGTGGAGATAAAGAGGGAAGGAGAAAAAAAGGATGAAAGGGAGAAAAGAAGATAAAACATTGGTTACATTAGACTGAAACCATAAACATTTCTACATGTAAGTAAACCGTATGAAAATAACCCGGGGATCCCCAGGTCCCCCCCATACCCCAGGGCAGGATGGATTTGCCATACCGTGCCCTATTCCTGAGAGGTTCGGAGTCCAATCAGTAGGACTGCCGATCAAGAAACCGAATGCACTAGTAGTGCACTAGGTTTCCACTTGAGGTGCATTAGCAACACCGCGGCCCCACCACCTAAAGAGTAACTCAACTGGAGACTGTAAAATAGTCTAACAATACATAAAAGAACCGAGCATTCCCACTATTATAAAGAAACCGAAGCAAACGGCCAATAGCTGGGCGCTGCTTACTAAATCTCATTCTCTTCCTGGGACCCCTTTTACCCCAACCCTGGGACCCAGGAAGACCAATAAACACCAAAAAAAACAAAATCTCGATCATCCACAGGGCGATGCTTCAAGTTCCCTCTGACATAGAGCCTTCCATGGAAAACAAGCCAGGCTTGATCCCTAAACTTCAAGGGGATTCTTTCTAAATTGATTAAATGTAACCCCTCCCTCATTACAGAGCCTGGGCAATCCCTTAAGGCCAGTGACACACTGAAAGCAGAGCTTAAAATCCTCTTCTCCAGAAGCTTCCTGGGGAGGGACTTGATATACTCCACTGTCACCTGCCACTGCCGAAGTATGTTCAGACACGGGGCAACATAAGCCGGGAGCTTGCCATGTCGGACTCTCAGACATTTCACTGGCCCGCCATCTTCTCAGCATCGCAGAAAAGGCCTAAAACAAGATTGAAAAATGCCCACCCATCCCGGTGGGTTCTCTGCTAGCATGTTACCAAGATTGTACTTTAAAAAGAGCAGAGAAAAGAAAACTATTGGGTTGACCATTCCTAGGCCACCCTCCCACCTAGACAGGTAAGTTACATTGTGTTTGATCCGGTTCAGCCTATTTCCCCATAACAGTTGGAAAAAACAGCTGTACACCCTTGCATATAAAGATGCTGGCAAGATACAGACAAAGCTGACATATAAAAAGATTGGGACCAGGTACGTTTTGATCAAGTCAACCCTCTCCCTCAAGGAAAGCTTCCATTTCTTCCAGCTTGCTACTTTGGCATTGGCACACACCAACCTGCTTTCCCAATTTCGAAGACCATAGTCACCAGGACCAAATTTGATGCCCAACACTTTAATTTCCTGCTGGGCCTCTGGGAAGGCATCCAGAAGTTCGAAGCTTTCATCCTCCTCACCCATCCAGAAAACTTCACTCTTTTCATGGTTGACTTTAGAACCAGAAGCCTCCGTGTACTGCTCTATCATAGGGACCACCTCCTGCACCTCCTCCGTCCCAGAGACAATAACAGACACATCATCGGCATAGGCCATGACCTTCAAAGGCGGCACACCAGCATAGCCCAAAGGCACCCCGCACAAAGATCCACTCTCTAGCCTTCTTTTGAAGGGGTCGATTGCGAATACATATAACAGGGGGCTCAGAGGACATCCCTGGCTCACACCAGAGCCAACCACAAAAGGCCATCCAACCCAACCATTAACCAGTGGGAAGCTCTCAGCCCCTCTATATAATGTCTTCAGCCAATCTATAAACCTCCCCTGCAGGCTGTATCTACCAAGTAGCAAATACAGGTACCTGTGATTGACTCTATCAAAAGCCTTCACCTGATCCAATGCCAGCAAGTACTTCCTCCATCCAGCCGCCCTGCATCGTTCCAAAGCTTCCTGGACAGCTAAAACCGCTGAAAAGGTACCTTGGACCGAGCAGTGCTGATGACTGGACAACAAATCGCCTGCCACTGATGACAAGCACCAAAAAAGAATCTTCGCCAGGATTTTTCTATCAACATTGAGAAGACTGATGGGGCACCAGTTCTCAATCATTGAGGGGTCTTTACCTTTTGACAGAAGAATCACAGTGGATTGCCTCATGGAGGGAGGGAGCGAACCCTCTTCTAGACAGCTGTTATAAACCTCCACTAAAAAGGGAGCCAGAATGGACTTAAAACACTTAAACTGACAAGTTCAGCTGTCAACCCATCTGGCCCAGGCAATTTTTTGGTAGCCAGCTTCTCTATAGCATGAACTACCTCATCCACTGAAAATGGTTCTGTCAAATCCATCAAAGGCAATGTACCATTTCCCAATCCTGGAATAGAATCCAAAAAGCTTTCCATCCTGTCCCGACAAAGGTCCTTTCTTCCCAGAAGGTCTGCGTAATATGATCTGAAGATCTCCAGGATCCCTGATCTGGACTCCACCAGGAAACCCATACTATACCTCCAGGCCTATGACCGTCTTAACTGCTATGCCTTGCTTACAGTTCTGGTAAGGATCAGGCGACTGATATTTTCCATAATCCCTCTCCAGAACCAAGGAGGCATGCTGGTCATATTGACACTTCCTAAGAAAATGCTTCACCTCAGGGATCTCCCCTGGATCTCCTCTATACGAGACAAGACAATCAAGCTTCCTCCGCAAATGCTGATAGGCAATGTATATACCAAGCTTCTTCTTCTTACTTATGGCCTTGAAAAGTCCAATTGCCCTTTGGCTCCCACCACTCTGACTTACTGCTGCAAAAGTCCAGAATAGAAACCTGTGCCTGAAAAAAATCCTCAAAGGATCTTACCTCTACATCTTCCAGGAGAGCCAAATTCAGTTTTCAGGTACCCCTTCCCCTGGGTTGAGTGTCCGAGGCATTCAGAGTCACAGACAGCATACAGTGGTCAGAGAACTCCACTGCCCTCAACTCTGGAGCTGAGAAAGCAGAGTTCTCCTTTAAAAAAAAATATCTATCCTACTCTGACTATTCCCTCTCTGAAATGTGAATCCCGTGCTGCCAGGGCAGTGCTTAATATGCACATCTACCAGGCCTGCTTGTCTCACCATATCTCTAAGAAAAACACCATGGTAACCCAGCCTGTCTATGGAGCCTCTCCTGTCTTCAGGCCTAATTATGGTGTTAAAATCACCTCCAAAGACAACCTGCTGGGATGTAAAAAGGAAGGGCTTGATCTCTGTGAGGAGGCATTTCCTGCCCCATTTTGACTGCGGTCAATAGATATTGATCAGGCGCAGGTCGTGCCCCCTAACAGAGACGTCTAAGACCATTCATCTCCCTATTTCTACCTCAATTACCCGCCAGCATGTTACCATATCAGTTTTAAAAAGGACCGCAACTCCGCTGCAGGGTTCAGCCGCAAGAGACCAAAAGGAGGGACCGCATCTCCACTCCCTTTTTTGCTAGATGGACATTGCCCAAAGTATTGAGCCAGGTCTCTTGCAAAAATAAAATCTCGGCGTCAAACTCGCTGAGCAAAAATAAGGCAATATCACGAGCTCTTGCAGATTTAATGCTGGTGACATTAATGGTCGCCACCTTTATCGGAGTGGGAACTGCCATCAGGATGATTGGGGTAGTCGTTTCTTAATCTTTACCACACTCTCATCACCAGAAACAGCTATCTTCAGACTACGTGACTCCCCCTCATCCATGGATGATAAAGAGACAGATAGATCAGACATCTCATCACCCGACAAAACTGAAAAAGTATTACCAAGAGGAACCCCTCCTGGGTCCGACTCTGAGGAAGAAATGACCACTTTACTAGTCTTCCTCTTCTTCTTTTTCTTCCTCCTAAACTTCTCCCACCCCTCATCATCCGAATCCTCCTCAACAGAAGATGAGACATGGGATATGGACATCCTTCCATCAGCCCCACCCCCATCCAGCACCCCCACATTCCCCTGACCACGTTTGCGCTGCTGAGGGACAGGGACTGGAGGCTGAGAGGGAAGATCCGCCAAACCTGCCCCTCCCAGCAGCTTCTGCTAGTCTGGAGGATCTACGTACAGAAGGATTAGGGACCACCACAGGAGGGACAGACTCAGGGACCACAATACTAGGGGAAACAGAATCTGAAGCAACAGATGTAACAGACACAGGAGGGACAGACTTGGGAACCACATCACTAGGGGAAACAGAATCTGAAACAACAGGAGGGGCAACAACAGTTTTAGTGGCCTCATCCTCCTTATCAAGCCTCTGCAACTCAGCCTCCAATCCTGGCAAGTTATGTAATGCCTCCGGGCACTGACTATAAGGATGACCAAGCTTTTGGCACAAATTACACCGAATTTCGGTACAATCCTTAGCCAAATGGCCCAAATCCTGGCATAGTGAGCATTTCTTACGGGTACAGGTAGATGCAAAATGGCCTTTGTCACCACATTTATTACAAACTTTAGGCTGACCCTGGTAAAAAATGGTCAGCCTATCCCTCCCCAGAAAGGCTGAACAGGGAAGGTGTTGAACTACATTGCCCAGCACGCCCAATTTTAGTGAGACTGTCCAGGCCCCTGTCCATATCCCATGCTCATCGAGAACCTTCCGCAGTGGAGTGAGGACCTCACCATATCGGTGTAGCCATACTATCAAATCAGCCTCTGGTATGGATTCGTTACGCACCAGGATCGTCACCGATTTTTTTAGAGGCTGCCTGGAAATCACCTTTGGCACCAAACCACTCCACTGCGGAAGGCCTTTGCATCTCCTATATAGGGATGAGCCGAACACCCCCCTATTCGGTTCGCACCAGAACTTGCGAACAAGCAAAAAATTTGTTCGAACACGCAAACACCGTTAAAGTCTATGGGACACGATCATGAATAATCAAAAGTGCTAATTTTACAGGCTTATAAGCAAGTTATTGTCAAAGTGTTTGGGGACCTGGGTCCTGCCCCAGGGGACATGGATCAATGCAAAAAAAAGTTTTAAAAACAGCCGTTTTTTCGGGAGCAGTGATTTTAATAATGCTTAAAGTGAAACATTAATAGTGTAATATTCCTTTAAATTTCATACCTGGGGGTGTCTAAGGTATGCCTGTAAAGGGGCGCATGTTTCCTGTGTTTAGAACAGTCTGACAGCAAAATTACATTTCAAAGGAAAAAAGTAATTTAAAACTACTTGCAGCTATTAATGAATTGCCGGTCCGACAATTCACATAAAAGTTCATTGATAAAAACGGCATGGGAATTCCCCATAGGGGAACCACGAACCAAAATTAAAGAAAAAAAAATGATGTGGGGGGTCCCCCTAAATTCCATACCAGGCCCTTCAGGTCTGGTATGGATATTAAGGGGAACCCCGGCCAAAATTTTTTTTAAAAATGGCGTAGGGTCCCCTCAAAAGCTATACCAGACCCTTCAGGTCTTTTATGGATTTTAAGGGGAACCCCACGCCAAAATTTTAAAAAAAATGGCGTGGGGTCCCCCCAAAAATCCATACCAGACCCTTATCTGAGCACGCAACCTGGCAGGCCGCAGGAAAAGAGGGGGGACGAGAGAGCGCCCCCCCTTCTGAACCGTATCAGGCCACATGCCCTCAACATTGGGAGGGTGCTTTGGGGTAGCCCCCCAAAACACCTTGACCCCATGTTGATGGGGACAAGGGCCTCATCCCCGCAACCCTTGCCCGCTGGTTGTGGGGGTCTGCGGGCGGGGTGCTTATCAGAATCTGGAAGCCCCCTTTAACAAGGGGACCCCCAGATCCCGGCTTTCCCCCTGTGTGAAATGGTAAGGGGGTACAAAAGTACCCCTACCATTTCACAAAAAAACTGAAAAATTTTAAAAATGACAAGAGACAGTTTTTGACAATTCCTTTATTTAAATGCTTCTTCTTTCTTCTATCTTCTTTCTTCCTTCAGTTTCTTCCTCCATCTTCTGGTTCTTCCTCCGGTGTTCTCGTCCAGCATCTTCCTTCGCGGCGTCTTTTTCCCTTCTTCTCTTCGGGCCGCTCCGCATCCATGATGGCATGGAGGGAGGCTCCCGCTGTGTGACGCTTCTCCTCTTCTGACGGTTCTTAAATAACGGGGGGGCAAAGCCACCCGGTGACCCCCCCTGACGCATGGGGACTTGACGGGACTTCTCTGTGGCATTCCCTGTGACATCAGAAGGGGCGGGGTTTTGTTAGAGGTGACCCCACCCCCCTCTGACGTCACAGGGAATGCCACAGGGAAGTCCTCATCAAGTCCCCGTGTGTCAGAGGGGGGCGGGGTCACCGGGTGGCCCCGCCCCCCATTATTTAAGAACCGTCAGAAGAGGAGAAGCGTCAAATAGCGGGAGCCTCCCTCCATGCCATCATGGATGCAGAGTGGCCCGAGGAGAAGAAGGGAAGAAGACGCCGTGGAGGAAGATGCCAGACGAGAACACTGGAGGAAGAACCAGAAGAAGAAGATGGAGGAAGAAACCGAAGGAAGATAGAAGAAAGAAGAAGCATTTAAAAAAAGGAAATGTCAAAAACTGTCTCTTGTCATTTTTAACATTTTTGACAGTTTTTTTTGTGAAATGGTAGGGGTACTTTTGTACCCCCTTACCATTTCACACAGGGGGGAGGGCCAGAATCTGGGGGTCCATTTTTTTAAGGGGGCTTCCAGATTCCGATAAGCCCCCCCGCCCGCAGACCCCCACAACCACCGGGCAAGGGTTGTGGGCATGAGACCCTTGTCCCCATTAACATGGGGACAAGGTATTTTGGGGGGCTACCCCAAATCACCCTCCCAATGTTGAGGGCATGTGGCCTGGTACGGTTCAGGAGGGGGGGCGCTCTCTCTTCCCCCCCCTCTTTTCCTGCGGCCTGCCATGTTGAGTGCTCGCATAAGGGTCTGGTATGGATTTTTGGGGAAACCCAGGCCATTTTTATTTTAATTTTGGCACGGGGTTCCCCTTAAAACCCATACCAGAACTGAAGGGTCTGGTACACATTTTGAGGTGGACCCCACACCATTTTTTTTTTTTTTAATTTTGGTTCGGGGTTCCCCTGTGGGGAATTCCCATGCCATTTTTATCAATGAACTTTTATGTGTATTGTCGGACCGGCAATTCATTAATAGCCATAAGTAGTTTTAAATGACTTTTTTCCTTTGAAATGTCATTTTGCTGTCAGACTGTTCTAAACATGGGAAACATGCGCCCCTTTACAGGCATACTATAGACACCCCCAGGTACAAAATTTAAAGGAGTATTACACTTTTATTGTTTCACTTCAAGCATTATTAAAATCACTGCTCCCAAAAAAACGGCCATTTTTAAAGCTTTTTTTTTCATTGATCCTTGTCCCCTGGGGCAGGACCCAGGTCCCCAAACACTTTTTATTACAATAACTTCCATATAAGCCTTTAAAATTAGCACTTTTGATTTCTCCCATAGACTTTTAAGTATCAGCTGAGCAGAGTGAAGGTTGTTCTAATAAATCAACAGTTGTATCATTGCAGGAGACATCCATGGCTGTCTTCACTTCACATGCTGCACTATGCTGCTCCCCTCCCCCACCTGCATCAATCAGCCCAGGTGAAGGTGAAACAGTCTCTTTGGAGCTGGCAGCCATCTTGTTTGTAGAACTACAGGTCTCAGCAGGAGCAGCAAAATCCATGTCCGCGGTGTTTAATGCAGATCCATCCGTATTGCTCTGATGACACCTCTGCCAGGGGTTTTCCCTCCATGTCTGCAGAAGGTTTCTCTGTAGCAGAAACTCCTACAGGCAGCTGTTTGCAGAGCTCCTTTTCTCTTTGTTCCTCAGCCGGGACACCATCCACCACAGCCAGGACACCATCCACTACAGCCAGTGGGGCAGACATGTTGGAAGGAGGCAGCACAGTGCACTGGGATTTTTCCACCAGTGCTGGCTTTGCCGGTCTGTAACCCCTCTGCTCATCCTCAGGGACTTCCGATGGTTCACCAACAGACCTGTCTGCCCTTAGGGGTGACTCCATCTGTTGGATGAAAATTAGGGTGCCATATTCACTCTTAACCCCCTGGCTGGTTGCCGCTGGCGATTCCCCAGCCTGACATGGGGGGGAGAGGTGCAGAGGCAGATGAAGCTGGGATGTCTGTTACCTGCGGCTGCTGATCCACAAAATTCATTGATGTCTGTCTGGCAAATCTTCTCTCATTTTTAAATTTCTCATTTTTAAATTTTTCTGCAAAAGCTCCACTTTTATCTTTCAATTCCTCCAAAAATAAAGATTGTTTCTTTACCTTCTCTTCCATCTACTGTAACTCTGGCTTCATGGCCAAACAATTCTTACTCCAGGCCTGGAAATACTTGGCCCTGAAGTTTTTATGTTCAGCTTTTAAACATTTCAGTTTCTCCTTAGCTCTTCCAATTGCTCGAAAGCGATCAATGATCTTCTGTCTGTAGACATCCACATTCTCACCAGGGCCTGGACCCACAGTCAGATCCTTCACCTCCTCCTCACTAGGCCCTGTATCATCAGGGGAATCCCTCCTAAGGCCTCCCCCAGGATCAGGCATTATTCCTGGGCCAAGCTAGCAGGCAAGGCCCAGGCTTAAAAAAGGCTGGTTCTGGGGCGTGGCTGGCAGCCGAAGGAGATGGACGCTCAGTGATTCTGCTCCGGCTCCACAGGATCTGACAGGCGACACACGGTGACCTACAGTTTCCCAAAAACAGCAGCAAAACCCGATGCAGAGCCAGAGCGAAGCCAGAGCTATGAGGGGGAAGAGGAAAGAACGTGAAGGACCCCGCAGGCTTGCCGAATTCTACAGCCTGACGGGATCGCGGTCCTCACAAGATGGTGCCACCATAGCAGTTCTCTCAGAATCCCTCTAGACAGTTGACAGTGTCAACAGTGCAGGACAACGGGGATCGCTCTCCTCCTTCCACCTTTAACAGTCCAGTGAAACAGAGGAGGAAACTGACAGCCGCAAGTGACACTGTGAGTGATTCCCCTCTAGACACTGACAGTCACAGCGAAATTAATGGATTCAGTGAGCAGCTGGATGCCTTTCCCACTGTGGGACAGCCTATAACAGATTCTGCACTTAAAGATATGCTCATTACTCTCCGTGGAGCATTACATCATGATATGTCAAACTTTATGAGACAAACAAATAGGGAAATAGATGCCTTAAGGGAAAGAGTTGACCATATTGTGAATAAATTGAGTGACTACACACTCGCACATAATGAAGTGGTAGATGCCCATGAGGATCTCGCAGAAGAAATCCGTAACATGAAAATCAAAATGGCGGACATCGAGAACCGTTCCCGCCGGAACAATGTGACATTTAGAGGTATTCCGGAATCGATCTCCCAAGCAGAGCTCCGTCCATACTTGCAGAAAATGATAGCTGAACTGCTCCCATCAACAAAAACCCACGAATTGGCGATTGATAGGGCTCACCGCCTCCCCAAACCGTCATACCTACCAGAGCGAGTTCCAAGAGACGTGATAGCAAGGATCCATTACTTCCACATAAAAGACCAGCTCATGTATTTCTCCCGCAAACGCAACTCTCTACCTGAGCCCTATTCGGGAATCTCACTATACATAGACCTCTCACAAGCAACCATACAAGCGCACAAAAACCTCATCACTATTACCAAGATCTTGAGAAACAACAACATTCTCTATAAATGGAAATTTCCGACTAAGTTGTCCATTGAACGAAATAACAAAACCTCGATCATATTCACTCTAGAGGAAGGTTTGGAGCTAGTGAAGACATGGGGTCTCCTCCCATGCGATGATGAGGACATCTCGGACCCGTCGACTTATAGCTGAGTTCTTAGGACCATACCTCAAACCAGCACTAAAGCCTCTGCAGTATAAGGCTCTGCTGGCACAAAGGAATCAACTGTACTGCATACCATGATCCTGTACGGTTGGACGTTACAACCCCCTTGGATATGTGTACAGGAGCCACCTGTACCCCAAAAGTTCTTGTTAATCGACCTGAATGGAGCGACACCTTTTCATGCACTCGGTTTTTCTTCCCTTTTTTGCTCGTTTTTTGTTTCAGTTACCACATTTTCCTAATCCTCAACCAACAACATAATCACTATGACGTCAGATCAAACACTAGCGTCCTAACCAAATTTGATGGTACTTAAGTTTCTATCTTTGAATACTAAAGGGCTCAATAGCCCCTACAAAAGAAGGGCCCTATGTAAAGAAGCAGAAAAACATTCCTGTGTGTTCAGGAGACCCATTTCCTGGCAGCAAAACCACCTGGATGTACGCACAAACAATTCCCACACATTTTCCAAGCCAATTTCAAGAAAAAGAAAAGAGGTGTTATGATAGCAATAAGAGATTCAATATCCTTTAAGCTACATGCTTCACTAATTGATGACGAAGGCAGATACGTCATTCTGATTGCAGAACTGAACGGAACCCTCTACACCCTAGTTAATATATATGCATCCAACAGGCACCAAATAAGATTCATCAGAAGAACTCTGACCAAAGCTCGCTCAATCCAAAAATGCCAATTGCTTATTTGTGGAGACTTCAACATCCCAATGGACCCGGAGATGGATACAACTTCCAGGAATCCTGCAGGGAAACCTGGACTCAAACAATTCCTGCTTCAGGAGGAACTCCATGACCCGTGGCGCTACCACAATACATCAGAGAGAGACTACACATTCTTCTCAAATCCTCACAACGTCTATTCAAGAATAGACAGCTTTATTACTGATAGAAACCTTCTTCAAAGAGTAACAAAGACAAAAATTCACAATATTGTATGGTCCGATCATGCCCCGATTATCTCTTGAACTTTCAGAGAGCCATGCAGGTAAACCTATGTCATTGTGGAGAAATAATACCTACTACTTCTACTGACTTCTACTGTCACACCCAGATTATATTTTGGAGCTGGGGGCAGGGCTGGAGGAGTTCTTCACCTTTAATAGCAACTCCTCCAGCAGTGTCTTCAACCTCTGGTGCACCCAAAAGGCCTTCGTTGGGGGGTTTGTTGACACAGATGGCCTCCAGAGAGAGGTAAAAAAGGAATCTACACATTAATACCCTCTTAGCTGAAATTGCTATACTGGAAAACCAGCATAAAAAATCCCCCCTAAACACACTACTGGCTAGACTCACGCTCCTCAGAGAGGACCTCAGAGCAGCTTTAATAACAGAACACAATAAATACATCAAAGGCCTTAACTTAGCAGCTTATTCACAAAACAACAGAGCAGGGAAAAGGATGGCCTGGCAACTCAAACAAAAGAGAGCTAAGGAAAGGATTACATAACTTCAACATCACAAAACAGGTAAAATTGCCCTAAATCCATCAGACATAGCTCAAACGTTCAGAGACTATTATGCCTCACTGTATAATCTGAAGGAGGATTGTTTCACTCCACAACCCAATGCAGAGGTAATCTCTAACTTCCTTAAAAAATTTAACCTACCAGTATTAGATGAAACCTCATTGAACCACCTCAATCGTCCTATAGAAAAACAAGAAATTCTACATATCATCAAATCCCTACCCCTAGGTAAATCACCCGGAATGGATGGACTCTCCTCGGAGTACTACAAAGCCCTCAACCCAGTCCTTAGACCCTATTTGCTTTAACTTTGTAATCAGGCTGCCACCATGGGTCATTTTCCAAAGGAAATGCTAGAAGCAGTCATTGTGGCTCTTCCTAAACCTGGGAAGGAGCCTACTCTTCCCCAAAACTTTAGTCCAATATCGCTTTTAAACTCAGATCTAAAAATATACTCCAAATTACTAGCAAATAGACTTTTAGATTTAACGCCACGTCTTCTAGGACCAGAACAGGTTGGTTTTGTGAAGGGGAGGCAGGCTCCAGACGGCACAAGGAAAATGATAAACCTAATACATCA
Source organism: Lithobates clamitans (assembly GCA_037952925.1). Classification (NCBI taxonomy): domain Eukaryota; kingdom Metazoa; phylum Chordata; class Amphibia; order Anura; family Ranidae; genus Lithobates; species Lithobates clamitans. The sequence continues at coordinate 6,271,791 of JBBGZY010000231.1, read as the reverse complement.
TGCTGAGGCCTGACGAGTGCCTTCTCTCCTCCTCGCCTTGGACGCTGAGAAGGCATTCGACAGAGTTCATTGGGAGTACATCTCAGGTGCTAACTAAGTTTGGTCTAACTGGGGCTATACATACAGCTATCATGACCTTATATTATAACCCTTCAGCAAGAGTATACGTTAACGGCATCCTGTCCAGGCCGTTTGACCTTTCGAATGGCACGAGACAGGGCTGTCCTCTATCCCCAATTATTTTCTCCCTAGCTATTGAACCATTCGCTGAAGCCATAAGAACTGACCCTCTTATTCAGGGACTGCGAGTGGGGCAACACGATCACAAAATAGGTTTGTTCGCTGATGATATTATTTTGTCAATATCAAACCCCTCAAAAATCCCTACATAGAACCCAGCAATTGATTGAGGAATTTGGAAGAGCCTCCTACTATAAAATCAACCCCAATAAATGTCAGATCCTTGACATGGGACTATCCCAAGACAAAATACACCTCCTGAAAAATGAATTTCCATATACATGGGGAAATAAATCGATAATGTATTTAGGCATTCAACTTTCCTACCCAGCTAAATCAATTTATGAGGCTAATTTCCCCTCCTTACTGTCTAATATCTCCTAAGAACTGAAACGTATGGGAAAAACTCAGCTTTCTTGGGTAGGGAGAGCGGCCGTCTTTAAAATGCAAGTACTCCCAAGGATACTATACATATTTCGAACTCTCCCTATACCAATCCCCGGCTCCTTTTTCTCTAAATGCAACTCCCTCTTGCGGAACTTTATTTGGCAAAGCAAAAACCCTAGAATTGCCCTCTCCTCTCTACAAATGAAGAGGGAGAATGGTGGTATCGGTTTGCCGGACTTGTTGGGATACTATAATGCATCCTTATTAGACCAAATTAAATACTGGATAACACAAATTATGGGTTAATATGGAACAAAGTTTTGCAAACCACCAGGACCTACTAGCGATACTAACAGCGTCTCTCATGTCCCCTAAACTGACCTCCAATGAGACTCACCCCATCATTGAAGCTACTTTAAAAGCTTGGCGTACTTTACTCTCACGTAACCACAATGAACATTCCTACAAGCTAGATATCCCAGTCAAAATGTATGAATGGTTAATTGTGGGCTTTGATACTAAAGATTGTCGTAAACGGGGTATAAACTTTCTGCAAAGCTTACGACAAAGCAATCTAACTTCAGACACTTATAAGTCATTGCAAATTAGTCACTTCCATTCTGCTACCAAATGCAAGGAAACCTTAGACATTCCAAATTCTATTTGGGAATTCCTGCATAGGAGATCTAACAAATCGACCCGTGCGATTTCTTTCTTTTATAACACTCCTACCGGCCCCATGCTAACGACTAAAACACCTGATATGTGTAATGTGAAAAATTCCTGATGAGAGAAGTCTCTCTGGAGCAATGGTTGAAATCCATACAAATGAGCTTCCGTATGTCATCTTGTGCGGAGCACTGGGAAAATTTCCAAAAAATTTATCATAGCTGGTACATGACTCCATACAGGTTGTCCAAAATATTCAAAGACTCACAAACAAATGCTGGAGATTGTGTAACCAAATTGGGAATCTGAACCATGTTTTCTGGAATTGTTCTCACATAACACCATTTTGGGAAAATGTAGCCTCTTTAATCAGCGAAATCACAGGTCAATACAAAACCTTGACCCCAGAACTAGCCCTCTTGAATATAGGCCTTGACTCCTACCAGAGTACAGTCAGAACAGTAATCGCCCATGTCCTGTTCGCAGCTAGAACTGCTCTTGCTAGTAAATGGAAATCCCCTGTTCTCCCTACTAGGAGAGAAATAGCCACAAGGGTTAATATACAATGTCAATATGAAAAAATACTGGCATTTAAAAAATTTAAAGCGCCTCAATTTATGAAAGTATGGCAAGCTTGGTTCCATCATCCAGAAGCGGCCAAAGACCTATAACCTTGGCTTGTCATACCTACAGGAATTGTTGGGTATCCTAGCTATTTACATTGAATAAAGTGGTATCTGAATGAAATGTTGGTAACTGTAATTTCTATTACATTCCCCCTTTTTTTTCCGTTTTTCCGTTATGTTCTAAAATTTATGTTGTTTTTAGTTTAGCCTCCTTTTGTTGACAATAAAACGCATAGCTTTTTATATCACATTACCTTATCAGGTAACCAGAGCATTTTGATATCTGTATCCTGTAATCGTCCTATCCCAGTCACAGTATGATCCCATTAGGGGTGAGAGGGAAATGCAAACAACCACCTCACGAGGATACAGAACTACAATTAGTTCATGACAGGTAGGGATGAGCCGAACACCCTCTGGTTCGGTTCGCACCAGAACCTGCGAACTGACCAAAAATTTGCACGAACATTAGAACCCCATTGACGTCTATGGGACTCGAAAGTTCGAAATCAAAAGTGCTCATTTTAAAGGCTAATTTGCATGGTATTGTCCTAAAAAGGGTTTGGGGACCCGGGTCTTGCCCCAGGGGACATGTATCAATGCAAAAAAAACTTTTAAAAAACGTCCGTTTTCGGGAGCAGTGATTTTAATGATTCTTAAAGTAACAAAAAAAAAGTGAAATATTCCTTTAAATATCGTACCTGGGGGGTGTTTATAGTATGCCTGTAAAGTGTCCCATGTTTCCCATGCTTAGAACAGTCTCTGCACAAAATGTAATTTTTAAAAGGAAAAAAAGTCATTTAAAACTGCTTGCGGCTTAAATGTAATGTTGGGTCCTGGCAATATGGATGAAAATCAGTGAGACAAACGGCATGGGTACCCCCCAGTCCATTACCAGGCCCTTTGGGTCTTGTATGGATATTAAGGGAAACCCCGCACCCAAATTAAAAAAGGAAACAGCAGTATACAGGCTCTGTACTCTGAACAGCAGTATACAGACGGTGCAAACAAGACAGGGACTGTAGGTTTGTTGTTAAGTAGAATCTGTTTGTAATTTTGAACTGGTACATTTTTAACGTGTTTAGCTCCAGCCAAAAAATCTATTTTAAGCTTTTTGGAAAATATACAGTAGGAAAGGGTTATCACCCCTGGGACATTTGTTTTGCTGTCTTTGCTCCTCTTCAGAAGATTTCATCTCACTTTTTGTCCCAATGACAAATGTTTTTTGAAAATGTGTTTTTTTTTTTTGTGAAACAAGGATTGGTGATAAAGCATCAGTGGAAAGGAGAAATGTTTTTCCCATACTAACTCTTACAGGAGAGAATTTCCCTTTCATGGGGTAGATTTAATCTCACTTCCTGTTGTCTCCTTCTGTTTGCAAGTAGGAGTCGTTTGTAAGTTGGATGTTTGAAAGTAGGGGCCTGCCCTATATACTCAGCAGAAATTTGGGCCTTAGGTGTTGTTGTGGCCACAACACTGTAAGCCCTCACAGGGCCCTGCTGTGAAATATTAGATCAAGAATTGTAATTACATGCCCAACAGGGGCAGAAAAATTGGGCCTTTGGTGGTGGTGCTGGTGCCACAACACTGCAACCCCTCACAGATACTCTAGTTGGAACGCAGGAACGAGCCCTGCTGCAAAGTATTGCATCAAAAATTGTAATTACATGCCCCTGTTAAACAGGGGCTGAAAAATTGGGCCTTAGGCAGTGGTGGCGGCGCTCAGAACCAAAAATGTTCTTACAAGCTATCAGCGTGATCATTGAGAAGGAACCAGATAATTACTCAGGATTAGGGATGAGCTTCGTGTTCGAGTCGAACCCATGTTCGACTCGAACATCGGCTGTTCGACCGTCCGTCGAATTGCGAACGATATGGGCCGTTCGCGCCAAATTCGTGTGGCGCGTCACGGCCCATAATTCACTGCGGCATCGCAGTGCATTGCTGGCTGATGATTGGCCAAGCATGCACTATGACCCGCATGCTTGGCCAATCACAGCGCCGTCAGTAGAGAGAGCTGTAATTGGCCAAAGCCAGGGTGGCTTTGGCCAATTATGGCTCAGGGGATTTAGTACACACCCCACACTATATAAGGCCGCCTGCACGGCGGCCCTGTGTAGTGTGTGTTCCGGTGTGCTGAGCGATAGAGAGAGAGAGAGACAGTGTCATTTGATTTGAGTTAGATAGATTAGGCAGAACAGTCAGTCAGTTAGCTGCACTTACAGTGTATTGTGTATATATATGCATCCCAGGTGTTGCATATATATATATACACTGTATTCAGTTTAGCTAGATCCGTTCCTGTTATCTTCTATCTAGACTATTTACATTCAGTGCAGTGTGTCCTGCTCACAGTGTTCAGCTAGATCCGTTCCTGCTATTTACATTCAGTACAGTGCTTCCTGCTCACAGTGTTCAGCTAGATCCGTTCCTGCTATTTACATTCAGTGCAGTGCGTGCTGCTCACAGTGTTCAGCTAGATCCGTTCCTGCTATTTACATTCAGTGCAGTGCGTCCTGCTCACAGTGTTCAGCTAGATCCGTTCCTGCTATTTACATTCAGTGCAGTGCGTCCTGCTCACAGTGTTCAGCTAGATCCGTTCCTGCTATATACATTTAGTGCAGTACGTCCTGCTCACAGTGTTCAGCTAGATCCGTTCCTGTTATCTTCCTACTGACAGGCAGGCTTGTCTGGTTACAGTATATAAAGCTACCTGAAGAAAATTACAGGTGTTCTTTTTGATCCTATTAGTACCACGGTCAGGCAGCTAGACTATTTACATTTAGTACAGTGTGTCCTGCTCACAGTGTTCAGCTAGATCCGTTCCTGTTATTTACATTCAGTGCAGTGCGTCCTGCTCACAGTGTTCAGCTAGATCCGTTCCTGCTATTTACATTCAGTGCAGTGCGTCCTGCTCACAGTGTTCAGCTAGATCCGTTCCTGCTATTTACATTCAGTGCAGTGCGTCCTGCTCACAGTGTTCAGCTAGATCCGTTCCTGCTATTTACATTCAGTGCAGTGCGTCCTGCTCACAGTGTTTAGCTAGATCCGTTCCTGCTATTTACATTCAGTGCAGTGCGTCCTGCTCACAGTGTTCAGCTAGATCCGTTCCTGCTATTTACATTCAGTGCAGTGCGTCCTGCTCACAGTGTTCAGCTAGATCCGTTCCTGCTATATACATTTAGTGCAGTACGTCCTGCTCACAGTGTTCAGCTAGATCCGTTCCTGTTATCTTCCTACTGACAGGCAGGCTTGTCTGGTTACAGTATATAAAGCTACCTGAAGAAAATTACAGGTGTTCTTTTTGATCCTATTAGTACCACGGTCAGGCAGCTAGACTATTTACATTTAGTACAGTGTGTCCTGCTCACAGTGTTCAGCTAGATCAGTTCCTGTTATTTACATTCAGTGCAGTGCGTCCTGCTCACAGTGTTCAGCTAGATCCGTTCCTGCTATTTACATTCAGTGCAGTGCGTCCTGCTCACAGTGTTCAGCTAGATCCGTTCCTGCTATTTACATTCAGTGCAGTGCGTCCTGCTCACAGTGTTCAGCTAGATCCGTTCCTGCTATTTACATTCAGTGCAGTGCGTCCTGCTCACAGTGTTCAGCTAGATCCGTTCCTGCTATATACATTTAGTGCAGTACGTCCTGCTCACAGTGTTCAGCTAGATCCGTTCCTGTTATCTTCCTACTGACAGGCAGGCTTGTCTGGTTACAGTATATAAAGCTACCTGAAGAAAATTACAGGTGTTCTTTTTGATCCTATTAGTACCACGGTCAGGCAGCTAGACTATTTACATTTAGTACAGTGTGTCCTGCTCACAGTGTTCAGCTAGATCCGTTCCTGTTATTTACATTCAGTGCAGTGCGTCCTGCTCACAGTGTTCAGCTAGATCCGTTCCTGCTATTTACATTCAGTGCAGTGCGTCCTGCTCACAGTGTTCAGCTAGATCCGTTCCTGCTATTTACATTCAGTGCAGTGCGTCCTGCTCACAGTGTTCAGCTAGATCCGTTCCTGCTATTTACATTCAGTGCAGTGCGTCCTGCTCACAGTGTTTAGCTAGATCCGTTCCTGCTATTTACATTCAGTGCAGTGCGTCCTGCTCACAGTGTTCAGCTAGATCCGTTCCTGTTATCTTCCTACTGACAGGCAGGCTTGTCTGGTTACAGTATATAAAGCTACCTGAAGAAAATTACAGGTGTTCTATCCCAGCTTAGTGCAGCTACAGGCCATTAGTATGTCTGGAAGGCCAAGAAGGAGAGGCAGACAGTCACAAGCCAATAAGAGAGGGCAAGCAGGCTCTGTGTCTAGTGCTGGTCGTGGAGACGGTGCATCCTCATCAGCACGTGGCCATGGGACACGCTTGGCCTTTTTTTCGGCAGCTGGCCGTGTTGAGCCGCAACATGCGGAAGACTTGGTCGAGTGGATGACCAAGCCGTCCTCATCCTCCTCATCCTCTCTCACCCATGCCCAGGGTGCTTTGTCTGGCAAAGCAGCGGCCTCTTCCCTCAGCTCAATGTCATCAGTGACTCCTTCCCTAGCCCCACCATGTCCTCCTGAGGATTCCCTCGAACTGTTTGACCACAGTGTTGGGTACATGCTCCAGGAGGATGCCCAGCGTTTGGAAGGCTCTGATGATGATACTGAGCTCAATGAAGGCAGTAACATGAGCACGGACAGAGGGGGTGCCCAAGAAGGACAGCAATCTGGCAGTCATGCTCCCCCTGCTGCAGCATACTGCCAGGTTTGCTCCAGTGATGAGGAGGGAGGGGATGATGAGGTCACTGACTCAACGTGGGTGCCTGATAGGAGAGAGGAGGAGGAGGAGGAGGAGGAGGAGGTGGCACATCACCAACTAGGCAGGATGCCCTCCAGGGGCCAGCCTAAGGGCAGCACATTGACTGCATCACACCCCAAAGCTCCACATGTGCAGGGCGCTGCAGTCTCTGCGCGTTATTCAAAAAGTTCTTTGGTGTGGGCCTTTTTTGAGACGAGTGCATCAGATCGCACCGCTGCTATTTGCAATATATGTCTCAAGCGTATCTCGCGTGGCCAAAACATCTCCCGCTTGGGTACCACATGCTTGACCAGACATATGTTGACCTGCCATGCAGTTCGTTGGCAAGCGTATCTAAAAGACCCACACCAAAGAACAAAGACGATCTCTCCTTGCTCCTCATCAGCTGAGATTTCCAACCCCACTAGACCTTCAGTCCTCTCTGCGACCTGCAGTGAGAGGAATGAAGGTGTAGAATTAGGTGTGTCACAGCCAAGTACTTATGGGCAATCTGCTTTGGGTACACCGACGTCAGATTGTACCAGGCAAATTTCCCTGCCCCAGCTGCTGCACCGCCGAAAGAAGTTTGCTCCCAGCCATCCACATGCCCAGCGGTTGAATGCTAGCTTGGCAAAATTGCTAGCACTTCAACTGCTGCCTTTTCAGTTGGTAGACTCTGCCCCCTTCCGTGAGTTTGTGGAATGTGCGGTTCCTCAGTGGCAGGTACCCAAACGCCACTTTTTCTCACGGAAGGCGATTCCGGCTCTCTACCGGCATGTGGAAGGCAATGTCCATGCCTCGCTGGACAGGGCGGTCAGCGGTAAGGTGCATATTACCGCTGACTCATGGTCCAGCAGGCATGGACAGGGACGTTACTTAAGTTTCACGGCGCATTGGGTGACTCTGCTGGCAGCTGGGAAGGATGCAGGACAAGGTGCAGTAGTGTTGGAGGTTGTTCCGCCACCACGCCTCCAAAATGCTGATTGTGACACACCTCTCTCCTCCACCCCCTCCTCTTCTTCTTCCTCCATGGCCTCTTCCTCGGAACCAGCGGTGCTCCGTAGGCGTTCAAGGGGCTACGCAAGTACGCAGGCCAAAAGATGCCATGCGGTGCTTGAGCTGGTGTGCTTGGGGGACAGGAGCCACACTGGGGCAGAGGTTCTGTCAGCTCTGCAGGGGCAGGTTCAGAGGTGGTTGACGCCACGCCAACTTAAGGCAGGAATGGTGGTTTGCGACAATGGCACCAACCTCCTCTCTGCCCTCCGACAGGGACAACTGACCCATGTGCCCTGTTTGGCTCACGTCCTTAACTTGGTGGTGCAGCGGTTCTTGGGCAGGTACCCGGGCTTACAGGATGTCCTGAGGCAGGCCAGGAAAGTCTCTGTGCATTTCCGCCGGTCATATAATGCCAGTGCTCGGCTGACGGACCTCCAAAAGGAGTTTAACCTGCCCAAGAACCGCCTAATCTGTGACATGCCCACCAGGTGGAACTCGACGTTGGCCATGCTGCAGCGGCTGCACACGCAGCAGAGGGCCATCAATGAGTACCTGTGCGACTATGGCACCAGGACAGGGTCAGGGGACCTTGGTTTTTTTTCCCCACGCCAGTGGGCCATGATCAGGGATGCATGCACTGTCCTGTCACCATTCGAGGAGGCCACGAGGATGGTGAGCACTGACAGTGCATGCATCAGTGACACTGTCCCCCTTGTCCACCTGTTGGAGCACACGCTGCGTGGGATAATGGACAGGGCACTTGAGGCAGAACAGAGGCAGGAAGAGGAGGACTTCCTTAGCTCTCAAGGCCCCCTTTATCCAGACAGTGTTCCTGCGTGCCCGCCGATCACACAGGAAGAGGACGAGGAGGAGGAGGAGGAGGAGGAGGAGGAAGATTGTGTCAGTATGGAGGTGGAGCCTGGCACTCAGCATCAGCAGTCTTTAAGGGATCAGTCCCAAGGAACACATGGACTTGTACGTGGCTGGGAGGAGGTGGCTGCGGACGTTGTTGTCCTTAGTGACCCAGAGGACTCCGGACCGAATGCCTCAGCAAACCTACGCTGCATGGCCTCCCTGATCCTGCAAAGCCTGCGTAAGGATCCTCGTATTCGTGGTATCAAGGAGAAGGACCAATACTGGCTGGCAACCCTCCTTGATCCACGTTACAAGGGTAAGGTTGCGGACCTTATCTTGCCATCGCAGAGGGAGCAGAGGATGAAACATCTTCGGGAGGCCTTGCAGAAAGGTCTGTGCAACGCGTTCCCAGAGACTGGGAGGTTACAAACTCCTGTTTCTGGACAACGTGTTGCTGAGGCTTCGGTCAGTCAAAGAAGGAGCGGTGGAGAAGGTGGCCGTCTGACCGATGCGTTCAGACAATTTTTTGGTCCGCAGCCCCAAGGTATGATCGGTTCCAGCAACCATCGCCAGCGTCTGTTTTACATGGTGCAGGAATACCTAGGGGCAAGATCAGACTTGGACACCTTTCCCACCGAAAATCCTCTGGGTTACTGGGTCTTGAGGATGGATCACTGGCCAGAGCTTGCACAGTATGCAATTGAGCTACTGGCCTGTCCTGCATCCAGCGTTCTTTCGGAACGCACATTCAGTGCTGCTGGAGGCGTGGTAACCGATCACAGGGTGCGTCTGTCCACCGACTCGGTCGATCGGCTGACCTTCATAAAAATGAATCAGTCTTGGATCACCACCAGCTACCAAGCACCTGATGCAGATGTAACCGAATAATTTTTTTTGAAATCTCAGATCCCTTCAAAGACTGCCTATGCTGATGCTGAGTGACTATCCCTGAGTAATTATCCTCTTCCTCCTCAATCATCACGCTGATAGCTTGTAAGAACATTTTTGGTTCTGGGCGCCACCACCAGTGCCTAAGGCACAATTTTTCAGCCCCTGTTTAACAGGGGCGTGTAATTACAATTTTTGATGTAATACTTTGCAGCAGGGCTCGTTCCTGCATTCCAACTAGAGTGTCTGTGAGGGGTTGCAGTGTTGTGGCACCAGCACCAGTGCCTAAGACCCAATTTTTCAGCCCCTGTCTAACAGGGGCGTGTAATTACAATTTTTGATGCAATACTTTGCAGCAGGGCTTGTTCCTGCATTCCAACTAGAGTGTCTGTGAGGGGTTGCAGTGTTGTGGCACCAGCACCAGTGCCTAAGACCCAATTTTTCTGCCCCTGTCTAACAGGGGCGTGTAATTACAATTTTTGATGCAATACTTTGCAGCAGGGCTTGTTCCTGCATTCCAACTAGAGTGTCTGTGAGGGGTTGCAGTGTTGTGGCACCAGCACCAGTGCCTAAGACCCAATTTTTCTGCCCCTGTCTAACAGGGGCGTGTAATTACAATTTTTGATGCAATACTTTGCAGCAGGGCTTGTTCCTGCGTTTCAACTAGAGTGTCTGTGAGGGGTTGCAGTGTTGTGGCACCAGCACCAGTGCCTAAGACCCAATTTTTCTGCCCCTGTCTAACAGGGGCGTGTAATTACAATTTTTGATGCAATACTTTGCAGCAGGGCTCGTTCCTGCGTTCCAACTAGAGTGTCTGTGAGGGGTTGCAGTGTTGTGGCACCAGCACCAGTGCCTAAGGCCTAATTTTTCAGCTCCTGTTCAACAGGGGCATGTAATTACAATTCTTGATCTAATATTTCACAGCAGGGCCCTGTGAGGGCTTACAGTGTTTTGGCCACAGCAACACCTAAGGCCCAAATTTCTGCTGAGTATATAGGGTAGGACCCTACTTTCAAACATCTAACTTACAAACGACTCCTACTTGCAAACGGAAGGAGACAACAGGAAGTGAGATGAAATCTACCCCTAAGGAAGGGAAATTCTCTCCTGTAAGAGTTAATATGGGAAAACAATTTTTCCTTTCCACTGATGCTTTCCAATCCTTGTTCCACAAAAAAACCCAAATTTTCAAAAAACATTTTTCATTGGGACAAAAAAGTGAGGTGAAATCTTCTGAAGAGGAGGAAAGACGCAAAACAAATGTCACAGGGGTGATAACCCTTCCCTATGTTTTCCAAAAAGCTTAGAAAAGATTTTTTGGCTGGAGCTAAACACATTAAAAATGTTCAAAATTACAAACAGATTCTACTTAACAACAAACCTACAGTCCCTGTCTTGTTTGCACCGCCTGTATACTGCTGTTCAGAGTATATAGGGACCTTTCCTTATTTTAATTTGGGTGCGGGGTTCCCCTTAATATCCATACAAGACCCAAAGGGCCTGGTAATGGACTGGGGGGTACCCATGCCGTTTGTCTCACTGATTTTCATCCATATTGCCATGACCCGACATGACATTAAACCCGCAAGCAGTTTTAAATGAGATTTTTTCCTTTAAAAATGACATTTGGTGCAGGGACTGTTCTAAACATGGGAAACACGCGTCACTTTACAGGCATACTATAGACACCCCCCAGGTACGATATTTAAAGGAATATTTCACTTTTTTTTTTTTACTTTAAGCATCATTAAAATCACTGCTCCCGAAAAAACGGCCGTTTTTAAAAGTTTTTTTTGCATTGATACATGTCCCCTGGGGTAGGACCCGGGTCCCCAAACCCTTTTTAGGACAATACCATGCAAATTAGCCTTTAAAATGAGCACTTTTGATTTCGAACGTTCGAGTCCCATAGACGTCAATGGGGTTCTAACGTTCGTGCGAACTTGCGGTCCGTTCGTGGGTTCTGGTGCGAACCGAACCGGGGGGTGTTCGGCTCATCCCTACTCAGGATAGTCACCCAGCATCAGCATAGACAGTCTTTGAAGGGATCTGAGAGTTCAAAAAAATTATTTGGTTACATCAGCATCAGGTGCTTGGTAGCTGGTGGTGATCCAAGACTGATTCATTTTTATGAAGGTCAGTCGATCGACCGAGTCGGTGGACAGATGCACCCTGTGATCGGTTACAAAGCCTCCAGCAGCAATAAATGTGCGTTCCGAAAGAACGCTGGATGCAGGACAGGCCAGTAGCTCAATTGCATACTGTGCAAGCTCTGGCCAGTGATCCATCCTCAAGACCCAGTAACCCAGAGGATTTTACTATATATATATATATATATATATATATATATATATATATATATATACCGTATTTATCGGCGTATAACACGCACTTTTTTCCCCTTAAAATCAGGGGAAAGTCGCAGGTGCGTGTTATACGCCGATTCCCTGCGATCCCGAGCTGTCACAACTTCAAAATCGCCGACCGCGATTTGAAAATGGCGCCGCCGGCGCCGAAATACACAGAGCCAGTCCTCGGCTCTTTCCGGCGGCTCTCGTTCACTTTCGGCTCCACTCGTAGTCCCGAGCGGAGCTATCCGAACCTACTCGGCTAGGTTCGGATAGCTCCGCTCGGGTCTACGAGTGGAGCCGAAAGTGAACGAGAGCCGCCGGAAAGAGCCGAGGACCGGCTCTGTGTATTTCGGTGCCGGCTGCGCCATTTTCAAATCGCGGTCGGCGATTTTGAAGCCCAGGATGGCAGGGACAGGGGATTGAAGGCTGCACTGGGGAAGGCTGCACTGAAAAGGCTGCACTGGGGAAGGCTGCACTGACAAGGCTGCACTGACAAGGCTGCACTGACATGGCTGCACTGACATGGCTGCACTGACATGGCTGCACTGACATGGCTGCACTGACATGGCTGCACTGACAAGGCTGCACTGACATGGCTGCACTGGGGCAAGGCTGCACTGAGAAGGCTGCAATGATGGGCATTTAAATGTAAGTTTTTTTCCCTTCAACTTACCTCCTAAAAGTTTTTTTCTCCCTTCGTCTTTCAGGACAGCACCTGGAGAGAGAGCGCAGCTCCACCCACTTTCCCAGGAAACACTGCAGTCAGTTTCTTTAAAGACCGGACACTTCCACCATGGCCTCAGTTGTAGTGTTTCCTCCGCCATGGTGGAAGCGCTGCAGGGAACCAGGGGTGTGCTGCGCTTTCTCCAGGTGGTGAAAGTATGGAGCATACTCCAAAGTATGGAGTATGGAGTATGGTTGATGTTGTTTTTTCCCTCAGAAGACAGCCCAGCATCCTCCCTGACGGGTGGGGGATTCTCCGGTGCCCCCTCCTCTTCATGCTCGGCGAGAGCCAGGCTGCGAGGGTCCCGCTCCTACAGACCGGTGGCAGGGCTGTAGAGTAGCGAACGGCGTCTATTCTGCTGACCGCACGCCTTCCGGGTTCGGATGGCGAGCGCGTCATTTCCGACCGGGGGCGGGGCCTCGAGCGGCGCGACGCGGCTTCCGGTTCGGGCCGCTGGAACGCAGGAGGAAGGGGCGGTCTCTGCGGCTGATGTAATTTCCGGCCCTCACAGCGGTGAGCGGCCCGGGAAAATTAAATAAAAGTGCACAGACGCCGCTGTTTGTCCTGTCAACAATGGAGGATGATCAGACGGCGGTGGCAGGAGCAGGAGCCACACCAATCAGCCAGGCTCAGGTAAGCAGGGACATTGGTCACTGTTTTTACTCTATGAGCAGTTGTGATATTTATATATAAATTCCCTTCCCTAAAAAAAAAAGAAAAAAAAAAAAAAGAGGGGGGCCTGCAGATCACTTTTTCCTGAGTACTAAAGGAAGGATAAGTGATTGATTATTTGGTTTAAGGTGGATCTGTGGGGTGATTCACCGGCTGTGGAACAGGACATAGGGGTTAAAGGGTTAACTTCCTTGGTGGTTTTTTTCTGGGTTCCTTTTATACAGCATGTAAACTGTTTTGGTGAAATATGGTTCAGCAAATGTCTTTTTTTTCCCTTGGGATATTGCAGAAGGCTAAAGAAAAGACCAAGCATGTCTCCCCTATTGTTAAAAGGAAATGTCCCTCTTGTAAAGGGTTACTGAGGGATTCCTGGACTAAAATATTATGCAAATCTTGTATTGCAGACATAGTTAAGGAGGAGACAGCTCCTGCTAGTCCTGCAACTCAGCAAGGGGAATTGCTGAGCTCTTTCAGGAAGGAACTGGCAGACACCTTTGAGTCCTTCAGGTCCTACCTGGATAGGCGCCCAACGGCACATAGCAGTATGGTGCCGCGTTCTCAATCCTCTGTTTCAGCATCCAGAGGGGGCAGCGACTCAGAGGAGGAAGAATGTAACATTTTACTAAATTCTGACGAGGAAGCGGAAGAAGTGAATGAAGCTTCTTCTCCTTCTTCTAGGTACAAACTATCCCTTGAGGAGGTGGATGATCTATTAAAGACAATACACACTACCATTAACATCACAGAGGATAAAACTCAGCTATCCTTACACGATAGGATGTTTCAGGGCCTTGGGGAGGAAAAACACAGGGTTTTTCCTGTACATAAGTTTCTATCAGAAACCATTAAGAGGGAGTGGAAGGATCCAGAAAGAGCTCCTTTCTTTTCTAAATCCCTCAAACGGAGGTTTCCGTTTGATGAGGATAGCTCGCATATCTGGAACAAAAAACCAAGACTGGACGCAGCGTTTTCCCAGGTGTCAAGGAATACTGACCTGGCGTTTGAGGACATGGGTATCCTTAAGGATACCATGGACAAAAAAGCAGACTCCCTATTAAGGAAGGCATGGGATTCATCTTTAGCAAATTTGAAACCTGCCATGGCCTCAACGGTGGTAGCCAGAAATCTGGAACACTGGCTGGAGCAGCTGAAAGCTCACATTGAGGCGGGGACGCCTCGTAAAGATCTGCTAGATACGCTCCCGGTGTTATCTAAGGTGGTAGGGTATATAGCAGATGCCTCAGCGGAGTCAATCAGAATGTCAGCCAGATCCACAGCTCTGATAAACTCAGCTCGCAGGGCTTTATGGGTCAAGACATGGACAGGGGATACTGCCTCAAAAACAAAATTATGTGGTTTACCCTTTGAGGGTGATCTGGTGTTTGGCCCTGGGCTGGAAGCTATACTTGACAGAACAGCTGACAAAAAGAAGGCTTTCCCTATAAAGAAAAAGGTGATTCCGCAAGGCAACAAGAATTTTCGTGCTTTTCGGAAAACCCCAGATACCAAAGAGGCAGGCTACAAAAGGCCTTGGAAATCTCAAAGAGGGAGGGGCAAGTCAGTAGTACTTTTTCGCCCCCCGACCACAAGCACAAAAACCCAGTGACTGTCATCCAACTGTGGGAGCAAGGCTACAGACCTTCTTTTTACAGTGGAAAACTATAACGAACAGCCAGTTTATCCTCAAGACCATTATGGAGGGTTAAAGGCTGGAATTTTCTCAACCTCCTCCTGTGCGTTTTTACATAACCCAGGCTCCCCGAGACTCGGAAAAGTCACTAGCAATGACAGCTATCCTGAGAGAATTGATGCTACAAAAGGTGATCACGAACGTACCCCCCGGGGAATTAGAACAGGGGTGCTATTCGCACATATTTCTTGTGAAGAAGCCTTCGGGAAAATTCAGGCTCATCCTGAACCTGAAGATTCTCAACAAGACTATCAGGTACAAAAAATTCAAAATGGACACAATATTCTCAGTGAAGAGTCTCCTGACCCCAAGATGTTTTATGGCGTCCATAGACCTGAGAGATGCATACTTACATGTACCAGTAGCATCAACATCTCAGAAGCACCTAAGGTTTGCGGTAAAACTGGGGGAATCAACCCTTCATCTCCAGTTCAGAGCTCTCCCTTTCGGGCTGTCATCCTCTCCGAGGATTTTCACAAAGATCCTGGCAGAGGCCTTAGCCCCACTCAGAGTAGAGGGAGTATCAGTCCTGCCCTATCTAGACGATCTACTAATTTTTGCCAAAACAAGGGACCTATTAGTGAGAGATCTGGAAAAGACAATGAGACACTTGGTAGGTCTAGGATGGATAATGAACGAGGAGAAATCAAACTTGATTCCATCACAGACCATACTATTCCTGGGCTACACGATAGATTCCATCCAGGAGAGAATTTTTCTCCCCGAGGTGAAGATGGAGAAGCTTCAGGGGGCAGTAAAGAAGACACAGACAAATATGCCAATCTCCATAAGAGCAGCTATGTCGGTCCTAGGGCTACTCACTGCGACTATACCAGCAGTGCAATGGGCA
Organism: Lithobates clamitans; assembly: GCA_037952925.1. NCBI lineage: Eukaryota > Metazoa > Chordata > Amphibia > Anura > Ranidae > Lithobates > Lithobates clamitans. The sequence continues at coordinate 6,256,065 of JBBGZY010000231.1, read as the reverse complement.
CGTCTACATACAAGGGAGCTCCAGCAGGTAATTTTAATGAGTTGGTCCTATGGGGAGTCCCTGGAAAAATTAATAAAGATACCTACGCGGGTTCAGAGGAAGCTTTGGTGGTGGAGAAATCACTCAAACCTGAACAAGGGTCTGCTCTGGGGCTTTCCGTTGGAGAAAAGACTAACAACAGACGCAAGTTCCTGGGGTTGGGGCGCCCACCTGGACGAGCAGATGGCTCAGGGGAGTTGGACAGACTGGGAAGCCAGAAAGTCCTCCAATTGGAGAGAGCTAAGGGCTATTCTCCTGGGTCTATGGGCCTTCGAAAAAACAGTCCGGGGCCATCATGTTCAAGTTTTATCGGACAATGCTACAGCGGTGGCATATATATCAAGGCAGGGAGGAACAAGGAGCAGGGCTCTGCTATCCTTGGCACTCCAGATTCTAGCCTGGGCAGAAAAAAATCTAAAATCCATAACAGCAATACATCTGAAGGGAGATTTGAACCTTCTAGCAGACTTTCTGAGCAGAGAAAGAATACTGGAAGCAGAATGGAGTCTGAACACAGGAACTTTCCAAAAACTAACAGAAAGATGGGGAGTACCCCAAATAGATCTTTTTGCATCCCAAAAGAATGCAAAAGTAGAGGCTTTCTTCTCACTAAACAGGCAGGATCAGGCGAAGGGATTAGATGCATTAGCACAGCCATGGAACTTCCAGTTGTGCTACGCCTTTCCCCCCTTTCAGATGATTCCCTTGGTCTTAAAAAAGCTACAGAAAGAGAACACGAGTATGATTCTAGTGGCCCCTTTCTGGCCCAAACGGGCTTGGTTCGCAACAATACAGAGGATGGCGGTGGAACCTTATTGGGAGCTTCCGCTGCGGAAGGACCTCCTAATGCAGGGCCCCCTTCATCATCCAAATACCCAGCATCTCAGGTTGACAGGGTGGTTACTGAGGAGCAGATGTTAAAAAATAAGGGTTTTTCAAATAAACTGGTCTCTACCCTGCTGAATAGTCGTAAGGAGGTTACCAGGGCCATCTACTTCAAGACGTGGAAGCGATTTAATAGCTGGTGTGTGGCTAGGATACTTTCGCCACAAGAAATTGCTCCAGTATTAGAATTTCTCCATGAGGGAATGGAGATGGGGTTGGCAGCTAGCACCCTAAAGGTGCAGGTAGCTGCATTATCGGTTTTCCTTGAGAGACAATTATCTAGGGAGCCGCTCATTATTAGATTTTTCAAGGCATTGGCCAGAGCTAGGCCAATACCTTTTTAAGTTTTTTCCTAGATGGGACCTGTCTGTGGTTCTGCGGGGTCTAATTAAAGGGCCTTTTGAACCTCCAGAGGAAGCATCAATCAGGCTATGGTCGTTAAAGATAGTCCTGTTAGTAGCAGTAACTTCAGCTAGGAGAGTAAGTGAGTTACAAGCTATTTCCATAAGAGAACCCTTTTGTTATATTTTTCCAGACCGGGTAGTGCTAAAAACTGACCCGGGTTTCCTGCCAAAGGTGGCATCAGCATTTCATAGGGCACAAGAGATAATTCTCCCTACTTTTTGTCCTAACCCATCCAGTGCTAAGGAGAGGTCTTTCCATTCCCTGGACGTGAGAAGGTGTTTATTACACTATATAGAGATAACAAAAGATTTTAGAAGATCAGATTCTCTTTTTGTTCTCTTCTCTGGTCCACGGAAGGGGTATAGAGCATCCAAAAGCACCATAGGTAGGTGGCTAAGAATGGCCATCAGTGAAGCTTATAGAGCTTCTGGAGCAGAGCCCCCTAAGGGGGTAGTGGCCCATTCAACAAGGGCAGTAGCAACGTCCTGGGCAGAGAGGGCTGGGGCTTCCCCGGGTCAGATCTGTAAAGCGGCCACGTGGACAAGTTTCTCCACCTTCACCCGCCACTACAGGTTGGACTTGCTATCAGCAGCGGAACAATCGTTTGGCAGGAAGGTCCTGCAGGCGGTGGTCCCACCCTAGAGTAAATACTCTTTTATCATCTCCAGGTGCTGTCCTGAAAGACGAAGGGAGAAAACCCTAGTTAGACTTACCGGTAACGGTATTTCTACGAGTCTTTCAGGACAGCGCCGATGACCCGCCCTAAATTTTAAGGTTATAAGATGTGTTATTGCTATGTTCTGCTTATCTAATTTCAGCATGGCTGGAGGTACTCTATGAACAACTGAGGCCATGGTGGAAGTGTCCGGTCTTTAAAGAAACTGACTGCAGTGTTTCCTGGGAAAGTGGGTGGAGCTGCGCTCTCTCTCCAGGTGCTGTCCTGAAAGACTCGTAGAAATACCGTTACCGGTAAGTCTAACTAGGGTTTTTTCCAGCAACACAGGAGCGACATCAGAGTCGCCCTGGCCAGGACCGAAAAGGGTGAACAGGCTGATCCTAACAAACCTGTGGCAATACACTTCGTAACAGCTAAGCACCAAACCCATGAGCTCTGTGGGATGGTGATTGAGCACATCAAACCACCCCATAGAGGAGGGGACCGAGATCGGTTACTTCTCCGCCGCGAGGCCTACTGGATTTATACCTTGGGCACGGTACACCCTGGGGGACTCAATACTAACTTGTCGTTCACATGCTTCATAGATGAAAGATGAATTTATATCTGTGGCTTCTTTTCCATCCATGATGTGGTTATCATTATGATGCACAACGTGCAATTGTGATCATCCTAGTATTACTTTAGCAATGGCTCATCGGATGTTTATATACCTTGTATTTTGATATACCTGGTACTTTTTTCCCCTTTTACTTCTTTCACACCTCTCTTCGCATCTGGCATTTATCAGTGATAATCATCCAGTGGGCACTCTAACCATTTTTGGTACCATTTACCTTACTTATGACAATGAGTCCTTTTACTAATTTCCCATTAAAAATTATTGGGTCGTATCTAGCCCCTGAGCGCCCGCTGGCAATTACATATGGTATCCCCAGATTCTCTCTCTCACCTCTTTCTCTGTTCCCCCCCTTCCCTCTCCTTCTTTCCCTTCTTCCCCTTTTCCCCTCCCCCCCCTGTTTCTCCCCTTTACCCCCCCTTCCCCCCTTTTTTTCCCCGTCTTTTTTCCCCCTTTTTTTTCCTCCCCCTCCTTTCCCCCTTTTTTCCCCTTTTTTTCTCTTTTCTTTTTTCCTTTTCCTTTTTCTTCCTTCTCCTCCTTTTTTCCTTCTCCTCCTTTTTTTCCATTTTTTCTTTTTCTTTTTTTCCCCCCTCTTTTTTTCCTTTCCCCCCCCCCCCCTTTTTTTTCCTTTTTTTCTTTTTTCTTTTTCCCTCCTCTTTTCCCTTTTTTTTTCTCTTTTTTTTCCTTTTTTTTTTCCCCCTTTTTTCCTCTTTTTTCTTTTTCCTTTTTTTTCCCTTTTTTTTTTCCTTTTTTTTTTCTTTTCTTTTCCTATTTTTTCCCCTTTTTTTCCTTTTCCTTTCTTCCTTTTTTCACTTATTTTATTTTTTTGTGTCCTATACACTGCAACTTGTCTTATAGTCTCCTAACCTCGCACCTTATATTTTTCCTTCCTTTTTTCCCCGTTTTTCCCCCCTTTTTTTTCCCCTTATTCCCCCCCCCCCTTTTTACCCTGTCCCTTTTTACCCTGTCATTCTTGCCATGACTCATGCTTATATCTGTTTCAGGTACCTTTACCTTTCTATTTTTCACTTCGTTCCTTCTTGCTTTATCCCTTTGCTCTTGTCATGGCATTTCTTCCCCTTCGTTCTCCACATTTACACCATTTTCACAGCACCCTCTCATGTTTTTTCCCCGCTATATCGCTTTTCCTCACTTTTCCTTTCTCTCCTCTCCCCGTATGCTCCCACCTCCCCTTGGTTACCTGATGCAGCATCAGCCATACGTCACGGGTTTCCGTGGCGACGGCGGCGCCGCTGCCAGGCGTCCTTCGCATCCAGCTGTTGCCAGCGAGCCGGGCGCATGCGCTGCATACGTAGCGCTATGCGATTGGCTCCCTGGACCTCCAGCTGACTGACAGTCGCTGGGTCCTAGACAACAGTGTGCCCCGAGCGGGCGGAATCGGCAATCCTAGCCGATCGGACACAATTAATCCCAGGTACACATGCTATTCTACATTACAGCATTGTATGCTTGTTATTTATGTCATGATTGCAAGTTAGCTGTATAGACTGTTATTTTTAATGATTCTGGCGGGACTCTGACGTCAGTTTGACGTCAGTGGGAGGGGGAGGGGACTATTTCTTGCACTCTGCACTTGTTGTTCCCCTAATTGGTGGCCACTATATATATGTTGTGTTTCACTGTGTACCCCATCACTTGCCTGACGAAGGGGTCCTGTGTGGCCCCGAAACGTTGCACCTTCTTTGTGATGTGACCGTTTTCGATTAAAAAACCTTTTTTGGACATGTTTGTTTGCTGATCCATGGTGTGCTGGCGAAGATGTATTTCTGTTTGATGCTTCCAGAACCCAACTGGTAATCGTTACAGCACCCATTAATGTTTTTGCCATTTGTCCGGGAACGTGTGCGACTGGAATATTGAATTGACCTTGGTTAAATCAGACACAGGGAGACAGATGACAACAATCCATAAAAAAACAAACAAGATATTTTGGGGGCACACCCTAAAAGATGCATCAAAGATGGTGCAGCCATAAGACCATACAGCAGAACAAAATATTACAGCGCACAAATGCAAAAAAGACATTTACCTCCAGCAAGGCTTATTTAAAACACCTTGACACTTTCAAAAAACATTATCAAAAAATATGGGGATTTGGTCACACCATATTGCTATATGGTGCTAAGCCCACTTACTGCGACAAAGTACTTCATGATTAGTGGGTCCTACACTATCCATAGATTGGGAGATCCTGCTTCTCTGAACCATGAGAGCAATACAAGTGGACACTAATGAGAGGTACTTAATGACAGAGTGGGGTGCTCCTCACCCAAAAGGATTTTGCCAGAATCCATGCAATAGACAAACAAGATATTTGGGGGGCACACCCTAAAAGATACATTAAAGATGGTGCAGTCATAAGACCATACAGCAGAACAAAATATTACTGTGCACACATGCAAAAAAGACATTTACCCCAAATATCTTGTTTGCCTATTGTATGGATTCTGACCAAATCCTTTTGGGTAAGGAGCACCCCACTCCCTCATTAAGTACCTCTCATTAGTGTCCACTTGTGTCATGGGTGGAGATCTCAAGTTCTCCCATATAGAAGAGTGTATTGCTCTTATCCCAATATATGGATAGTGTAGGACCCACTAATCATGGGGTACTTTGTCGCAGTAAGTGGGCTTAGCACCATATAGCAATATGGTGTGACCAAATCCCCATATTTTTTTTTCATATAATTGTATTTTTATTAAATTATAAAAAGAAAATATACAATCTTGTTTCACATTTATACATTGCACTAGTAATAGGAGCACAAAGTTAACAAACATATTGAAATATTGAGATAAAAACGAAAAACAAACACCAAAAGGGAAAAAGAAAGGTAATTGCAAACAAATGATGTCCATGTATATAGAGCACAGGGGTGAACCATATCACTTCTTAACAGTAAATAAAATAGTTGACTCATAACTATATATTAAAATTCAGGAGCAGTCATGAAGACCCAGGATATTCTTCCTTGTCAAAAGAAGTTTATTGAGTATACAATGTTATAAAGATACATAAAGTAAGTTTACAAGGATCTATAAAGTAAGCTCATTGTTTTACAGTAGGGTTTATATAGGTAAATATCATGAAATTTCAAATATTAAACATTGGGTTCACGTAAACCTAAATTAAAGATATATATCATTTCCTTAGTTACTTTTGTAGGTATTTAAATGATTTATACCTACTATACATATTGTTTACAAGTAGAGTGTATATAGGTCAAATAAATTCTGATAATGAGCTTTAATCGTAAGGTAGAGAAAAGGAAAGAGAAAGAAGAAAAAGGGATGAAAGGTAGAGGTATGGTCCACAAGGTTGTCCCGCTCGTCAGTTTATTATTCTTTTTAGTTCTCTTTGAAGCCTTAGAATGGGTGTCTCTGTAAGTCATTTAATCTGTTACCATGGCAACAGGACAGAGTCATTGAAGTTTGACAGGAACTGTTGTTTTATCCAAGGATGCCAAAGTTTTTCAAATTTTGGAATTTGATTTTGATCGATGGCTACCATCTTAGCATGGGACATTGTATTATTCATTCTGTGAATTATTTCTGCTAGTACCAATGTAGGAGATTTCCATGCCTTGGCCACTGTTTGTTTTGCAGCCGTTATTAGTAGGATCATAAGTTTGAATTGAGAGAGTGTTAACCATTCCGGTTTTAGATTAAGTAAAGTTAAATATGGATCTGGTTGTATTATTTTTTTAAATATTTTAGATGCAATCACGAAGACTTCCTTCCAGAAGGTTTGGATTACTGGGCACGTCCACCATATGTGTAAATATGTGCCTATTTCTGGGCATCCTCGAAAACAAAGAGCTGAGGTATTAGGTGAATATTTTGCCACTCTAGCGGGTACAAGGTACCAGCGAGTTAGGACTTTATAATTTGTCTCCAGTGCTAAGATGTTGGGTCAAGATGACTTAGATGTGAGCCATATGTTAGACCAGTCCGTGTCTTCTAAAGTTCGTCCCAGGTCCTCCTCCCACCTCTGAACGTAAGAGGGTCTATTAAGATTTGCTACTCCATATAATTGATTATAAAGTGATGAAATTGTACCTTTAGCAAAAGGATCTTTTGTACAGATTGATTCAAAAATGGATAATTGGGATAATGGTGTATCCCCCTTTAGGAATGGTGTATAGAAATTTTTGATTTGGAGATATCTAAATATCTCAGAGTTTGGTAGATCATATTTTTCTCTAAGCGATGGGAATGAAAGGAATGATTTAGATGCTATGAAGTCATTTAGTGTCTGAATGCCTGATGTTGTCCAAGCTTTAAAAGAATTTGGGTAGATCCATGCCGGATAAAAGGCCGGATTTCTGATAAAAGAAAGGAGAGGATTGTGTGGAGATTGTAACTGATATTTGGTTTTTAGTTTATCCCAGAGAGATAAGAAGTGTTTAGTTATGGGATTATGAATTTTAAAGCGGTCTTTAGGATCAAGCCATAATAAATTTGATATTAATAGAGGGTCATTTTCTGAAGCCTCTATAAATACCCATAATGGGATTTCCTGTTTTGCATGGTATTTGGACAGACTGGCCAAATGTGCTGCTCTGTAGTAGTTAGTAAAATTAGGGTATCCCAGTCCTCCTTTATTTTTGGGAAGATGTAGTGTGTGTATAGGTATACGTGGTTTAGAAGAGCCCCATATAAACGAATTTGCTCTTTTTTGTACTATTCTCAAAAAATAGGAAGGAATTGGAATAGGGAGGACTCTGAATAGATAAAGCAATTTGGGTAGAATAGTCATTTTGATTGCATTAATCTTCCCTATCCAGGATAAAGGAAGTTGCGACCATTGTTTTATTAGATTTGTGATCTGTCTTAATACAGGAGGATAATTGGTTGAGAATAAGTCAGAATGAGATGCTGTTAAATGAATTCCAAGATATGGGGTTGATTTTTCTGCCCATGTGAATGGGAGTGCAGCCCTAGCCGGGATCAATTCCATGTTTGTGAGTGAAATATTAAGCACTAGGCATTTCTTAGGATTAATTATAAGGCCGGATAGGGCTGCAAATCCATCAAGAGCTGGTATTAAGTTAGGACCAGAGACCTGTGGTGATGATAGAAAAAGTAATATATCGTCTGCAAATATACATAATTTGTGTGTAATACCTCCTGCTTCAATGCCAGTTATAGTTTGGTTTGTTCTGATGTATTGGGCCATGGGTTCGAGTGTAAGGGCAAATAATAAGGGAGATAATGGGCAACCCTGTCGGGTACCTCTTTCGATATTAAAGGCTTCAGATTTGTATCCAGCATATTTTATATAGGCTTTGGGTTTATTATATAATGCTTTGATCCATGTTAAAAAGTGGGGTCCAAAAGCGCATTTTTGTAATGAATATTGCATATATTGCCAGGATACTGTGTCAAATGCCCTCTTAATATCGAGAGATAGAAAACATAAAGGGATTTTCCGTTTTTTAACAATATGTGCCAATAACACTGCCCTGCGAATATTATCGCCTACCTGTCTATTTGGCATGAAGCCTACTTGATCTCTATGTATTAATTTTCCTATAATGCTATTGAGGCGTTTTGCTATTATTTTTGCTAATAATTTAATATCGAGGTTTAACAGAGAGATAGGCCGATAATTCACACAGGAAGTATCATCAGAAAGGGGTTTTGGGATCATACAAACAATTGCCATTAGTGTTTCTTGCCGAAAAGAATGTCCATCTAGAAGTTTGTTAAAAGTTTCAGTGAGAATGGGAAAGAGTATTTCTGAGAATGTTTTATAGTATAAAGCCGAGTAGCCATCTGGGCCTGGTCTTTTGTTAAGTTTTAGGTCTTTTATGGCGTTAGCAACTTCATCTATAGTTATAGGCTCATCCAAACTGCTTTTTTGATTCTGAGATAACTCAGGTAAGGTTATTTTTGAGAAGAAGGATTCAGCCTCTGTAGGATTAAATTCATTGTTTGTCTTGTATAAAGTTGCGAGATGTGAGTGAAATTTATGGACTATTTTAACTGGATTACAAGTGTAAACATTTTTTGATAATTTCAAACGTATTGGTTTGAAAGATTTGTTAGTTGAATTTAATGCCCGAGCCAAATATGTACCTGGTTTGTTTGTATTCATGTAGAAATTGTGTTTGGAGCGTTTGAGGGATTTATCAACTGACTCAGTGAGAAATAGATCGTATTCCAATCTAGATTTTTCCAGATGAGATTTTGTACTCTGAGATGGATTATCTTGAAATGATATGTAGGCTGCATTAAAATTGAGTTCTAGTTTTTTGCTAGATTTTTGCATTCCCGTTTAAATAGTGCCATTTGTCTTTGTATTGTACTACGCAAGACAGGCTTATGAGCTTCCCACAGTGTTATTGGGGAGATGTCTGTTGTATTATTAATTGATATGTATTCCTTTAACGCTTGTTCAATGGCCATCTGATGTAGTGGGTGTTTGAGCATTATGTCCGGTAAGTACTACGTTGGGTCATGCGCTTTTGGTATGGCTGAGGCTATAGTAGTGTATACTGCATTATGGTCAGACCACGGAATCGGAATTATATCTGATGCAATAATTTCTGGTATCATTCCTATTGTTAGAAAAATATAATCTATTCTGGTGAAGGTTTGATGAGGGTGCGAGAAATAAGTGAATTTCTTTTTCATTGGGTTACTTTCTCTCCACGAATCTACCAGATTGTATTTGGAAAGAAGTTGAGAAAAAGGTAATCTAGAGGTTATTTTGGATGGTGTAAAAGGTGATTTATCTAGAAATGGGAGGAGGACCTGGTTCGAATCCCCACACATTATCACTGTTCCTATTTTGTGTGTATTAATCACTTGTAATATATGTGAGAGGAATGGTGTAGGCTGTTTGTTAGGAGCGTAGTAGGAAATCACTGTGATTGCTGTATCCATTATATAACCCATGAGTATCAGGTATCTACCTTCTGGGTCTAATTTCTGATGATAAGGTGAATGGTGTGGATCGGTGAAATGCAATTAGAGTTCCCCTTTGCTTGGTACAGGCAGAAGCCATGTAAATTTGTTGATAAAAAGGAGAAATATATTTTGGAGTAGAATCTTTGGTGAAGTGTGTTTCTTGGAGGCATACTATGTGAGCCTTCTTGTTATGGAAAGTACGGAAGGCTTTGGTCCTTTTTTGAGGGACATTTATTCCCTGAACATTCAGGGAAAGTATATTCAGTGGTGCCATGGCAATAGATCAAATAGTTTTGACTTACTTTTTGTTATGCAGAGCTGACTGCGCAGATCAACCTGTGTGGACTGAAGAGATGAATAGATAGAAAAGAAACCAGTGAATTCTGGAGTAAAGAGTAAACAAAAAACATATGAGATTAGATGATACATTGTATAAATAATTTTTTGCAAGTAATCACAATTTACCCGTGAAAGAGAATAAATATCTCTCTCAGGGGAATAAGTGCCTTCGTCACACTCCCACATAATATGGTTGGGAGAATGAGGAGGGCTAATGGGGGTACATGGATCTTCCGCTTACAGGAGAGAAGTGCTATGTCAAAAGACATCAAAATGATGTTTCATTAATTGGAGTGCAGAATATAGTTTTTGTTGAAATTATTTATTCCAGGGTGGTTGTATATGGTTAGTCTTGCCCTAGGCTAAATAATTCAGTTAGAAAGGTACTGTTAATAACTTTGGTATTGATGAAGATAGTTTGAATTATTTTGGGATTTTAACCCTTTTTAGAGTAAACAATTACATATTTTATTCATATGTAACTGTTTAGATATGTTAACTCATAAAATTGAGGTTGTATTGCTTCAGATTAGAATAAACAAAAACATAATTCTAGGAACTAGTTAGGTAATAATATATTTGTTTTAAGAAAAGAAAGAAAAAGCTTCCATTACTTCTGGATTCTTGAACATATTTGTCCTAAAAAGTAATAAATCTATTGTTATTACCTGATAATATATAACTGAACAAGAATTTCCTTATTTCACTTATACATTCTAAGGCTATATGAATCAGAAGTAATAAGAAATATAACTGGAATGTAACATGATCCCACACAGTGTGTGACTCTCAGAATGCAGTTACATTCAGTTATAAATATAGGTTTTTTATAGAGAACCATCTCTTAGTATAATAAATGAAGAGATATCAGGAATTAGGATGTCAGTCCATTGAATCTTCTTGGTCCATGGATGATGTGGCATAACGGCCTCTTTTGTGAGAATGATGATTCCCATTTTGTTCTGAAATTTTCTGGGTGCTGCCTGAAGGTGAAGATGATGCCATTCTTCTGCGTGTGGGAGTGTTGCTGCTTGTGGGTTCTGTCAGATTTAATTTTAAAAGGGTTTGTTGTAGTTCATCTGCTGATCTGCTTCTGTAAATTGTAACTTGGTAGTTAAATCTGACTGAAAAGGGGAAGCCCCATTGATACATAATGTTGTGGCGTTGCAGTTCCATTAGTTGGGGTTTCATGGATCGTCTTTTAGTAATAGTAAGTTTGGATAGGCCAGCAAAAATGTGATAATTGTGTCCTTGAAAATTAAGTTCCTTTTTTTCACTTGCAGCAATTAGTATTTGTTCTTTCGTTCTGTAATAATGAAATTTTGTGATTATATCACGTGGGGGTCCATCTTTCTTTTTGGCTGTGAGGGCTCTGTGTACTCTGTCCAGTTCTAAACGTTCAATAGGGATATCTGGCTTTAGTTCTTGTAATAGAGCAGTAATAGTAGATTGCAGGTCTGTCACAGTTTCAGGTATTCCCCTTATGCGCAAGTTTGAACGTCTGGCTCTATTTTCGTAATCTTCGAGCTTAGTTTGAAGTATTAAATTCTCTTTTTTTAATTGTTCCAATTCTGTTATATTTTCTTGGGTTGTAATTTCAATTTCATCCATTTTTATTTCTAAGGCTGCGGTGCGGTTTCCCAGCTCTCTTATTTCTTTGGTTAGGCTTTTTGTTATTTGGTCTGAGGTTTGTTTTAAAGCCTTATGAAGCATCTTTTCAAATTGTAATAATATTACTGGGGATGCTGAGGAGGCTTGTGGAGAAGTTTGTGAGAGGATTTGTTCTGTATCTGACTCAAATGGAGAGTCTTGCTGTGACATTTTCTGTCTGTGAGAGCGCCCTGATGCTGTATCTTGTGAGGTGACTGGAGCTGCTTCAGCTGCAGTGAGTGCCTGTGAGCTCTTTGTGAGGTGATTTTTATTTCTGCCACGGCTTCCTCCCAGTACCATATTTCCTGCCCAAACTTTCACAGTTTGTTCCCTGGGGTAAAAAGGTTCAAATGGATACCTTTTGAGCCTGCAGGCTCCGCTTTGTCCTTCTCTTCTCTCCTCAGCGGTGTGGAGCTCTAACAATGCATGTCTGCTCCGCTAGGCTCCGCCTCCTGCCTCTCGACCCAGGATATTCTATGAAGGATATAATATAAGCATTAAGAGACCAATAAGGGATCAGTGGTATATATAAAGAGAGGGAAGGAAGAAGGGCATATAGACAAGAAAAGTATGAGTTTAATACAACTTAAGGCGTGTTGTTTGGCAGAGATGTCCCAAAATATGATAGATCCCAAGGTTCCCAAATTTTATTAAACTGGAAGATCGTGCATCTTCCTCCATCCTTCGAATTTCAGCCACCAGACGCAAGAATCTGGACCACGGAGGAGGAGCATTGTACAAGCAGCACAATGGAATAAGCCTTCTGGCAGCTAATAAAATATAGGAGATTAGCCGATTCTTTTTTTTGGTTGTATTTGGAAGGGGAAGGCCCAACAAACAATGCAAGAACTGAGAAAAAGGGAGTTTTGGGACTTTGGTTGAGGCAGTGAACATTGTGAAGGTTAGTTGGATGGAGGTACATCTTTATTAATCATAAGTTCATAATACATCTAAAAAAACAGAAACCACATACAAGAAGGACATTATAATAAATGTGATTCTATAAATATTAACACGCACATAAGTATGCGCACATTCAATACAGGCATCAAGGGTACAACAGTGCATACCAACCAAGCATGGTGGTCTGAATAAATAGGTTATGACATGAAATGAATTAATGTATGTACATGAATCATCTGAACAATGGTCCATGGTCTTTATGGTTTTATATATCCTCATTGTTTCTGCAATGTTGTTCAGATGATTCATGTACATACATTAATTCATTTCATGTCATAACCTATTTATTCAGACCACCATGTGGCGCTTGGTTGGTATGCACTGTTGTACCCTTGATGCCTGTATTGAATGTGCGCATACTTATATGCGTGTTAATATTTATAGAATCACATTTATTATAATGTCCTTCTTGTATGTGGTTTCTGTTTTTTTAGATGTATTATGAACTTATGATTAATAAAGATGTACCTCCATCCAACTAACCTTCACAATGTTCACTGCCTCAACCAAAGTCCCAAAACTCTCTTTTTCTCATTCTTTGTACCAGGGATGGAGGCACACTGCATATGTGCCTCATTTTAAAGTCCCAAATTCCCCCCTTCTTTTCTCTTGCAACAGGGATGGAGGCATGTTTTACAGGGTTAGCAATGTTCCCTTGCTACCCATGTGTTAGGTCTCCAAGTCCCGGACTGACCATGCATCATGTCTGGGCTTGGCTCAAAACCCTGAACACAATTAGATTGTGTTCAGGTTTCTGTTCAGCAGTCTCGCAGTATGACATGGTTCTGTGTTTGATATGTGCCTGGCTGTGCATCCGTGGCCGTTATTTGTTTATTCATGGGAGCTGCGATGCGCTCTGCGTGCCTCCTCCCCACCGCCCTTCCCTCCTCCCCTTTTGGGCAGGCGGATGCGTGTGGGGATTCAGTGGCGCACACAGTGCATCAGCGCCACGCCTCCCACTTCACGTGTGACGTCATGCCTGACGTCGCGACGTGGAGTGTGCATCTCACCATTTCCGGTCTGGCAGCGGGGGAATATGGGCGTTCCCTGCGGGCGGTGTACGCCGTCTGCATCGGGACACCTTCCTCCTTTCTGACAGACCCAGCGCAACGCTGGTGGCGGACGGCGTGCACACGGCTATATATAGCCTCCCCTGACACATACGCTTGGATGTTACATCGTATCTCCACACCTTTTTGGGACGCCACTTGCAGGTCAATATACACCCTTTACCCTTAGTATCATCTATTCTGCCTGGATTAATCATTCTTGGTGGATAATTTATATGATACAATGATATCATTATTTTTTCTAGACTTCTCTTGGCTGCCCCCATTGGCTTACCATCTGGTCCCACCAAGAACCCCAGCACCCCGTGTCCTGTGTCCTTGTATAGGGGGGCTTTGTGTATGCGCCCTGCTGGCATGCTGCCCTAGGCCACCTCAGCTCCCATGATGGGCAAAATTGTGGCTCTGGCTCCACACTCAGCACATCTCATCGCAGTATCTCCATGTAAGTACTCAAGGTGGGCTTTTTTTGTGCCACCTTTAATATATTGCATTACAATCAGACCCATTAATTACACCTCCTTATATTCTGTAGATATCCCAGAAGCACCTGCCCCTGATGAGTGTTCCCAATGCACGAAACGCATCGGTCAACAGGGATGCAGATATATGCACTAATTTCTACTTCTTAGCATTAATTTTATCCACCATGGTCTTTATGGTTTTATATATCCTTATTGTTTCTGCAATGTTGTTCAGATGATTCATGTACATACATTAATTCATTTCATGTCATAACCTATTTATTCAGACCACCATGTGGCGCTTGGTTGGTATGCACTGTTGTACCCTTGATGCCTGTATTGAATGCGCACATACTTATGTGCGTGTTAATATTTATAGAATCACATTTATTATAATGTCCTTCTTGTATGTGGTTTCTGTTTTTTTAGATGCATTATGAACTTATGATTAATAAAGATGTACCTCCATCCAACTAACATTCACAATGTTCACTGCCTCAACCAAAGTCCCAAAACTCCCTTTTTCTCAATCATTTTAAAGTCCCAAGTTCCCCCCTTCTTTTCTTTTAACAAACAATTCAAGGGATCCAACGGAAGGGACACATCCGCCACCTTCTGTATAAATAAGCTCACATCACGCCAAAAGGGTTGTATCAGAGAGCACCGCCAAAAAATATGGAATAGAAAACCCGTATCAATTCCGCAGAGCCAACAGCGCGGCGAGATCGAGGAGTCAAATTTATGAATTATATCAGGTGATCTATACCAGAACATAAGTATCTTGATGGATGTCTCCCTTTGAGTTACACATTTAGAAGACTTAAAAATAGAGGACCAAATCTTATCCCACATTTGTACCGTAATACGTCGACTCAGTAAATGGGACCATCTTCTCATATAGTGGTGTGAGGACTCCTCAAGAGGGGTCGACTCATGGAGGATATGATAGATGTAGGAGATTAAATGTAATTGGTGTGGGCCTTGAGCGCATAGGTATTCAAAAGCGGTAGGTAGAGTAAGGGTCAGGGTTGAGGATTTAGAGTGGAAGAAGTGTCTTACCTACATATAAAAATGCAAGAAATGGGAGGGTATATCGAACTTCTCACATAAAGTTTTAAATGAATGCCACCTCTGCCTGATAGGATGAACTAGGTGTCGGAGCTGAAAGAGAGTTTCGTAAGCCATGGGAAAACCCTGCCCAGGGATAAGCTATCTGGTATCAGAGGATTAAATAGCACATTAGCAAGAGGATGGCATGACGAAGCGAGGGAGTAAGTTTTGAGACACTTACGCCAAATAATTAGGGTAAATGCCATTGGAGCAGTGCGCTGACGTTTGTATATGGGATCCAGGGAAGGGGGGGCACCCCAGATTAAGGAGCATGGATGTACCGTGTATAGCACTCCCTTTTCAATGGCAGTCCATTGATTAGATGCATGTAAAATGGACCACAAAATGATAGCCCTCAAGTGTGTGGCGTAGTAGTATTTAGTAATGTCCGGGGCTCCCAAACCTCCCCTGGATCCCAGAGAAAATATCACTGAACTCGCAGTGCGGTGGGCCCTACCATTCCATACGAATTTTAAAAAATTTATATGAAGTACTTTTAGTTGAGAGGAGGGCAGGGCAACTGGCAATGTTTCAAAGTGGTAAAGCAACCTGGGCAAAATAGACATTTTGAGAACATTGATCCTACCTAACAGAGATAGAGGATATCTTGCCCAGGTTGACAGAGATTTATTGATGTCTAAAATCAGAGGAGGAAAATTTACAGAATAAAGGGAGGAGTAGGAGGGGGTAAGTAAGACACCTAAATATTTGAGAAAGGTAGTACACCATTTATAGGGGTATGAATTTTTAAGCTGAGGTACTAGGGGCGTAGGAATGTGTATGGCAAGGGCTTCAGTTGTGGAGGTGTTAACTTTATAGCCGGAAATTGCACCAAAGGAAGTCAATAGTTTATGCAGAGAAGGGAGAGATATCAGCGGGTTGGTAATAGTTAGCAAAATGTCGTCTGCAAAGAGTGAAAGTTTATATTCCCTCTGTCGCATCACTACCCCACGAATATCTGGATGGGTACGAATAGACTCGGCCAGGGGTTCTAAACACAAGATAAAAAGTAAGGGTGATAAAGGACAACCCTGCCGAGTCCCGTTAGTCATGGGGAAACCAGGCGACAGGAGGGACGACATCTGTACTTGGGCTGTAACAGTCGAGTAAAAAGCCTCTAGAGCTTTCAGAAAAGGGCCATTAAAACCGTATATTTTTAAGGTCGCAAACATATAAGGCCAACTCAGCCTATCAAAGGCCTTCTCTGCATCTAAACTTAAGATTGGTGATGAGAGGACCTGTCTTGGAGATCTATCAGATCTATTGTACGGCGGGTATTATCCCCCGTGTGCTTTCCTGGCACGAAGCCCACCTGGTCCTTATGAATCAATTTGGGGATAAGCTTAGATAATCTGGATGCGAGGATTTTGGTAAATATTTTATAGTCCGAATTTAGAAGGGCTATGGGTCTGTAATTATCTGGAGTAGAGGGGTCCTTACCTGGCTTTGGGATAACTGAGATGAATGAATGGGAAATGTGTGGAAGTGGGGATGTACCTTTAAGCAGGGAGTCACATAGATTTAACATGTGTGGGGAGAGGACGTCAAAGAAAGTTCTGTAATAAGAATAAGGCAGACCATCAGGGCTAGTTGACTTATGTAATGGAAGATTTTTAACCACTGCCAGGAGTTCCTCAGCTGTCATGGGGATGTTCAAACCATCTAGATCTGTTGCAGACAATGTCGGTAGCTTTATATTAGAAAAGAAGGATTCAAATTTTTCCAGTGTGAAATTAAAATTATTCTCTGGGGTCAGGCAGTTATACAATTTGCTATAGAATTTACCAAAGATCCTGGTCATCTCATGGGGACAATGCGTTCTAGATCCGTCCGCGTGCTGGAGAAAGTCGGGGAACGAGTTAAATGGTCATGGGGACAGTTTATTTACTAGCATCCTGTGGGGCTTATTTGAGTATTCATAAAATTTCTGTTTCGTCCACAATAGGGATCTGGCTGCTTTTTCTAATTTTATCAATTTAATTTGTTCTCTGAGGGAGGTGACCTTATGTAGTTTTATTACCGTGGGTGCACACAAGAGCCTACGCTCCGCAGCTATCAGAGCGGATGTCAAGGACTGTATAAGTCCATCTCTATCTCTCTTTAACCGAGAGCGTTCAACAATGCAAGCACCACGGAACACAGCCTTGTGCGCCTCCCACAGCGTAGAAAACTCAGGCACTGACCATGTGTTAAGTTGAAAATAATCTCTTAACCAGTTGCCAACCGGCCCATAGCCAAATGACAGCTGCAGGGCGGTTGGATAACTCTGGGAGCACGTCATATGACGTGATTCCAGAAAACTGCTCCCGCGCTGATCGCGACCGTTTACCATGTGATCGCTCCGTCAAATGACGGAGCGATCACATGTAAACAAACCGGCGACATGATATGACGCCGGTTCCTCCCTCCACTCTCTGTACCGATCAGTACAGAGGAGGAGAGATCGGATGGGAGCCCCGCTGTGGGCTGGATGTGTAGTGCCCACAGCACTGCTCAGTGACATGTGCAGTCACATCCATCCATCCCTCCATGCTCAGCCATCCCCCCATGCTCAGCAATACCCAGCACTACTCTGCAATACTCTGCAATTCCCTGTGCAATACTCTGCAATTCCCTGTGCAATACTCTGCAATACTCTGCAATACTCTACAATACTCTGCAATACCCTGCAATGCTCTGCAATGCCCTGCAATGACCCACAATACTCTGCAATGCCCCACAATACTCTGCAATGACCCGCAATACTCTGCAATGCCCCGCAATACCCCACAATACTCTGCAATGCCCCACAATACTCTGCAATGCCCCGCAATACTCTGCAATGCCCCGCAATACTCTGCAATACTCTGCAATTCCCCGCAATACTCTGCAATACTCTGCAATGCCCTGCAACACTCTGCAATGCTCCGCAATAGTCTGCAATGCCCCGCAATACACTGCAATGCCCCACAATACTCTGCAATGCCTCGCAATACTCTGCAATACCCTGGAATACTCTGCAATGCCCCGCAATGCCCCGCAATACCCCCCAATACTCTGCAATGACCCGCAATACTCTGCAATACTCTGCAATTCCCCACAATACTCTGCAATACTCTGCAATACTCTGCAATGCCCTGCAATACTCTGCAATACACTGTAATGCCCCACAATACTCTGCAATGCCCCGCAATACTCTGCAATGTCCCACAATACTCTGCAATACCCCACAATACCCCGCGATACCCTGTAATACTCTGCAATGCCCTGCAATACTCTGCAATACTCTGCAATTCCCCGCAATACTCTGCAATACCCCACAATACCCCGCAATACCCCACAATACCCCGCAATACCCCGCAATACCCCGCAATACTCTGCAATACCCCGCAATACCCTGCAATACTCTGCAATACTCTGCAATACCCTGCAATACTCTGCAATACCCCGTAATACCCAACCATACTCTGCCATACCCAGCCATACTCTGCAATACTCGGTGATACCCAGCCATACTCGGCTATACTCAGCCATACTCTGCCATACTCGGCTGTAGTCGGCCTCTGTATGTGGCCAGGCTGTGGAAGTCTCACACATGTGGTATCACCGTACTCAGGAGGAGTAGGAGAATCTATTTGGGGGTGTCACTTTTGGTATGTACATGCTATGTGTTAGAAATATTGTATAAATGGACAACTTTGTGTTAAAAAAAAAATTTGTTTTAACCACTTCCCGCCCACCATCATATGACATCCTTGAATTTGTGCTGGGATATCTGAATGATGGGTGCAGCTACAGGCATCATTCAGATATCAGCTTTTTCAGTCGATTCCCTACACCATGAGAACAATCATAGCGGCTGTTCCACTGCTTGATCGTTCTTACGGGAGGTGAGAGGGGACGCCCCCCCTCCCGCCGCCCTCAGGCGCTTCTACCAACTCACCGCTACGATCGAAGCCAGGATCTTTTTTTTTTTTTAATTTCAGGCTTCCCAGCCTAGAGGTGAGATGTGGGGTCTTATTGACCCCATATCTCACTGTAAAGAGGACCTGTCATGCCATAATCCTATTACAGGGGATGTTTACATTCCTTGTAATAGGAATAAAAGTGATCAAAAAATTTATTTTTTGGAAAAAAAGCTTCAAACTAAAATAAATAAAGTAAAATGAACAATAAAAAAAAAAAAAAAAGGTTTTTCCCCGTGTCCCCGTTTGCTCGCATGCAGAAGCGAACGCATATGTAAGTCCCACCCACATATAAACATGGTGTTCAAACCACACATGTGAGGTATGGCTGCGATTGGTAGAGCAAGAGCAATAATTTTGGCCCTAGACCTCCTCTGTAACTCACAACATGTAACCAGTAAAATTTTTTAAAGCGTCTCCTATGGGGATTTTTAAGTAGTGAAGTTTGGCGCCAGTCCACGAGCGTGTGCAATTTTGAAGGGTGACATGTTGGATATCTATTTACTCGGCATAACTTCATCTTTCACATTATGCAAAAATATTGGGCTACCTTTACTGTTTTGTTTTTTTTTAAGGCACAAAACCGTTCAAAAAATTGCTGCGCAAATACCGTGCGAGATAAAAAGTTGCAACGACCACCATTGTATTCTCTAGGGTCTTTGCTAAAAAAATATATATATATATAATATTTTGGGGTTCATTGTAATTTTCTAGCAAATAAATGATGATTTTTACATGTAGGAGAGAAATGTCAGAATTGGCCTGGGCACTCCAGAACGCCTGAAGGTGCTCCGTGCATGTTGGGCCTCTGTATGTGGCCATGCTGTGTAAAAGACTCACACATGTGGTATCATTTTGGGGTGTAATTTGTGGTATACATATGCTGTGTGTGAGAAATAACCTGCTAATATGACAATTTTGTGAAAAAAAAAGAAAAAAAATCTTGATTTTGCAAAGAATTGTGGGAAAAATTCTCCCGAGTACGGTGATTTCACATGTGTGAGTCTTTTACACAGCATGGCCACATACAGAGTCCCAACATGCACGGAGCACCTTCAGGCATTCTGGAGTGCCCAGGCCAATTCTGACATTTCTCTCCTACATGTAAAAATCATCATTTATTTGCTAGAAAATTACAATGAACCCCAAAATATTACATATATTTTTTTAGCAAAGACCCTAGAGAATACAATGGTGGTCGTTGCAACTTTTTATCTCGCACGGTATTTGCGCAGCAATTTTTCAAACGCGTTTTTTTAAAAAAAAAAAACAGTTTTGTGCCTTAAAAAAAAACAAAAAAACAGTAAAGTACTTCAAAAAACTCATCATGCATCTTTCTAAATACCTTGGAATGTCTTCTTTCCAAAAAGGGGTCATTTGGGGGGTATTTGTACTTTTCTGGCATGTTAGGGTCTCAAGAAATGAGATAGGCCGTCAGTACTTCAGGTGTGATCAATTTTCAGAGATTGGCACCATAGCTTGTGGACTCTATAACTTTCACAAAAACCAAATAATTTACACGGATTTGGGTTATTTTTACCAAAGATATGTAGCGGTATAAATTTATAACAGAAACGAAGAAAAATGCAAAAAAAAAAATTTTTTACAGAATTTTCAGTCTTTTTTCTTTTATAGCGCAAAAAATAAAGAACCCAGCGGTGATTAAATACCATCAAAAGAAAGCTCTATTTGTGTAAAAAAAAGGACACAAATTTCATTTGGGTACAGTGTTGCATGACTGAGTAATTGTCATTCAAAGTGTGAGAGCACCGAAAGCTGAAAATTGGTCTGGTTATTAAGAGGGTTTAAGTGCCCAGTGGTCAAGTGGTTAAACTCTTTTATAGGATGGGATGGGAGACTTCGGATTGTAAGAGATGATCATTTAAGCGCCAATGACAGGATTTGGTATATGCCTTGGAGAGCAGTAGATCCAAGATAATGGGTGCATGGTCCGACCATGTAATGGAGGATATGTCAGATTCGACTACATAGAGGATGAGTGGGCCTGAGATGAAAAAGTGGTCAAGACGTGAATACATCTTATGCGCTGGAGAATAGAACGTGAACTGTTTAGCAGAGGGATGTTTTATCCTCCATGAGTCGAAAAGCCGATCTAATTGATCTACGAAAGACTGCAGCTTGGGATGTAATCTTTTTGGATGGTATAGTACTAAGGAGGGTTTGTCTATCTCTAGTGGGTGACATAACCTGATTAGAGTCCCCACCAATGACCATAAAGGTTGCAAGCTATATTGGGGGGGTGTCAAAAAGTCTGTTGAGGAACTCGATCTGTCCCGTATAAGGGGTATATAGATTGACCAAGGTGAAAGGAGTGGACATATATTCGCAATCTAAAATAAGAAATCTTCCATGGGGATCAATGTGAGAATTTTTTACCTTAACGGGACATGACTTCCTTATTAATATTGCCTTGCCCGTGGAATCAGAGGCAAGGAAGGAGGTGGGAAAAAACTTTGAGGCAAATCTAAATGAGCCTCCTGTTCGGAAATATGTTTCCTGTAGCATCACCACGTCAGCGCCAGATGCCCTGAAGTCCTTTAGAGCGACCCAGCACTTGGCAATGGATACCAAGCCCTTCACATTGTATGACATAATTCTCAAAGCCATGGATGTGGTCTATTTAGATAGGCTATAGTAAGGGTAGTGCGAGAGATATAGCGTATAATATCGGCTACATTAAAAGAAACATAATAAGCATAATACTGTTTATGAGTGGTACTAGTACTCATTATTTTTCGGCATCTAGGTATGGACATACATATCCTGTGATGGGACTGCTCCAGAATAGAGGAGCGAGGGTAATCCAAATTCAACCTATAGAATAAAACTATAAGCATGGACATAGAAATAAAGAAAACCAGCATACATGACATCAAACAAAAGAAAAAAAAATTTAAATTGTCGAAAACCTGATAGGTCAATACATCTCAGGAAGCCCTGGATATAATCCAGGACCCAGTAGGAGCGTGCATGGACTTCCATCAGGAGACAGTAGGTGTAAAAAAGGAAGGGCCAGCTGCTCACCTTATGAGCTTGGTAACATGCAGAATAATGCCCCGTACACACGGTCGGATTTTCCGATGGACAATGTCCGATCGGAGCGTGTTGTCGGAAATTCCGACCCTGTGTGGGCGCCATCGGACATTTTCCATCGGATTTTCCGACACACAAAGTTGGACAGCAGGAGATAAAATTTTCCACCAACAAAATCCGATCGCGTCAATTCCGACCGTGTGTGGCCTGTTCCGACGCACAAAGTGCCACGCATGCTCAGAAGAAATTCCGACACGGGACAGCTCGTTCTGGTAAACTTAGCGTTCGCAATGGATACAGCACTTTCGTCACGCTGTAATCTTAAAAATGGTTTAATACAGCGCACTCTCTTCTTCTTTATAATGTGACAAGAATTAAGTAGTTTTGCTGCTCATATTCACACACACTTCTCACAAACTTATTTCGTTACTATTTATCGGGATTCCCTCAATATATTTTGATTTCTCACATCTGACAACAAAATTTTTTGTTTTTTTTGGACTTTAATGTAGATTCTTTTTTTGTGTTTCTCTTTTTTTTTTTGGTGATTTTGATTTGTATTCCCGAAAATGTTTGTGTGTGTTTTTGGTGACAAGTTCCCACAACACCACTAATATGTTGTTCTATTTAATCTGTAGGAGATTGTTTGGTGTTGTTGTCCCTTATTGTACTTTAGAAATGTACCTGAATCGTCACCAACAAACTGTCCTTTTTGGATGAAAACACACACAGGAGAGTAGAATTTACCCAAAAATTTATTAAGGGCTCACAACTATAAACAAAGAGGGAGGCAACGCTGGAGAAACTGCAGAAGTGGGCGAAGCCTTGGACCCCCAGGGCAGACATCAATTATTTAAAAGCAAAATTGGTGGCCTGAGGAGTCCATATCATAAGGGAGGGCAGTCTGGTCCAGAAGTCCCAGAGATCATGAACAGAAGCAGATGACATCTGTGTCCCCAGGCTGTGGTCATACAAGAGACTGCAGCTTTTGTCAGACCAGACTGAACCCAGGGCCATCACTCTTTGGTCTTCCTACCACGCTTCCTTACAGCCTTTGGCTGTGGTGGTGGAGTTGTGGCAGCAGGAGGAGGAGGAGGAGGAGGATCGTCCCTCTCAATGACATCCGTCTTGTGTGTTAGTTCCCCACTCTCCCCCTTACGAAGGACTTTATAAATCAGGTCCTCAGAGATCTTGCGTTGACCCTCCTGCATGCCCTGCAATTTTGTGGCAGCCATGCAGGCAAAGGCCTCTTCAGGACTGGGGAAGGCTCGGAGGGACGCCGAAGCCTCCTGGATCAGCCTGTACGCTGAATCCTGCACGGGACTCGGAGTGGCCTTCCTGGCTCGTTTATATGGCAGGCGGAGGGGAGGGACCTGAGACTCAGTCAGGCTGCGACTTGTCCCAGGCTTCTCTTGGCTGCCACTTAGCCCCGCCTCCTCCTGGCTGCCACTAATCCCCGCCTCCTCCTGGCTGACACTAATAATCCCCGCCTCCTCTTGACTGCCACATTCCACAGCCTCCTCCTGGCTGAGGTCTTCCTGTGTATGAAAAAGGGACATAGTTTGAGTTTTTTAGTCATCAATCACACACAATTTTCACCTCCTGACTGCTGCAAATTGAATGTTAACAAATATAACAGACTATGCTTCTGAGCCCAGCAGTTTTCATTCTTTTCCCAATTTTGGGTGCCCACTACTGTCTATTGATATGTAAAGCACTTTTTTTAATCAGCAATTAGTGATCAATAATAACATCTAATAAACATCATTTATTTATTGCCCAGAAATCTGTAGAAGAATGCTATACCTGACTCCAGCTGGGCTCCTCCATTTCTTCCTGGCTGGAAGGCCCAGGTTGGACATCGGAAGCCTCAGCTGGGGTAGAAGGAAGCGTGGAGGGAAGAGTAGAGAGGGATTCCCTGACTTCAGTGTGGTCTGACAGAAATCGCAGTCTCTCGTAGTACCACAGCCTGGGGACATAAACGTCATCTGCTGCAGCTCCGGATCTCTGGGAATCTGTGACCTTCTTGCGCTCCCTAAGATAAGTGCTCCTCAGGCCACCAATTTTAGCTTTCAAATAGGGGATGGTTGCTGTGGGGACCACCGGCTTCACTAACTCCAGCAGTTTCTCCAGCGCTGCCTGCCTCTTCTGTTTGTGATTATAGTGGGGGTGTCTCACTTGCCACAGACAGGGCAGCTCCCTGTACTTGTCTATGAACAGGGGCAGGAAATTGTGGTCGTTGAACCCATCCATTTTCTCTGTAAGACACAACACAAGACAAAGCCTAATGTCAGGCCAAACTCCCCTAATCTTGTTACAATATAGGCTTCCATTTCGAAGCAGTATAGGCCCAAGTTTAGATCCTACCTTCGTTAGCATGATCGGCGTCTCCGATGCTCCTTCCTCCGCTCACAGATCGTACGTAAGACGCGCGCGTTATGATTTATACACACTGCGCATGCGTATAACTCCGCCCGCCCCTGACGTTCTTTCTAGTCTATTCCCCGCCCCTTTTCGTTCAGCTCAGTGGGGGAAGAGCACATGGCGGATAGACAGCAGGATCGTGCTAATTGTAGCAACGAGGAGGAGGAAAGGCTGGAGCCTGAAACGTCCCGATCCAGAAGGAGATTAAAGGACTCAAATATGTCCTTTGGGGAGATGTTGGAGATGGTGGACATCCTGAAGAAGGCCGACTATGATGGAAAGTATGGGCCTTACCCCAACCCCAATGTCCGCAAGGCCAAGATCATGGCGAAAGTGGTCAGGAGTCTGCACCGGAAATTCGGGGTACGACGATCGAAAGATCAGCTCAGGAAGCGGTGGTCGGACCTGAAATTACGAGAACACGAGCAGTACAGAAAGATCCGGAGAGTGCTGCAAAAAAGTAAGTAGTTGTGCTGTGTTCCTATTCTTTATGTTGATGACGTTCGTGCTGCTCCATGTGCTTTTAGGAACTGTTGTACAGTTTAAAATGGCAACTTTCATGTTCATGGGCACATTATTCGTTCGGATCAAACATTTTTATTTCGGATGATAAAATACCATTGTTTAGGCCATATGCATTTGGCCACCATTTTGACGCCCTATACTTGTCTTCAAAGAATTGTGTTGTGTAGATGGCTTTGTTACTAGAATGAAATGCAAACTAGATTCTGTGTAAGGAGAGGACACTGAGCAGCTGTTTTCACATCTGGACACTGGAGCACTAGTGTGGGACCCCAGAACACCATTTTTATTAGGGGGGCCACACAGATGCCCCACTGTATACTATAGGGGGGGCTACATCTGTGAAGCTTTTACCAAACAGGTAAAGTATTGCAGCTTGACAAAGGGCACTAAAAAAGCTACATCTTGGAACTCGGCTAAAATAGACAATTTTACCCCACTTCCAAGCAATGTTTCATCTTTATAGTTCTGACTAGGGATGAGCCAAACACCCCCCGGTTCGGTTCGCACCAGAACCTGCGAACGGACCGAAAGTTCGCACGAACGTTAGAACCCCATTGACGTCTATGGGACTCGAACGTTCGAAATCAAAAGTGCTCATTTTAAAGGCTAATTTGCATGGTATTGTCCTAAAAAGGGTTTGGGGACCCGGGTCCTACCCCAGGGGACATGTATCAATGCAAAAAAAACTTTTAAAAACGGCTGTTTTTTCGGGAGCAGTGATTTTAATGATGCTTAAAGTAAAAAAAAAAAAAGTGAAATATTCCTTTAAATATCGTACCTGAGGGGTGTCTATAGTATGCCTGTAAAGTGACGCGTGTTTCCCGTGTTTAGAACAGTCCCTGCACCAAATGTCATTTTTAAAGGAAAAAATCTCATTTAAAACTGCTTGCGGGTTTAATGCAATGTCGGGTCCTGGCAATATGGATGAAAATCAGTGAGACAAACGGCATGGGTACCCCCCAGTCCATTACCAGGCCCTTTGGGTCTTGTATGGATATTAAGAGGAACCCCGCACCCAAATTAAAATAAGGAAAGGTGTGGGGCCACCAGGCCCTATATACTCTGAACAGCAGTATACAGGCGGTGCAAACAAGACAGGGACTTTAGGTTTGTTGTTAAGTAGAATCTGTTTGTAATTTTGAACTGGTACATTTTTAACGTGTTTAGCTCCAGCCAAAACATCTATTTTAAGCTTTTTGGAAAACATAGGGAAGGGTTATCACCCCTGTGACATTTGTTTTGCTGTCTGTGCTCCTCTTCAGAAGATTTCACCTCACTTTTTGTCCTAATGACAAATGTTTTTAAAAAATTTGGGTTTTTTTGTGAAACAAGGATTGGTGATAAAGCATCAGTGGAAAGGAGAAAAGTTTTTTTCCCATATTAACTCTTACAGGAGAGAATTTCCCTTCCTAGGGGTAGATTTATTCTCACTTCCTGTTGTCTCCTTCCGTTTGCAAGTAGGAGTCGTTTGTAAGTTAGTTGTTTGAAAGTAGGGTCCTGCCCTATATACTCAGCAGAAATTTGGGCCTTAGGTGTTGCTGTGGCCACAACACTGTAAGCCCTCACAGGGCTCTGCTGTGAAATATTAGATCAAGAATTGTAATTACATGCCCCTGTTAAACAGGGGCTGAAAAATTGTGCCTTAGGCACTGGTGGTGGCGCCCAGAACCAAAAATGTTCTTACAAGCTATCAGCGTGATGATTGAGGAGGAAGAGGATAATTACTCAGGGATAGTCACTCAGCATCAGCATAGGCAGTCTTTGAAGGGATCTGAGATTTCAAAAAAAATTATTCGGTTACATCAGCATCAGGTGCTTGGTAGCTGGTGGTGATCCAAGACTCATTCATTTTTATGAAGGTCAGTCGATCGACCGAGTCAGAGGACAGACGCACCCTGTGATCGGTTACCACGCCTCCAGCAGCACTGAATGTGCGTTCCGAAAGAACGCTGGATGCAGGACAGGCCAGTAGCTCAATTGCATACTGTGCAAGCTCTGGCCAGTGATCCATCCTCAAGACCCAGTAACCCAGAGGATTTTCGGTGGGAAAGGTGTCCAAGTCTGATCTTGCCCCTAGGTATTCCTGCACCATGTAAAACAGACGCTGGCGATGGTTGCTGGAACCGATCATACCTTGGGGCTGCGGACCAAAAAATTGTCTGAACGCATCGGTCAGACGGCCACCTTCTCCACCGCTCCTTCTTTGACTGACCGAAGCCTCAGCAACACGTTGTCCAGAAACAGGAGTTTGTAACCTCCCAGTCTCTGGGAACGTGTTGCACAGACCTTTCTGCAAGGCCTCCCGAAGATGTTTCATCCTCTGCTCCCTCTGCGATGGCAAGATAAGGTCCGCAACCTTACCCTTGTAACGTGGATCAAGGAGGGTTGCCAGCCAGTATTGGTCCTTCTCCTTGATACCACGAATACGAGGATCCTTACGCAGGCTTTGCAGGATAAGGGAGGCCATGCAGCGTAGGTTTGCTGAGGCATTCGGTCCGGAGTCCTCTGGGTCACTAAGGACGACATGGTCCGCAGCCACCTCCTCCCAGCCACGTACAAGTCCATGTGTTTCTTGGGACTGATCCCTTAAAGACTGCTGCTGATGCTGAGTGCCAGGCTCCACCTCCATACTGACACAATCTTCCTCCTCCTCCTCCTCCTCCTCTTCCTCCTCGTCCTCTTCCTGTGTGATCGGCGGGCACGCAGGAACACTGTCTGGATAAAGGGGGCCTTGAGAGCTAAGGAAGTCCTCCTCTTCCTGCCTCTGTTCTGCCTCAAGTGCCCTGTCCATTATTCCACGCAGCGTGTGCTCCAACAGATGGACAAGGGGGACAGTGTCACTGATGCATGCACTGTCAGTGCTCACCATCCTCGTGGCCTCCTCGAATGGTGACAGGACAGTGCATGCATCCCTGATCATGGCCCACTGGCGTGGGGAAAAAAAACCAAGCTCCCCTGACCCTGTCCTGGTGCCATAGTCGCACAGGTACTCATTGATGGCCCTCTGCTGCATGTGCAGCCGCTGCAGCATGGCCAACGTTGAGTTCCACCTGGTGGGCATGTCACAGATTAGGCGGTTCTTGGGCATGTTAAACTCCTTTTGGAGGTCCGTCAGCCGAGCAATGGCATTATATGACCGGCGGAAATGCACACAGACTTTCCTGGCCTGCCTCAGGACATCCTGTAAGCCCGGGTACCTGCCCAAGAACCGCTGCACCACCAAGTTAAGGACATGAGCCAAACAGGGCACATGGGTCATTTGTCCCTGTCGGAGGGCAGAGAGGAGGTTGGTGCCATTGTCGCAAACCACCATTCCTGCCTTAAGTTGGCGTGGCGTCAACCACCTCTGAACCTGCCCCTGCAGAGCTGACAGAACCTCTGCCCCAGTGTGGCTCCTGTCCCCCAAGCACACCAGCTCAAGCACCGCATGGCATCTTTTGGCCTGCGTACTTGCGTAGCCCCTTGAACGACTACGGAGCACCGCTGGTTCCGAGGAAGAGGCCATGGAGGAAGAAGAAGAGGAGGGGGTGGAGGAGAGAGGTGTTTCACAATCATTAGCATTTTGGAGGCGTGGTGGCGGAACAACCTCCAACACTACTGCACCTTGTCCTGCATCCTTCCCAGCTGCCAGCAGAGTCACCCAATGCGCCGTGAAACTTAGGTAATGTCCCTGTCCATGCCTGCTGGACCATGAGTCAGTGGTAATATGCACCTTACCGCTGACCGCCCTGTCCAGCGAGGCATGGACATTGCCTTCCACATGCTGGAAGAGAGCCAGAATCGCCTTCCGTGAGAAAAAGTGGCGTTTGGGTACCTGCCACTGAGGAACCGCACATTCCACAAACTCACGGAAGGGGGCAGAGTCTACCAACTGAAAAGGCAGCAGTTGAAGTGCTAGCAATTTTGCCAAGCTAGCATTCAACCGCTGGGCATGTGGATGGCTGGGAGCAAACTTCTTTCGGCGGTGCAGCAGCTGGGGCAGGGAAATTTGCCTGGTACAATCTGACGTCGGTGTACCAAAATCAGATTGCCCACAAGTACGTGGCTGTGACACACCTAATTCTACACCTTCATTCCTCTCAGTGCAGGTCTCAGAGAGGACTGAAGGTCTAGTGGGGTTGGAAATCTCAGCTGATGAGGAGCAAGCAGAGGTCCTCTTTGTTCTTTGGTGTGGGTCTTTTAGATACGCTTGCCAACGAACTGCATGGCAGGTCAACATATGTCTGGTCAAGCATGTGGTACCCAAGCGGGAGATGTTTTGGCCACGCGAGATACGCTTGAGACATATGTTGCAAATAGCAGCGGTGCGATCTGATGCACTCGTCTCAAAAAAGGCCCACACCAAAGAACTTTTTGAATAACGCGCAGAGACTGCAGCGCCCTGCACATGTGGAGCTTTGGGGTGTGATGCAGTCAATGTGCTGCCCTTAGGCTGGCCCCTGGAGGGCATCCTGCCTCGTTGGTGATGTGCCGCCTCCTCCTCCTCCTCCTCCTCCTCCTCCTCCTCCTCTCTCCTATCAGGCACCCACGTTGAGTCAGTGACCTCATCATCCCCTCCCTCCTCATCACTGGAGCAAACCTGGCAGTATGCTGCAGCAGGGGGAGCATGACTGCCAGATTGCTGTCCTTCTTGGGCACCCCCTCTGTCCGTGCTCATGTTACTGCCTTCATCGAGCTCAGTATCATCATCAGAGCCTTCCAAACGCTGGGCATCCTCCTGGAGCATGTACCCAACACTGTGGTCAAACAGTTCGAGGGACTCCTCAGGAGGACATAGTGGGGCTAGGGAAGGAGTCACTGATGACATTGAGCCGAGGGAAGAGGCCGCTGCTTTGCCAGACAAAGTACCCTGGGCATGGGTGATAGAGGATGAGGAGGATGAGGACGGCTTGGTCATCCACTCGACCAAGTCTTCCGCATGTTGCGGCTCAACATGGCCAGCTGCCGAAAAAAAGGCCAAGCGTGTCCCATGGCCACGTGCTGATGAGGATGCACCGTCTCCACGACCAGCACTTGACACAGAGCCTGCTTGCCCTCTCTTATTGGCTTGTGACTGTCTGCCTCTCCTTCTTGGCCTTCCAGACATACTAATGGCCTGTGGCTGCACTAAGCTGGGATATATATATATATATATATATATATATATATATATATATATGTACTGATACTGCAGCTAGCAAAATCAACTGCCTGCCTGTAGTATGAGAACACCACCAACCTTCTACAGGTAGCTTTAGCTGAACACTGTGAGCAGGACGCACCCCACTAACTTGTAGGTTTAGCAGAACACTGTGAGCAGGACGCACTGCACTAACTGTAAATAGTCTAGCTGCCTGACTGTGGTACTAATAGGATCAAAAGAACACCAGCAATTTTCTTCAGGTAGCTGTATTTACTGTAACAAGACAAGCCTGCCTGTCAGTAAGAAGATAACAGAAACGGATCTAGCTGAACACTGTGAGCAGGACGCACCCCACTAGCTTGTAGGTTTAGCTGAACACTGTGAGTTGGACGCATCCCACTAACTTGTAGGTTTAGCTGAACACTGTGAGCAGGACGCACCCCACTAACTTGTAGGTTTAGGAGAACACTGTGAGCAGGACGCACTGCACTAAATGTAAATAGTCTAGCTGCCTGACTGTGGTACTAATAGGATCAAAAGAACACCAGCAATTTTCTTCAGGTAGCTGTATTTACTGTAACAAGACAAGCCTGCCTGTCAGTAAGAAGATAACAGAAACGGATCTAGCTGAACACTGTGAGCAGGACGCACCCCACTAGCTTGTAGGTTTAGCTGAACACTGTGAGTTGGACGCACCCCACTAACTTGTAGGTTTAGCTGAACACTGTGAGCAGGACGCACCCCACTAACTTGTA
Organism: Lithobates clamitans; assembly: GCA_037952925.1. Lineage (NCBI taxonomy): Eukaryota > Metazoa > Chordata > Amphibia > Anura > Ranidae > Lithobates > Lithobates clamitans. Next base: position 6,225,089 of record JBBGZY010000231.1, on the reverse strand, counting down.
GGTTTAGCAGAACACTGTGAGCAGGACGCACTGCACTAACTGTAAATAGTCTAGCTGCCTGACTGTGGTACTAATAGGATCAAAAGAACACCAGCAATTTTCTTCAGGTAGCTGTATTTACTGTAACAAGACAAGCCTGCCTGTCAGTAAGAAGATAACAGAAACGGATCTAGCTGAACACTGTGAGCAGGACGCACCCCACTAACTTGTAGGTTTAGCTGAACACTGTGAGCAGGATGCACCCCACTAACTTGTAGGTTTAGCAGAACACTGTGAGCAGGACGCACTGCACTAACTGTAAATAGTCTAGCTGCCTGACTGTGGTACTAATAGGATCAAAAGAACACCAGCAATTTTCTTCAGGTAGCTGTATTTACTGTAACAAGACAAGCCTGCCTGTCAGTAAGAAGATAACAGAAACGGATCTAGCTGAACACTGTGAGCAGGACGCACCCCACTAGCTTGTAGGTTTAGCTGAACACTGTGAGTTGGATGCATCCCACTAACTTGTAGGTTTAGCTGAACACTGTGAGCAGGACGCACCCCACTAACTTGTAGGTTTAGCAGAACACTGTGAGCAGGACGCACTGCACTAAATGTAAATAGTCTAGCTGCCTGACTGTGGTACTAATAGGATCAAAAGAACACCAGCAATTTTCTTCAGGTAGCTGTATTTACTGTAACAAGACAAGCTTGCCTGTCAGTAAGAAGACAACAGAAACGGATCTAGCTGAACACTGTGAGCAGGACGCACCCCACTAGCTTGTAGGTTTAGCTGAACACTGTGAGTTGGACGCACCCCACTAACTTGTAGGTTTAGCTGAACACTGTGAGCAGGACGCACCCCACTAACTTGTAGGTTTAGCAGAACACTGTGAGCAGGACGCACTGCACTAACTGTAAATAGTCTAGCTGCCTGACTGTGGTACTAATAGGATCAAAAGAACACCAGCAATTTTCTTCAGGTAGCTGTATTTACTGTAACAAGACAAGCCTGCCTGTCAGTAAGAAGATAACAGAAACGGATCTAGCTGAACACTGTGAGCAGGACGCACCCCACTAGCTTGTAGGTTTAGCTGAACACTGTGAGCAGGACACACCCCACTAACTTGTAGGTTTAGCAGAACACTGTGAGCAGGACGCACTGCACTAACTGTAAATAGTCTAGCTGCCTGACTGTGGTACTAATAGGATCAAAAGAACACCAGCAATTTTCTTCAGGTAGCTGTATTTACTGTAACAAGACAAGCCTGCCTGTCAGTAAGAAGATAACAGAAACGGATCTAGCTGAACACTGTGAGCAGGACGCACCCCACTAGCTTGTAGGTTTAGCTGAACACTGTGAGTTGGACGCATCCCACTAACTTGTAGGTTTAGCTGAACACTGTGAGCAGGACGCACCCCACTAACTTGTAGGTTTAGGAGAACACTGTGAGCAGGACGCACTGCACTAAATGTAAATAGTCTAGCTGCCTGACTGTGGTACTAATAGGATCAAAAGAACACCAGCAATTTTCTTCAGGTAGCTGTATTTACTGTAACAAGACAAGCTTGCCTGTCAGTAAGAAGATAACAGAAACGGATCTAGCTGAACACTGTGAGCAGGACGCACCCCACTAGCTTGTAGGTTTAGCTGAACACTGTGAGTTGGACGCACCCCACTAGCTTGTAGGTTTAGCTGAACACTGTGAGCAGGACACACCCCACTAACTTGTAGGTTTAGCAGAACACTGTGAGCAGGACGCACTGCACTAACTGTAAATAGTCTAGCTGCCTGACTGTGGTACTAATAGGATCAAAAGAACACCAGCAATTTTCTTCAGGTAGCTGTATTTACTGTAACAAGACAAGCCTGCCTGTCAGTAAGAAGATAACAGAAACGGATCTAGCTGAACACTGTGAGCAGGACGCACCCCACTAGCTTGTAGGTTTAGCTGAACACTGTGAGCAGGACGCACCCCACTAACTTGTAGGTTTAGCAGAACACTGTGAGCAGGACGCACTGCACTAACTGTAAATAGTCTAGCTGCCTGACTGTGGTACTAATAGGATCAAAAGAACACCAGCAATTTTCTTCAGGTAGCTGTATTTACTGTAACAAGACAAGCCTGCCTGTCAGTAAGAAGATAACAGAAACGGATCTAGCTGAACACTGTGAGCAGGACGCACCCCACTAGCTTGTAGGTTTAGCTGAACACTGTGAGTTGGACGCACCCCACTAACTTGTAGGTTTAGCAGAACACTGTGAGCAGGACGCACCCCACTGACTGTAAATAGTCTAGCTGCCTGACTGTGGTACTAATAGGATCAAAAGAACACCAGCAATTTTCTTCAGGTAGCTGTATTTACTGTAACAAGACAAGCCTGCCTGTCAGTAAGAAGATAACAGGAACGGATCTAGCTGAACACTGTGAGCAGGACGCACTGCACTAACTTGAAGGTTTAGCTGAACACTGAGCAGGACGCACCCCACTAACTTTTGTAGGTTTAGCTGAACACTGTGAGCAGGACGCACCCCACTAACTTGTAGGTTTAGCTGAACACTGTGAGCAGGACGCACTGTACTAACTGTAAATAGTCTAGCTGCCTGACTGTGGTACTAATAATATCAAAAGAACACCAGTAATTTTCTTCAGGTAGCTGTATATACTGTAACAAGACAAGCCTGCCTGTCAGTAAGAAGATAACAGGAATGGATCTAGCTGAACACTGTGAGCAGGATGCACTGCACTAACTGTAAATAGTCTAGCTGCCTGACTGTGGTACTAATAGGATCAAAGGAACACCAGTAATTTTCTTCAGGTAGCTGTAAATACTGTAACAAGACAAGCCTGCCAGTCAGTAGGAATATAACAGGAACGGATCTAGCTGAAAACTGTGAGCAGGACGCACTGCACTAAATGTAAATAGTCTAGAAGATAACAGGAACGGATCTAGCTAAACTGAATACAGTGTATATATATATATGCAACACCTGGGATGCATATATATACACAATACACTGTAAGTGCAGCTAACTGACTGACTGTTCTGCCTAATCTATCTAACTCAAATCAAATGTCACTGTCTGTCTCTCTCTCTCTCTTAATGAACGCCGGAACACACACTACACAGGGCCGCCGTGCAGGCGGCCTTATATAGTGTGGGGCGTGTACTAAATCCCCTGAGCCATAATTGGCCAAAGCCTCCTTGGCTTTGGCCAATTACGACTCTCTGTTCAGGCGGCGCTGTGATTGGCCAAGCATGCGGGTCATAGTGCATGCTTGGCCAATCGTCAGCCAGCAATGCACTGCGATGCCGCAGTGAATTATGGGCCGTGACGCGCCACACGAATTTGGCGCGAACGGCCCATATCGTTCGCAATTCGGCGAACGGGCGAACAGCCGATGTTCGAGTCGAACATGGGTTCGACTCGAACACGAAGCTCATCCCTAGTTCTGACATTAAATATCTGTGTGCTAAGTATACCATTTTTGTTTTACATAGGGGAGAAAAGACTCGGAGGACACCCCTCATCCGAGGAGACCAGAGCCCCCTCCTCTGGAAGAAGGGGACATCCCCCCAACACAAGATGAGCAGGAGGATGAAGACGTGGTGGAAGTAGTCACCACAACAGGTGAGTGTCTGCGACCACAGGCTAAGATAAGAGATGGATTGCGGCATTTTTTTTGAAACCTAATTTATTTTGGGTTTCCTCTCTTTTTAGGTGATCGTGAGGTTGTGGATGAAGATCCTTTCACATCCGAAAGTGCCCAGATCCTGATCGGGGAGATCATGGGGTGTAATTTACAATTGGAAAACATCAAGCAAAACATCAATGATGTTATTCCAAAATATAAAAACATCATTGATGTTTTGGGGCGAGTTTAAAACCCCTCCAAATCACTTTCTTCTTTTGTGTGCTACAATGTGCGAAATGTTTTTGTGATTTTTCCCAAAGCCAAATTTGGAGGATGCACACAGTGTGCCAACATGTGCTATCTGCCATCACGGGAGATCAATGGATGCGTTTTGGGGGTGCAACCCCTTCCTCAATAATAAAGTAGCGGTGAGGAAGGGCTTTCTCCCCCAAAACACGTCCCTTGATCCCCCCTGATGGCAGATAGCACATGTTGACATTGGGAAATTTGTGTGCATCTTCCAAATTTGGCTTTTCCAGGGGTGATTTTCCCCCCATCTGAACGCAATATCAAACACAGTTCCTAAATACTCATGTCTGATATTGCCTTCCAGTTCTACCAAATGTGAACTATGTGATCTTGTAAGATCAAGATTTGTGTCTTTCTTGTTGGTTTTACACAGGCCTGTTTTCTATAAAATGCACATTTTGATTTTGGATAATGACACCACAAAAATTGTTATACAACAAACATGTTGGTTTGTCAGAAAAACCTTTGGTAAATGCACATGTGATTGTGCAGGTATTAAAAAGATTGTTCATCAAGAATGTGTGGATTATTGTCTCACGCTACAACACTTTTGGGGTGATGTAATTGTTGTTTTATGAGAAAATGGGGGTAATTTCCTAAGGGCAAATCCACTTTGCACTACAAGTGCAGTTTCAGTGCAGTTGCAAGTGCACTTGTAGTGAAAAGTGTCTTTGCATTTAGTAAATAGCAGCCAACAGTGCTTTGTATAAGGTTACACAATCACAACATTTTCTGGACTCCACACATTTCTGTCAGGGTCAGCTAAAACAAACACAAGCAGTAAATGTCCACAAAGAAGAGCCTGGGGGAGATGCCTGTCGAGAACTTGAGGTCCTGCAGGCTTCTCCCTGTGGCCAAATACCGCAGGGTAGCGACCAACCTCTGCTTCGGAGTGATGGCTTGCCTCATGCAGGTATCCTGCCTGCTAATATAAGGGGTCAGCAAAGCCAACAAACGGTGAAACATGGGGTCCATCATCCGGAGAAAGTTCCTGAAATCATCAGGATTATTCTCACGGATCTCACGGAGCAAAGGCATATGAGAGAACTGGTGACGCTGAAGCAACCAATTCTTGGTCCATGAACTCCTCCCCACCCTGTTCATGGACTGGACTTGTGTCAAGGTCAGGACCCCAACACCAAGCCCCCGCACAGCACGAACTCTACGAGGAGTACGCATACGAAGCATGGCTAGAAAACGGTCGGCTGCTCAGAACGAAGTAACAGAATGCACTGAAGAACAGCAAGGCCTGTGAAGAGCGACCTGAAAAACAGCAACGAGCGGGCAAGATCACACAGAAAACTCTGATACGAACTAACTGCACGCACTGAAGAGCAGATACAAACCCACAAGCACAAACTGAACGGCAGAAAACGATCTGAAAGCCACGAGTCTGAAAAAGCGCGAATCGTCTCTCACCAAACTTTTACTAACATGAGATTAGCAAAAGGAGCCCAAAGGGTGCCGCGCTTGGTTCTGAACCGGCCTTTTCTAGTCTCGTCGTACGTGGTGTACGTGACTGCGTTGTTGTCGATCGGAAATTCCGACAACTTTGTGCGACCGTGTGTAGGCAAAACAAGTTTGAGCCAACATCCGTCGGAAAAAATCCTAGGATTTTGTTGTCGGAATGTCCGAACAAAGTCCGACCATGTGTACGGGGCATAAGTCTGACAATGAAAAATCTGTTAGCAATGAAGAGAAAATGTCAGCAAATAAACAGAAACATTTTGTCAACTAAGGCGTTTAAACCTCCAATGGAGGAACCTCATGGGATGGGAAAAAATTTTCCCTACTCCGAACAGGTAACAGAGTAGGCACAAACATTTTGTGAACCAGAACAGCAACTTTGTTTCATCTGGGTCATGAGGAAACGGAACCACAAAAGTCATTGGAGTGTGGATCCAAAAAAGGGAAAAAGAAAAAACAACAAAAAAAATTCAAGTTCAAGGAGGTTGTTTAGAGGAACGTAGGCGTTGAGGTGTGGAGAGATGTTTCTTGGATTTGCCCCTTACAGGGGTCCAGATGTGGCTAGGGGTGTTTGGAGGCAGACTAACCTGGGCGGCAGGAGATATCAGATCCTCTTCCGGAAGCGGAGGCAGACCGAGATTTTTAAGGAAGGCGTCCGCTTCCTGCAGTTCACGCAGGTTAAACTGGGTTCCATCTTTAGATACAGCAAGGCGAAAGGGAAAACCCCAGTAATATGGAATCTTATGATGTTGTAGATAAGAAGTAATTGGACGTAGGTTCCTTCGTTTAGCAAGGGTGATGGGCGAGAGGTCGTTAAAGATCTGCAATTTCGCCCCCTTGTACATAATTTGGGATTTCTTACGTGTGGCCAAGATTAGTGCCGCCTTACTTTCAAAATAGTGAAACCTCACCACGACATCTCTAGGCCTGGCTCCTGCTGGGGGTTTTGGGCCCAAGGATCGGTGTGCTCTATCCAGGCGCCAATCTATGTCCACAATTGCGGGGGCCAGGTTGTTAAAAAGGCCCAAAAGGTATGAACGCAAGTCGGGATCTCCCACCGTCTCTGAGATTCCTCTGAAGCGCAGGTTCTGTCGTCTTTCTCTGTTCTCTAAGTCCTCTTGTTGCAGTTGTAGCTGGGAAACCGAGAAGTGAAGGTTGTGGTTTTCTTAAATCCCCATATTTTTTGATAATGTTTTTTGAAAATGTCTAGGTGTTTTAAATAAGCCTTGCTGGAGGTAAATGTCTTTTTTGCATATATGCACTGTAATATTTTGTTCAACAATTCATAAAACACACATAATAAAATTTCCACAACAAAGCACATCCCTTCCTGCATGGGCAGTTTTCATCTTTGCATTCTTTGTGGAAAAAATGGTATTTATAATGTTTTTAATGCATACACACAAATGTTTTGCCTTGCATTTCTAGTTTAAACTGAATGGATTGTTTTACAAGGTGAGAGTTCGCTTTAAGATTGCATTCTTTATCTGTTTGGACTTTATTCTTTAAGACACCCAACAAATTATATGATGTTTAGGTGGATTATTAACTTCTGTTCTTTTTTTTTACTTGGAAAAAAACAACTTTATTGATACAAAGCACATTTTACAAGTCATTCGGGTACATTTAGCCTTAAAAGGTCAGATACATATTATGATAACAATGTTAAATATGCAGGAATGTTACATGGTGTGCATGCCCATATTCACAAGTACAGTAAACAGGTGTTAGCTGAATCCATCCTATACACAAAGCGTTTCTCAGATACGGGGGAACATTACACTGGGTATGAAATAGTTATACACAGGTTTCTCCGTCCTCCAACCACCTGTCCCAAATCTTGGAAAATTTTTGTGTAGATCCCCTGTGTGCATAAATCAGTTTCTTGAAAGGCAGGGTGTCATTAATTGCTTTTTTCCACAACTGTAGTGTGGGGGGCATATGCTGCATCCATCTCTGAGCTATCACTTTACGTGCTAGGAATGTTGTTTCAAAAATAAATATTGTGTGGTATTTGTCTACCTCTACCCCAATATACACAACTTAGGGTCCAGCACCACAGGGGATCCCATATTATCATGGAGGAAACGGACAACCTGCGTCCAGAATATCTGGACTTGCATGCAGCTCCATATGAGATGGTAAAACGAACCTGAGTCAGCCCTGCACAAGCGACACATCGGGTCCGGTGTGCACTGGAACTTTTCCAATCTCATCGGCGTCAGGTAGGCTTTGTGTACTATATACAGTTGTCAGTCTGTCGGACAGTTTGGGAGACACTGTCTTGGTTCCTTCTAAAATCTCATCCCAGTCATCGTCAGCTATGGGTCCTTGATCCTGTTCCCATACCGTTTCGGCCTTGTGTGAAACTGCAGCTGCACCCCATTGCCTAATTGTGCAATATAGGTGTGATATAAGTTTAGAGGGGTCCTCTCCCATAACTATACTCAGCACAGGGGGAGGCTCCATCCCTACATCCATGTCCGGCAACTGGGTTCTAAGTGCGTGACGGAGCTGCAGGTATTTAAATGCTAATTGGTGTGGAAGGGAAAACTCTTCTTTAGGAGTCTGTAACTGCTTGAGCCCGGAGGTGGACAAGACCTGATGGAGATACAATATTCCATGTCTAGCCCAAACTATCAAATCAGGAATTGTTTCTAGTTCTGGCATGTGACTGTTAAGCCACAATGGGGTATGGGAATACAATTTCCCCACATTTTGCTTTTTAAGAGATATTTCCCAGATCCTTTGGTGGTGTAGCAGCATACCCGAGTTGTACCGCGCAGAGGGACCTGGTGTTTTTTTCCCGCGGAGTATAGCTTGAACGGGTGTAAACGCCGGGTGTCCCGGTTTGTCACAAACCAAAGAAAGATCTGAAACGTTGCATTTCGGACATGTGGAAGTGGTATATGTGGGAAAGTTGCGTAGCTATGTAGTAATCGTGAAGGTCCGGGAGGGATACGCCCCCCATATCAGTTGGGTTTTTCAAAGTTTGCCAAGCTAGTTTGTGTCTATTGTTTCCCCAGACAAACTAATTTAGAATAGCTTCCATCTGCTTAAAGATTTTTAAGGGGATGTATAGGGGGGCATGCCACACCAGATATAAGATCTTGGGCAGTATGATCACTTTTATTAAGTTTACCCGCCCCATTACCCCTAATGGCAATCTAAACCATGTCTGCGTTTTGCTTTTTAATATGTCAAACAAAGGGGCTATATTCAGGGGTGTATAGTCAACCAGATCCCTGGTTACCTCCACCCCCAAGTATTTAATCTTGGATACCCTAGCGAGTGGCAGTGGGGGGTTGTGAACAGGGGGGACACATCTATTGGTAGAATCTGGGACTTGTCCCAATTTATACGCAGGCCCGAGTATCCGAGTAAAAATTCTCACCCTGGGTGTCTGGTATAGGAGCTGTACCCATTTTATAAAGCGTGCCCCAAACCCATAGCTGTGCAGACACTCCCATAAATATGGCCATTCTACTGAATCGAAGGCCTTAGCTGTATCTAATGCCACCACCACCCTCGTTATCATGTCGGGCTTGAATATTCAAATATAGTCACCTGATGTTCATAGCTGAGTTTTTTCCCAGCATAAAGCCCGTTTGGTCCATGTGAATTAAAGTTAAGATGGCAGTGTGTTTAACCTAGAGGCCAAAATTTTAGCTAAGATTTTGATATCTACCTGCAGGAGTGAGATAGGTCTGTAGGATTCAGGGAAATGCGGGTCTTTTCCCGGTTTGGGGAGAACAATGATTTGGGCTTCCTGCATAGATTCAGGGAGTGAGTTCTGATCAAATATAGACTGATATAATGCTTTTAGCTTGGGGACCAAGATATCTGAGTAAGTTGCATAAAATTGCAAAGGTAGTCCGTCCATCCCCGGAGCTTTGGATTTGGCTAACTGTGCGATCGCTTCCGTGATGTCGTGTTCTGTGATGGGTGCATCAAGAAGCTCAATTTTTTCTCGATTCAGCCGGGGGAACTGTATGGAAGATAAATACGATGGAATCTCCCTTTGCGTGTATGTGTTTTGGGATTTGTATAGGTTGCCGTAGAATTGCTTAAACTGAGCTGCCACCTGTCCTGGATCTGTTACATTACACCCGTCTGGGTTAGTAAGTGATACCACCACTGGGGGCTTATATTGCATGTGGGCCAGAAAGGCCAGCAGTCTCCCCGCCCTTTCTCCCTGTTCATATACTCTCTGCCTGCAGAAAAAAACACGTTGTTTAGCCTTCTCTGTGTGTAGTTCTGTGACTAGTCAAGTCTGCAGTTTCACTCTGTCCAGGCTTTTAAGGGTTGGGCTGGAGCTATAGGCCGCTTCTAAGTCCTGCAGTTTGTCAGATGTGAGTTGATGTACGGTGTTAGACTCTCGTTTTAGCCTATTTATTCTAGAAGACAATATTCTATGGGCGTGACTTTTAAAGTCATCCCAGCGTGTGGTAAGGGTAGGGGATTCCTGTATCCTCTCCAAAAAGAAGAGCAGCTCCCTGGCATTGGAGTCATGGTCCCTAAGAAGGGATAGCCAGTGCGGGTTTAGTCGCCATCACCTGGTGGGAGAGGCTACCCGCAGGGATGCTGTCAGCCAGCACGGAGAGTGGTCAGACAGGATCCTAGGGGCGAAACCTGTGCCTGTGACCTTTGGCAAAAGGGCCCTGGAAACAAGAATATAGTCTATCCTGGACATAGTATTATGACTTACTGAGTGGCAGGTATATGCTCTAGTCGTGGGGTTGGCATGTCTCCAGACATCAATAAGGGCAAATTCAGTCAGTGTACGGTACAGTCTAGAATGCAGTGGTTCCCCAAGTCTGAGTTCAGCCCGTGCCGGACAGTCCAGAGACGGAGTCATCGTGTGATTAAAATCCCCCATCCACACTGCAGGTATGGACGGGTACAGCGCCATAAATGCAAGACCCTCTGTGACCACATCCGCCCTGTATGGAGGGGGGATATAACTAGCCAGTATTAATAAGGGGTCTCCCCCCACAATCGCATGTAGAAAGAGGTATCTGCCCTGCCGATCCGACACCATGGAGACCAGTTCAAAAGGTGTAGATTTTGCTATCAGCACTGTTACCCCTCTAGACATATTTGTGTGGGTACTGTGGTAGGCCCATCCCACCCAAGGACATTTTAGGGCTGCTGTAAGTGACCTGTGACATGCGTCTCCACCAATGCGGCAATGTCCACCTTCTGATTTTTACCCTGTTTCCCCAAAAATAAGCCCTACCCTGAAAATAAGACCTACAAGGACTTTAACTAGGGCTTATTTGGGGGGTAGGAATTATATTGCAGCCATCACGCTAGGTCTTATTTTCGGGGAAACAGGGTAAAATTCGAGCAGGATGCAGTCAGGATGTAGGTCAGGAGTGTGGGTCAGCGGAGCTCACACTACATGCAACCTACTCCATTGCTCTCCAGGCCACGCCCCCAACTTCTGTTCTTTTACTTCTTATGTTGGAAGGACCCAATACAAAGTAACTCCTTGTATAAACCTCTATGTGGCATATAGTGCATAATATTGTGATCCATCTAACAATAACTAATCCTAATAGATATTTCATTCTTGGCACCTATATGGAGTTGGTAACACTCCCAGTATTCTGCTGAGCTTTCAATATAATGTGACTATTTTCACTCTTCTGATTTATTTACTTTATTTTATTTTCCAGTAAATGGACTGTGTTTCTATATTTGAGTACCTGGCCAGTCATAAAAGTTATTTCATGTTTCTGTAGTTATAATTTTTTTTTTTTTTACATTTATGAATGGATTTGTATGTAAGCAAATGCATTCATAGTTCTTATCTCTGAAGTGAGTACAGTTGTTGTACTCACTTCAGTTTTCTACATTATTATTAATGGCTTTATTACATTTCAGACCCATTCAAACATAATTTAGAAGGTCTGAAGTTTTTCAAAGCCATTCATAAAAGCCATACACAGCACAGTCCTGATCTGACAGCGGTCCTCTATTCAGAAGATGATGGCTGTGTGTGTAGAAAGACAGGAGAGGTGCACTGTGTAATGGGGATATTGAATTCCAAATTTATATCAATGAGATCCAAGCAAACCATCATGAGGACTTTCTAATTAGATTACCATGCCCCATTTCGTATGATATGTGTGTATATATATATATATATATATATATATATATATATATATATATATATATATATATATATATATATATATATATATATATATATATATATATATATATATATATATATATATATATATATATATATATATATATATATATATATATATATAATTTATGGGTGTATATAGGTGTATTTTTATAGGAACATGTCTACTAGAAGATGGGCTTATTTACTGTTTTTGCTATCTCAAACACACCTTTGTGTTGGTCTGCTGTCTGCATAGTAACTAAGTTACCCCATTGTTCGTAGAGAGCCAGGGCAGACATTGCGTCTCTCAAGTCCTTGAAGTGCTAATTTATGTTATATCACAGAGGGCTGACGGTTAGAAATAAAGAGATAATTAAACAGGTACTCAGGTTCTCAGACAGAATGGCACCGGAACTTTTAAAATCTTAGCATGAACTTTTGGAAAGCTTCAAATGAGGCCAATCAGAATTGGAGGCAACTGTTAACCAATGAGCAGTAGACTTCAAATGTAGCCAATCAGAATTTGATGCAACTCTGAACCAATGAATGTGTGGCATCAGTTGATTGGTAGAGAATGTATATAAAATAGGGAAAGAGCCAGCTGTTTGGTCTCTGTGTCCAGCCCCAGACCATCGAGGCGACATCATGTCCGTGTAAAGTATACTTGTATCTATCTTTCTGTTTATTTCTAACCTTTTTGTATCCTAGGCGTTGTCTTATAATATTGTGTAGCCTGTGTATGTCCATTGTAACCATTTCTGAGTTCGGCCTAGATTATCTTTGCAGCCTAAAGCAACACTGTACTTGTGGCATCACTTGAGATATATGATAAATTCTAATTATTCTAACTTTCTTCTCTGTGTAAATAAATGTAATTGTTTATCTTTTCGCCCTGTTATCGTTCGTTTTTATACTTATATAGACAAAGGTTTAATCACTTATTTTTGTATCGTTAATCATTTAAGTGAGGTATAAACATTTCCAAAACAACTGGCAAGAGGGAGGAGCAGGAGGGGGAAAGAGAGCTGAGCCCAGACCTCCTCCTCCTCCTAGCTCTCTCCTCCTTGCCTGGACACTTTTATCATTCAGATTTACAGACTGTTTTTTTCTCTCCTCCTCTATCTCCTCCTTCCTGCCTGTGAAGTGCTCCTGTATTCCTGTGAACACTTCTGCTGGTGACTGACAGGAGCACTGCACAGGCAGGAAAAATGAGCTGGAGGGGGAGAGAGAACACACCCTGCACCTCTTCCGTCTGTCTTTGTCACTTGCATGACTGGCAGGAGTCATGATTCAATTGTCATTACTCCTGTAAGTGAGTTTGCCCCATGATGTGACTGCACCTTCTTTTCTGAGTTACTTGCTTGCACACCTGACAGCCTGTTGTTTTCAGCATAAAGACTGTGTAGCAATACCCTCTGGGCACCTGGAGTAGGTGTGATTTCCATACAAAGCTAGTGGAATTGATTCAAATATAATTTTTGGATATCTGTATTTATATCTATGTACCCTAGAAGATGACTACTGAGGCTCACAGAGGATTACATGTCTTATGGTCTTGACTCTTTAAGACAATCTAATATGTGGATTAACCATGGATCCTTTAATAAATTGTTTCAAATCCTCAATGCACCACCGCAGTGACCAATTAGAGCCCCTCTCGTTTTTTTCTTTTTTTTTTTTTTTTACAAATTACACCTCTGGACTTCTGCACATGTGCTCATTTAATGTTTCATCCTAAAATATCATTGTTGAATTGATTTCACTATATTGATGCTTTGGTCTCATGGCATTTCACCCTCATTGTAAGGAAATTAGTGCTTTGTTTACTCTTTGCAGTGTACAGTGGGATTTTTGAAACCTTACTCACCTTTTTGCATTTTTCCATAATAATAATAAACAAGGTACAGGTAAGATTGTTACAGAAATACTTTTGGTATAATGACATCCAATAAAAGCACAAAATTAACAGTCAAAATTGGACCCTTAAACGAAACAAAAGAGAACACTTTCCTTGAGACTTTCCTGGAATGGCAGCAAGAAGTGGATGGTAGATACCTCTATGGATCATACTCAAGCAAATGGTTGAGATGAGCCACAAGGGATTTAATTAATAATGAAACAACCAATCCTATAACCAAGGAAGAGGGAGGAAGAGAAGAGAAGAGGAGTAGATGAGAGAGAGTCTATAGAGGGTGGAAGAGAGAAGGGGAAGGGGGTGCGGGGAGGGGGGAAATGGGTTGCAATGGTGCATGTTAGATGCCAAGTAGAGAAATAACAGGAGTATGTAAAAGATGATTTTTCCCAGCTGACAAAGTAAATTCTATGCATACATTCCATCTGGAGGTAAAGCGCTTTAAGGTGATGTAATGTAGCAGTTGCATGTCCAGCTTTTCTCTATATAGTAGAATGTTTAGCTGACATCTTACATCAGTAATAGTTGGTGCAGTAGAGGAGGTCCATTTCTTTAATACAGCTCTATGGGCAACACACAGATATGGGTCCATTGCGAGAGTCCAGAAGAGTGCCTGAGTTGTTGGAGGGTATGGTGGGATGATCATGGTTCATGGCTAAATAAAAGTAGGAGTGGGTGCTAGGAGATAAGACATCCAATAACTCCATGTATGTATGTGGTTACCTGATTTCAAAAAGATGGGAGGGCATAACCATAGGTGATGGGAAAGCAAACGTTTATTCAACTAATAGCCCTATGCATTAGCTTAATATAGGATCCTCTCCAAGTTTCATGTGGTTTATTAATTTCCAATTTCTGCCAACTATTTTATCAGTGAGCTCATCAACTGAAAAATCTTCCCCCCACTTGGCTACTGGTGAAGAAAAGAGGGGTTTAATGAAGTGTCCATTTAGGGGTTGGCAAATATCAGAGATGGAGTAGGCTAATTGGTATCCAGCACTCAATGATGGAGAGTTGGAATCACTTCACTAAACAACAAGACTTTGCATATTCAGAGCATTGTAGATAGTAAAGAAAGTGGTTTTCTGGAACATCAAAGGTAGAAGATATGTTCTTGAATGCTTTTAAGTCACTGCAGTCTTTTTCAAATATGGACAAAATTTTTCTTGTGTTTCCAAAGAAGGAAGGACTCATGTTGCCTGCTTTGAGGAAACATTGGGTTTTCATGTATTGGTAAGTATCTGAATACGTATGGAGATAATCCCAACTTTTTTAAAATTTCCCTCCAAGTGACCACAGTGTCTAGGTTCAAGAGATTTTGCCGATGATTTATAGGTAACAAGTTAATTCTGCTGAGAAGGATGCCTGCCAAGCTATAAGGGTGAACCATTTCAGATTCTAAAAATAGATTAGAATATCTAGTCACCCAGTCTAGGCCTATACATAAGAGACAGGCTAAATGATATACTTTAATGTTAGGCAGACTAGACCCTCCTTCGCTCCTGGGGAGATAGAACATAGACATAGAAATGCATGGTCGTTTGTTGCACCATAAGAAGGAGGAAACTGCTTTATGGACTTGAATCTGAAGTAAAACTACTCCAGAGGTCCTCCAAGCATACACCTCTCAAAGAATAGAGCCCCCTCAAAAGCCAGGGCTCATAGTCAGTAGGCAAGAGGCCACCCTGTAAGCCTCAGTCCCAGTTGGGTCTTTCACATTTCTCCCCCCTCAAAAGTAAACTAACCAGGTCCCAGACCTCCACCTAGTCTGGACATGCATTAGTCAGGCAGAGTGAACCCACATAGTCGGTCCACATGATCTCCATTCTTGGCTGGAGGGAAGGGTTGTCACAGTAGGTGTGGGACAGAGGTCATGGACCCTCTGTCCAGCTGCCAGTGCTTCAGCTGGGTGGTCTTTACCATTCCAGGACTAGGTCTGCTGCTGGGGAGAGGGGCCAACTGCCCTGGCTCCCTGAAGCCATGTAGGTGCTAGGCAAAGGCCAGAGGTGATCTGCCCTGTTGCCAGTGCTTCAGCTGGGAGTAGGAGCTTCACTACATCAGTTGGTCGCTGGGGAGAGGGGCCACTGGCTCCAGCTCCTTGGAGCTCTTGAGCTGTGCTAGTGCTGGGTAGAGGTTGATGGCACTCTGCACTGATGCCAGCATTTCTGGGGACCCCACATCATCCACTCTAGCTATCTATTGGGGAGGGAGGCCGGCTTGCTCCACTCCCAGACTGATCGAGCCTACCTACCTTTTCCTTAATTCCACTCCCAGACTGTGGGTCTGCTGCTGGGGAGGGAAGACAACCTTTCCAGCTCTGTCGTCAGTCATTCCTCCAGAGGGTGCTCTCCTAGGAGTGGCATACGCACCTCCAACTGCAGCCTGTACATTTCCATGGATGTAGGGAAGACCTTTCCATAATAGTCTTGCACCAATTGGATAGCCTCCATCCAGAGCTCCCTTCAGATCACATCTCTCAATTCCAGTACGTCCCATGCAGGACCAGGCTCTCCGTACTGGGTGAACATCTCTTGCATTCACCACTGGAACTCCGCTTCCATGGTGACTGGAATACTTCCTCAATATCACCTGACACTGGGTCACGGTGGTGGTTTGGACTGCCCGAAGGGAGGAAGCAGATTCCACTGCTGCCAACCAAATGTGACAGGCCACTTGGTACCCCTCTTGGGTGCTTCCATCAGTATACAGCTTCATCCAGTCTGGAACCAGGAACCAGGTATTATAGCTGAATATTGAACCCAAGGACTAGACAACACTAGCTTGGGTGCAAACTGGAACTGACTTTATTGTAAATTCACACAGAATATATATCCACAAACTCAGGTAAGAGCTTGATCATATTATGCAATCTGTAAACAATAAGATAATTAACATAGTTAAGGAAGAGCCAACATAATCAGTGTTCTAATTAACAATTAGTCACCTAGAGAAACCTAGGTGACTCAATACCCAACCAGACCGTTTGGCAAGTTCCCCATGACATTCGTGTCTATTGTGTTACAGTTGTATTTTTAATTAATAACTGATACACCGTGAAAGCGTGGTACACTAGAGGGTTTTTTTTTTCATACCGCCTCTGGTGAACCCGACGCCTGGAAATATGTTTCATCAATAAAGTCTTATATCAATTTGCAAATAGACTGTAGTTGATCTTCCTGCTTTTACCTTTCTGGTAACATCTCTTTGTCCCCATATTATAGTTCTACGGTTAACTGTTGGTATTTTTGGAGGTATCCTGTCTGATGGACGTATCAGTCATTGCTTGATAATCAATTTATAGGGTGATGTGGATTCAGAGGGGCTTTTATTGTATCCCCAGTAATAAGACCTAGGGCTGTCCAAATCTATAAAAAGATTAGCAGACAGACAGAAATAATAGATGACTCCATTAACAATGGGAATTCACACCTAGGAGGCACACAATGGGGAAATTATACCAAGAGAGAAAGACCCCTTGAAAAAACGATTATAGCAGGAGACCCCAGTATCTGGTTATTTTGAGCTGATTATATTAACATATGCTCTGTTTCTAGGAGGGGGGGGGGGCTGAAGCAGTCATGGCTGATTTGGGCATAGAGGCCCCAAATCTGTATCTGGATCCTCCAGTGCTCAGAGTCTGTGTGTTTCAGGGAGACATGGACTTGATTCCAAAGGAAAACTACTTCAGAGGTCCCTTAGGCACACACCTCCCAAAGAATAGAGTGCTTCCTATCAGTGCCCATCAGTACCGCCTATCAGTGCCTCCTCATCAATGATGCCTATCAGTACCCATCAGTGCTGCCTATTAGTGCCACCTATCAGTGTCCATCAGTGCCACCTATCAGTGCCCATCATTGCAGCATATCCGTGCCTCCTCATCAGTGCCTCCTCATCAGTGCCCATCAGTGCCACCTATCAGTACCCATCAGTTTGGCCTATAAGTGCCCATCAGTGCAGCCTCATCAGTGCCTCCTCATCAGTGCCCATCAGTGCCACCTATCAGTGCCCATCAGTGCAGCCTATCAATGCCCAACAATGCAGCCTATCAGCGCCCATCAGTGCAGCCTCAACAGTGAATTTTCAATCTTTTTTTTTTTGTTTAGCAAAAAATAAAAAAACCCAGTGGTGATTAAATACCACCAAAAAAAGCTATATCTGTCAAATAGTACAAAGATGACTGTAATTTGCTTATTTTAATACTCAAATAGGTAATGCAGTCTCTGGCCACTGGGAAAGGGGAGGCTGATAGCCAATGAGGTGACTTATGCCCCATACACACGATCGGACATTGATCGGACATTCTGACAACAAAATCCATGGATTTTTTCCAACAGATGTTGGCTTAAACTTGTCTTGCATACACACGGTCACACAAATCCTGTTGGAACGTCAAGAACGCGGTGACATACAACACATACAATGAGCTGAGAAAAATTAAGTTCAATAGCCAGTGCGGCTCTTCTGCTTGATTCTGAGCATGCGTGGAACTTTGTGCTTTGGAATTGTGTACACACGATTGGAATTTACGCAAACGGATTTTGTTGTCGGAAAATTTGAGAACCAGATCTCAAATTTTGTGGCAATGGAAATTCCGATGGAAACTGTCCCGATGTCCCTGGTGCCTACACACAGTCGGAATTACCGACAACGAGCTCCGATCACACATTTTACGTCGGAAAGTTCGACCGTGTGTACGCGGCATTAGAGGTGTTTCTGGAAGCACCTCACTTTTACCAAAATTGATGCGAAGGCCGGAGCAAGCAAAACATCTTTTAAATATACTGTATGTTTAATAGTGTACATATCGGAGATGATATCCACTGTAAAAATTAAGATGTCATTAGCAAATAAAGCTGCCTTTAAGTCTTCATTACCTATTTAAAACCCATGTAAGGGAGCTAGGGTTGTTAACCACTTCAGGCCCGGAAGGTTTTACCCCCTTAATGACCAGGCCATTTTTTGCAATATGGCACTACGTCACTTTAACTGACGTAGCGATGTGGTACCCAAACAAAATTGATGTCCTTTTTTTCCCACAAATAGAGCTTTCTTTTAGTTGTATTTAATCACCTCTGTAGTTTTTATTTTTTGCGATATCAACCAAAAAAGAGCGACAATTTTTAAAAATAAAAACAATATTTTTTACTTTCTGCTATAATACATATCCAAAACAATATATATATATATAAAAAAAAAAATGTATTGATCAGTTTAGGCCGATATATATTCTTCTACATATTTTAGGTTACGCAAAAGTAATAGTGTCTACAAAATAGGGGATAGATTTATGGCCATTTATGTTTTTACTGGTAATGGTGGCGATCTGCAATTTTTAGCGGGACTGCGATATTTCTGAAGGCAAATCTGACCCCATGTGACACTTTTTGGGGACCAGTGATATTATTACATTGATCAGTGCTAAAAAAAATGCACTAATCAATGTATAAATGACACTGGCAGGGAAGGGGTTAACACTAGGGGATGATCAAGAGGTTAACTGTGTTCCCTAGGTGTGTTCTAACTGTGTGGGCACTGGGCTCACTGGGACAACATAGAGATCACCATTCTGTCAGAACGGGGATCCGCATTGTTTACATAAGCAGATCCCCGTTCTGCCTCTCTGTACCCCAATCGCGGGTGGCCAGCAGACATCGAGTCCGCGGCATACAGCGGATGCGCGTGCCCACACTATCACATGCATGGACCGACATACAGGTATGTTGGTTTGCGCAGGAGAGCCGACCTGCCGCAGTATATGTACTGTGGCTGGTCAGCAAGTGGTTAAATACCTAGAAAGGGGCTATATCGTGAAGTTAAATGATAAAGGTAAGAGTGGGCAGCCCTGTCTAGTCCCTTTGTGTAATCTGACGATGTCTGATAAAAGGCCTGCTACCACTAATCTAGCTGAGGGAAGGAAAATACATGCTGCTTATGAGATTTAGGAGGGGGCCGAGAAGCCAAATTTGCTTGGAACCATAGAGAGCCACTGAAGGTGTGACGGGAGGGCCCGTGGAACCCAGAATCCCTTGGGGAGGTTGGGAAACCCTTGTCTCAGCTCCCCATGCACCTCCTATGTCCAAGTCACCCTGTGTCTCTATTAGGGGCACAGGGTGACCGAGAAATCCAGTCTGATCTGTACTAATCTGACTCACTGTACAACCACACTGGATGGCTACCAGGCCCTTAACTATAAATGCCTATCTGATATGGACTCACTGCACCAAAATGCATCTATCCACTTGAGCTGAACAATCCCCAATGCCGCAAGTGGTGCTCGAATGCGGGCATGTAGACGGTGGAATCTGGGTCCTTACTCCATGGTAAGTTGCATCAGGAACTACTGCTAGCTGTGTTTGGCAGCCAGGCGAACAGCATTGCACAGAAGTTTGATGGACTGTGTTGCATGCAGGTTGTGTACCTGTGAAAGGAGAATATCTTTTTTTGTTCTCTCTGCTGTTAAGTGTGTTGCAAGTTGCTGTGTGTAAGACAGCAAGGATGGGGTGGTCAAAACAGAGAAAGGAAGCAATCTTTGCTGAAGCAAGGGAAAGGGTTCTATGGCTAGAGGGTATTTCACCACATGCCCCAGCCACACCAGAGAATTTGAAATTAGTGTGAAATCTCAGTTACCTGGGGTAAATTAATTATGTCATCCCCAGTTAAAAGAGAAGTGAAAGAGGTTGCCCCTAGCAACAGGAAGCCAGGTGGACAACAGCGTGTGGAAAGGAGGAATATGGTCGTCTGTGGAAGCAACGTCCAGGCCAACAGGGATGTCGGGGATCCAAGGAGTCTGTCTGCTGATGGTCATGACCAGTAATATCCCGTGGCAACAAAGAGACAGTCATCAAGGAGATTCCAAGAAAGTAAAGCTCAGCTTCCAGTAACGTGCTTGGAATGTGGTCAAGTGGGGCATGGAATATTTACTTGCCCAAGGTTCTGGAACAACGCTGAAGAATCTGGAAAGGCTACAGTGTCGTCCTATGGCCACACAGAGGAAGTAGCTGGTATGGATGCAGCTGACTCAAGTGAGACAGCACACTCAAGTGAAGGGTATGATGCCAGCCACTGAAAATGGTAAAACTGTTTCAGTTTGTGGGACTGAACCTAATGAAATGGGAGTGTGTCCAGCGGGGAGATCCGCAGTGCAAATGGACATAGACTTGCTGCAGTGTGCTACCCGGAGCAGTGAGGAGGCACATGGTGAAGCCCAGCTGACAGCAAGGTTAAAGACTCAAATGGACATGGGGACTATGCATGTGCCTGCTATAATCCAGCAAAGTGCTGGAGAGGTTAAACGAGGGGTGACCAAAACTGTTCTTGTGCATTGTTCCCTAGTGACAAGTGCTGCAGAGTTGCCCAGGAAAACTTCAGAGGAGCTCGCAGTGACAGAGCAGAGAGTTTCCCAGGTCAGCTATGGAGCTGCCCAAGGAGGAAAGAGTTCCCCTTTAAAGATAGAGGGTGCTGTGAGGAGAGGCTCACAGGCTGTGGTGGGTAATAACAATCCACAAAAGTAGCAGCTATGTCTAAATGTAATGAAAATTCTAATCGTTATGCTGACAAATGTGTTACTGTTGGCAAATGTGATGGTATTGGTGATAATGACATTGAAAAATGTGTTCCCTTTAATGTCATGTCTGAAAATGTTGGAAATGTGTTCGGTACCAATGATGGGA
This sequence comes from Lithobates clamitans, assembly GCA_037952925.1. Classification (NCBI taxonomy): domain Eukaryota; kingdom Metazoa; phylum Chordata; class Amphibia; order Anura; family Ranidae; genus Lithobates; species Lithobates clamitans. The sequence goes on along the minus strand of JBBGZY010000231.1, from coordinate 6,203,966 downwards.
GTAGGATATCTCTTGTGACAGCCAGAAGCGCAGGATTGTCCTTGGAAGTCTCATGGGGTCTCCATGTGTGGGAGCCAAAAGTTTTCCAGGATGGCTGGGGTGCTACTCTGGTGAAACAAAGGAAGACTGATGCCGCGTACACACGAGAGGACTTTACAGCAGACTTGGCCCGGCAGACTTTTCAACTGACTTTTTCGACGGACTTTCCGAATGAACAGACTTGCCTACACACGATCAACCAACAGATTTGTGATGACGTACGACCGGACTAAAACAAGGAAGTTCATAGCCAGTAGCCAATAGCTGCCCTAGCGTTGGTTTTTGTCCGTCGGACTAGCATACAGACGAGCGGACTTTTCGACCGGACTCAAGTCCGTCGGAAAGATTTGAAATATGTTTCATTTCTAGGTCCGTCGAACTTTTGGGAAAAAAAGTCAGCTGGAGCCCACACATGATTGAATTGTCCGACGGACTCCGGTCCGCCGGACCAAGTCTGCTGTAAAGTCCGCTCATGTGTACGCGGCATGAGTCACATAGTGAGAGTGTGTGGGTGCAGCCTCACAACCCTAAGTGTAACCCAGTTGTCAAGGGGTTAATTCAGCCCGCAAAAGCTGAAAGTGCAGAACTGTGTGTGTCAGTAGCGCCCCCAGAGCAGGTAGGGCAAAAGCATGTATTACAGCCCGCCTTGTCAGGTGATGTATCAACCCAAGGTAATATGTATAGAAATGACACAGGTGAGGTTTTGGCTAGTGAATCCCAGGTTCCTGTGGGGCCTTCTAGAGTAGGTGATGGAACCACAATGGACTGGGATAATTGGTATGAGAATGCAATCGCAATACTAAATAATGTGGTGCACATAACACTTGCTATTTCCAATTGAGGGATTGCAGATCGGCTGGTGCTCAAGGACACGTTTGTCCCTGCAAAGGTTAATGCCCTCCAGTCTGAAGGAACTGTTCAGGGTGCTGGCATAGCAGATGTGTTGTCCACAGCCCAACAGCTCAAGTGTCAAGGTGACAATGTGACTTGTAATGACCTGCAGCGGCTCACTGACACTGGTGCAGAAGGGATAAGTGTGAGACATGTGTCTGACAGGGCTCCAGGGGAGCAACAGGCTGTGATGAGGGGTACCTCCAAGGAGTTGGAGGTCTCTTCAAATGTCTCAACCTCACAAGCTGCAGTGGATGAGCCCCTCCATGTCTTGGACAGGGAAAAAGACCCTAGAAAGCTCTGGTATTTAGACATGGGATATTTAGAGATGACAGAAACCTTACTTGTAATGCTGGAGTTGGTAAAAACGCACTCACTGTACACTTGGGTGTCTCCACCGCAGTCGGACCAGATGGTGCTGCGTAGTACCAATGGGTGGAGCCAGGTGGTACAGGCCGTGCTGGGAAGCCTTGATCAAGAATGGTATCGGTGGGACCAATGCTTATTAATAGTGTGGCAGATAGTCTTGAGGTTCTTTGAGAGGGTGCTCCCAGTTACTGAGTGGTATGGAAGGCGCTTAGGAGAACCGTTGAAGAAAATCAAATGTCTCTCCGGCTGGTGCAGTGACTAGAAACATCTCTGCTGATGTGGTCCAAGGTTCAGCTGAGCAGTGGTCAGTAGAGGGCGTGGATACTGTCTCACCCGCTAAACCTCATGAGAAGGAAGGGCCCAAAATAGACGCAGCACTAGCAGAGATGCTTTCTATCACTCAGAAAGAGGTACAACTTAAAGTACCCGGAGACACTGTAAAGGAAAGTGCTACTGTTGGTTGCTGCAACAATGTAATGTGTACATCAGAAAGAAGTAGTTTGTGCTTGGATCAGTGTCATTTGTTAGATCAGTTACCCATGAAGTGTTGGACAACAGGTGAGGTGAAGCTGTGGTATGGACCCGTGGGGTGTAATTACTTGCCTGCGTTTTGTCCCTCCTCAGGTCTGGTTCTAACAAGTACTGAGATAGATGGCACTGATTGTGTTCGACAGGGTGTCATTGAAATGTATGATCTGCTAATGTTTAGTGCTGTTAAAAGTGATGTGGTTGCCGTGGGTAACCAGAGAGAGGTTTTTGAACCTGAAAGACCTGTGGTGAAAGATAAAACTGACTTCTGTAAGCTGAAAGGTAGGATCAGGGAAGGCAGAGTTCCCTCAAGAGAGGACAGTATGCTCAGGAACCCCAAGAGAAGAGAGGGAAGGCAGATTATACGTAATTATAGGACCCTGTTAAGATCCAAGGTGGAACGTACCTGGAAGCACACCCAAAAAAGGGTTGGGCCTACGTGTCTGATGGCCAGCACAGAGGTGTCCCAACTGCTATGGTGGGTGCAGGTGTTTCTCCCTCCAGATCGAAACAAGAGGGGGGGGTATGTGGCAGAGCAAGGCTTTGTTCCTATGAAAATGGGGTTAAAGTGGACACAGAGTCTGCATATCGGCTGAGTGCAGAGCTAGAGAGTGTAAATTTGAAACAGAGAAAACTGCTCTGCCAGTTTTCTCCAGGTTTTGCTAGTTCCTTATGGGGCTCTGTAGTTTGGAGATCCTTCAGAGTCTTGGGTGGGACGGGATCTCCAACCCTGTGTCCGGGTCTTGTGGACAGCCAGCAGGGTGTGTGCCCAGGTGCACACAGCCCATATAACGAAGGGCTGGTGAGAGCAGAAGGAGGAGGAAGGTAGAGTTGGAGCAGTGGCTGCTAGTGAGTGTCTCTGTGTGAGGATAGATGCTGTGTGCATTAAGAAGCTCAAAGCTGTGTGCATTGATGGGCTTAAAAGCTGTGTGCGTTGAAGGGCTTCAAAGCTGTGTGTGTCCAAGGAGCCCAAAGCTGCGTGCGTTGAAGGGCTTGAAGCTGTGTGCGGCCAAGGAGCCTAAGACTGTGTGCATCCAAGCAGCTCGTTTGAGGGGCCTGTACCTATAGCAGAATTACTGCTGAGGAGTAGGGATGAGCCGAACACCCCCCTGTTCGGTTCGCACCAGAACTTGCGAACAGGCAAAAAATTTGTTCGAACACGCAAACACTGTTAAAGTCTATGGGACACGAACATGAATAATCAAAAGTGCTAATTTTAAAGGCTTATATGCAAGTTATTGTCATAAAAAGTGTTTGGGGACCTGGGTCCTGCCCCAGGGGACAAGGATCAATGCAAAAAAAGTTTTAAAAACGGCCGTTTTTTCGGGAGCAGTGATTTTAATAATGCTTAAAGTGAAACAATAAAAGTGTAATATCCCTTTAAATTTCGTACCTGGGGGGTGTCTATAGTATGCCTGTAAAGGGGTGCATGTTTCCCGTGTTTAGAACAGTCTGACAACAAAATGACATTTGAAAGGAAAAAAGTCATTTAAAACTACTTGCGGCTATTAATGAATTGCCGGCCCGAAAATACACATAAAAGTTCATTGATAAAAAACGGCATGGGAATTCCCCACAGGGAAAAAAAAATGATGTGGGGGGTCCCCCTAAATTCCATACCAGGCCCTTATCCGAGCACGCAACCTGGCAGGAAAAGAGAGGGGGATGAGAGAGCGCCCCCCCTCCTGAACCGTACCAGGCCACATGCCCTCAACATTGGGAGGGTGCTTTGGGGTAGCCCCCCAAAACACCTTGTCCCCATGTTGATGAGGACAAGGGCCTCATCCCCACAACCCTGGTCGGTGGTTGTGGGGGTCTGCGGGCGGGGGGCTTATCGGAATCTGGAAGCCCCCTTTAACAAGGGGACCCCCAGATCCCGGCCCTCCCCCCTGTGTGAAATAGTAAGGGACAACAAAAGTACCCCTACCATTTCACTAAAAAACTGTCAAAAAAGGCGCATGCGCGGCAGCTCCATGAACGGTCGCCCGTTCTGAGAGCTCCGCTCCACTCTGGCCTACTTCCACCGCCACAGCCACAATAAGCGGTGGAACCAGCCCATCGGACCCCCTCCTCACCTCCCGGAGTCCTGAGGGACCCCCTCGCATGATCGGGGGCTCAGCCAGACGGGACCTATCCTGATTCCTGGATCCCGGCCCGCGGATCCCGGCCTTCTCAAAAATGGCGGCCGCCGGCGCAACACGAGGCTCCACAAAGAATCCAGCGGCATCCCTGGAAGACTTCCCACCCCTGCCTTCACACAAAGACAGGATGAATCCTCCAACAGTGAGTAATCCCCAGGACGGGATTTTTCCAACATCCCCCACAGACTCTTTAGGCTGCAGCCCTATGGAAGTCCCCCCCCTAACCCAGATGGAGGAGAGCTGCTCCACATCCAGCCCTCAGACTGTTCCCCCTGCTCCTATCCCCACAGACTTTGCAGCCCTCATGGACACCTTTTCTAATATGCTCTCAAGAGGGTTAGCACACAATGCCTCACAAATCACCACCACTATACAGGCAGACCTGCAGCAACTGGGCATAAGAATTGAAGCAATTGAATCTAAGACTGATCAAATCACAGCAGTTGCCAACCAGAACACTGACAGGATCCAAGATTTACATGACCAACTGGACATGGCATACTCAAAACTCGATGACCTCGAAAATAGGTCTCGTAGATACAATTTTAGGTTAAGAGGCCTTCCAGAATCATTCAAGGACACAGATAAAATCGTTCGCTCTTTCATCAAAAATTTAATTCCGGACATTCCAGACTACAGACTGGAATTAGACCGAGCACACAGGGCCTTGCAACCTCCGCGCCAAGATGGCCTGCCCAGAGACATAGTGGTTAAACCCCACTTCTTCAGAGTTAAAGAGGAAGTTATGCACAAAGCAAGGGAAACAGAAAATCTCTCCTTCCAAGGACACCCGATTCAAATTTTTGCGGATCTTTTCCCCTTCGCGATACAGAGACGGAGATCCTTAAAGCCTCTCTTGAGCAGCCTATCACAAAAATTGATCGCTTATAGATGGTCGTTCCCTTTTCACCTCAACTTTGCCTACCTAAATAAATCATATAGCTTCACGAACTTTGGAGACGGGGAACAGTTGCTGTTGCAACTGGGCCTTATTTCACACTCGCCTGCTCCACCTGCTGTTATGGATCCCAGAACACCTCAATCAGTGAAGAGATCACCACCCTCAAGTCCCATCCAACCCTTATGGCAAAAGCAACAAGCCAAGAGATCCAAAGATGGACGCCCCCCTTAAAGAACAGTCTACTATCAACAGAGCCATTTTTTTTCTCCCCAGGACCTCCTGCGGTAGTCTTCTGAAAATGGGAGGCTGACTTCCTAAGCCTCCGTTTTCTCCTGGCAGAACCTTAGCCAGACTCTCTAAAAAATTTTTTTTTTCCGATTCTGAGACGTTTTCTTTTTTGCTTAATTTTTCTCAGGACTCCTTTCAGTATGTTTTTTATGGTTCTAATTTTGGTTTTATTTTTGGCGGTTTGGCCGGAGTGGCTGCACTTCGCCTCCACGAGTTTCGGAGTGGTATTTTCCCCCACTCGGAAACACCTCCATGACCCCATTTTTGGGGGTTTTTGTTCTAAGGGAAAACCTTGCAGGGGGCGCCTACCCGCCTTTCTCTCCTGTAGGGGTTCTTGATTGTTATCCAGTTATAATTACTAAAATAGCCTCCACACTGTGTTCTCTAGGCCTCGTGGACATCTGGAGAGAAATGAATCCTAGGTCCAGGGACTTCACTCATTACTCCGCCCCACACCACCTCTACACCAGAATCGATCATATTTTTATTCAATCACATAACATCCCCATGGCTATCAAAGCAGTTATTAGGGACACCCCTATTTCAGACCACTCGGTGGTTCTCTTATATATGCAACAATCTCCCAACCCAGGCAACAAATTCACATGGCGCCTTAATGAAGGGCTCCTAAGTGACCCAATCCAATGCTCGATTTTAGCAAAAGAAATACAGGAATATTTCTGTTTAAACAATACTGAAGAGGTCTCTCCGGAGACGTTGTGGGCAGCCCATAAGGCAGTCCTCAGAGGAAAAATTATTCAAATCTCCACTAATCTTAAGAAAGAATGCATGGCTGAAACCAACAATCTTCGGTTAAAATTCCAATCTCTGTGTGGAGCCCATAAACGGAACCCCACCAAGGATTCTCTAGAGGCGCTGGAAAATGCGCGGACTTCTTTAAACCTGGCCCTTACCTCTGAGGCCGAGAAACAGCTCCGGTGGTCAGGAGCCCGCTTTTACTACCAACCTGATAAAATAGGAGCTAAATTAGCAGCCAAATTGTCACCAAGACCGCGATCGGTTGCCTTCCCCAAAATTCACACTCAATCAGGTGATCTATCCCAAAACGTATAATGGAAACATTCCATGACTTCTACACTTCACTATATAAAAAGGAAAAAATAACATCTAACCATTCTATATCGGACTTCCTAGACAACCTATCCCTTCCCAAATTATCTCCTGAACATTCGGACCTACTAGATGATCCAATCACTGACTCAGAAGTGCTCATGGTAATTAAGCACCTGAAACAAAACTCAGCCCCGGGCCCTGACGGCTTCTCCGTTGGATATTATAAAAAATTCGGTCCCATATTAACCCCGTATTTAGTCAAATTTTTTAATTCTCTAAGGTCTTGCTCTCCCCTGGATAAAGCACTAAATCTTGCCTTCATATCGGTCATTCCAAAACCCGGCAAAGATACAACAATGGTCGCTAATTATCGTCCTATCTCCTTAATCAACAATGATTTAAAAATATTAACTAAAGTTCTCTCCAATCGGCTAGCGTCCTGCATAGCTCTCTATGTCAATAAGGACCAGGTGGGCTTCATTCCGGGGAGACAAGGACCTGACCAGATCAGGAGAGCAGTTGACATTATTTCACTTCTCAAATCTCAATGGGATGGGGCCCCCCACAATATGGGTATCTGTTATCCATCGACCTGCAGAAGGCTTTCGACACAGTTACCTGGCCCTACTTATTCCAGGTACTGGAACGTTGGGGCTTTGGTCCACGTTTCATGAGCATCCTTAGAACCCTGTATTCTGGCCCAAGTGCACATGTCAGATTGCAGGACTACTAGTCCGAGCCCCTGGCTATAGAAAGGGGAACTAGACAGGGGTGCCCTCTCTCCCCCCTTCTATTCGCCATAGCCATGGAATCCCTGGCTGTTGCGATTAGGAATCATCCCGACATTAAAGGGGTGATGTGTGGCAAACGTGAGCATAAATGCGCCCTTTTTGCTGACGATTTGTTGCTCTTCGTGACATCCCCTCTAATCTCCACTCCTAATATCTTCTCTTTACTTGATAAGTTTGGTGAGGTATCTGGTCTGCGAGTCAATGAATCCAAATCTTCCGCCCTGAACATTACGGTCCCCCCCATTGTCCTATGTAGCCTACAAAACCACTTCCCATTTTCCTGGAACGAGGTCTCACTTCCTTACTTAGGAGTCCATCTCACTTGGAGAGTTCAGGTAATGCCTTAATAATCCCTGGGCTCCCCGAGTCTAGGGCTTTCCTGATGAAAATACCTCTCCTTAAGTTAGAGGATACGTAGCTAAGTTGGTTAGATCACTGGATAATAGACATTAGTGGGGTAGAGTTTCCCATGTTTCTAGACTGGAACAATAATATTGGACGCCCCCGGTGGGGGAGGATGTGGCCGTGATTGGGGGTTCGGTAGGGTGGGGAGGTCCTAAGCCCGCAGTGTGTTCCCTTATGGGGCAGGTGGCGGATACCTCACCTGCTCCCTGAACCCTTGCAAATACAAGAAAGGTCCTTCTTATCCATACAACCACACCTCCCTCCACAGCTTAGTGATATCCCTGCCTCCTCCAGTCTTCTGATCTTGCGGAATGCTCTTCCTATCTCACTGTAGCTACTAAGACATGACAACCCAAGCTTAAACGCTTGACATGTGCTAAGTATTTGCACAAACGTTATTTTATTTCAATTTTTTTCTTTTGTACACCCTGCATTACGAGGCCCCGTCTCGGATTTATTTGTACCTCTTGTTCCCTTATACCTTTATCCTTTGTACTGTTTGATACAAATGTTTTGTCTGACATTTTTATTAATAATAAAAATTTATTGAAAGAAAAAAACTGTCAAAAATGTTAAAAATGACAAGAGACAGTTTTTGACAATTCCTTTATTTAAATGATGCTTCTTCTTTCTTCTTTCTTCTATCTTCCTTCGGAGAAGAAGATGAAGAGAAGAAGATGAAGAGAGAAGCGTCACACAGCGGGAGCCTCCCTCCATGCCATCATGGATGCGGAGCGGCCCGGAGAAGAAGGGAAGAAGACGCCGCGGAGGAAGATGCCGGACGAGAACACCGGAGGAAGAACCAGAAGAACCAGAAGAAGAAGAAGATGAAGGAAGAAACTGAAGGAAGATAGAAGATAGAAGAAAGAAGAAAGAAGAAGCATTTAAATAAAGGAATTGTCAAAAACTGTCTCTTGTCATTTTTAACATTTTTGACACTTTTTTTAGTGAAATGGTACCCCTTACCATTTCAAACAGGGGGGAGGGCCGGGATCTGGGGGTCCCCTTGTTAAAGGGGGCTTCCAGATTCCAATAAGCCCCCCGCCTGCAGACCCCCACAACCACTGGCCAGGGTTGTGGGGATGAGGCCCTTGTCCTCATCAACATGGGGACAAGGTGTTTTGGGGGGCTACCCCAAAGCACCCTCCCAATGTTGAGGGCATGTGGCCTGGTACAGTTCAGGAGAGGGGCCACTCTCTCGCCCCCCCTCTTTTTGGGGGGACCCCACGCCATTTTTTTTTTAAATCTTGTCGCGGGGTTCCCCTTAAAATCCATACCAGACCTGAAGGGTCTGGTATAGATTTTGAGGGGGACCCCATGCCATTTTTTTTTTTTAAATTTTGGCCGGAGTTCCCCTTAATATCCATACCAGACCTGAAGGGCCTGGTATGGAATTTAGGGGGACCCCCCACGTCATTTATTTTTTTAAACTTTGGTTTGGGGTTCCCCTGTGGGGAATTCCCATGCCATTTTTATCAATGAACTTTTATGTGTATTGTCGGACTGGCAATTCATTAATAACCGCGAGTAGTTTTAAATGACTTTTTTTCCTTTGAAATGTCATTTTGCTGTCAGACTGTTCTAAACACGGGAAACATGCGCCCCTTTACAGGCATACTATAGACACCCCCTAGGTATGAAATTTAAAGGGATATTACACTTTTATTGTTTCACTTTAAGCATTCTTAAAATCACTGTTCCTGAAAAAATGGCTGTTTTTAAAACTTGTTTTTGCATTGATCCATGTCCCCTGGGGCAGGACCCAGGTCCCCAAACACTTTTTATAACAATACCATGAATATAAGCCATTAAAATTAGCACTTTTGATTTCTCCCATAGACGTTTAAAGGGTGTTCCGCGGCATTCGAATTTGCCGTGAACATCCCAAATTGTTCGCTGTTCGGGTCGAACATGTGTTTGACTCGAACTCGAAGCTCATCCCTACTGAGGAGCATCCAGGTGGGCTAGCATTTTCATTTGGATTTTGTGTATTTAATTGAAGCTTGGACCCCTGCGTGGGATTCCTGGATGGACTTTTGTTTTGTTTTTCCCTTTAATAAACTTGGGCTACCAGGCCCCTAACTATAAATGCCTATCTGATGTGGACTCACTGCACCAAAAACACATCTATCCACTTGAGCTGAACAATCCCCAATGCCACTATATATATATATATACATATATATAAAATTAATCTGTGTGTATATTGTCTTATTTTGTTGTGTACTTTTCTATTGTGAAAAGTACACTTACACTTCTATTGTGTCTGTCTGCCTTGGTTATTATGGGAGGTGCTGATATTATCGAAGGATTTCTTGGTATCTAATGACATTTATCAATGAGATTGGTTGGTAGGAACCAGGCTCCTCAGAATCCTTACCCTTTTTAGCAAGGATTTTAATATAGGCCTTGTTTACCGAGAGTAAATAGGTACCACCTGACCATAGCTAAGTGTATACCTCTCGCAACGTAGGCAAAATATCAACTCAGATCATGAAAAATGTCATAAGGCAGCAGTCTGTTACTGCAAGTTTAACGTCATATAATTCAGTGTGCTACCTTCCGTTTAATGCAGTACAGTTCAGTGCGTTACTGCAAGTATAACAACATATATTTCAGTGCATTACTTTCTGTTTAATGCAGTATGGTTCAGTGCGTTACTGCAAGTTTAACGCCGTATATTTCAGTGTGTTACCTTCCATTTAAAGCAGTATAGTTCAGTGCGTTACTGCAAGTTTAGGGCCATATATTTCAGTGGTAAACAAATTGGCAGTCATGTTCCCCCAGCCACAGCGTATTGCCAAGTTGTCTCCAGTGGTAATGAGGATGGAGGAGATGATGAAGATGAGGTCACTGACGCGACTTGGGTGCCAGACAAAGCAGAGGAGGAAAGTGAGGGTGAGGCACAACCCCAATGAGGCAGCCATCATGGAAGAGTAGAAAGCAGCCATCCTATTCCATCACATTGTGGAGCTGTTATCTCCTGGCCCACTTCCCACAGCTCAGCTGTCTTGGCCTTTTTTAGTGCAGCCGATCGCACTGTTGCAATTCGAAAACTTTGTCTCAAGCACATCAAGCGTGGCAAAAAACACCAGCCATTTGGGTACCACATGCTTGACAAGGCATTTAACCTCCCACCACTCAACTCCTTGGCAAGATCACCCTCTGTTCCTCCTCCTTACACACCTCAGTCTGCCCCGCTATACTTCATGACCTCTCATCAGCCTCCACTGACAGGGATGATGGTATAGCCCAGGGTATCCCAGGTCTTTGCAGCACATCTGCCAGCAGCACACCACCAGCTGTAGACTCTATCCGGAAAAGTTCTCTGCCCCATCTGCTGCAGCTGAAAAAAAATACAATCACTGCCACCCACATGCCCAGCATCTAAATGCAAGCTTGTCAAAGCTGCTAGCTCTACAACTTCTGCCTTTCCATCTGGTGGATTCTGCCCCCTTCTGTGAATTTTGTGAATGTGCTGTACCACAATGGCAGGTTTCCAGTCACTATTTCTTTTCACGTAAGGCCAGATCTCTACCATCACATGGAAGGCAATGTTGTGGCATCATTAGACAAGGCAATCAGTCACAAAGGCGACGTTACTGCTGACATGTGGTCCAGCAAGCATTGACAGGGACGATCTGTTTAGTTCACAGCACACTGGGTAACTCTACTTGCAACTCGGAAGGATGCAGGACAGGTGGTGATGATGCGAGATTTGTCAGCTCTACTCCCTCCTCCTCCTCCTCCTCCATGCCCTCCTCTGCTCCTCCGAATTGTCCTATGAACCTCAAGTACCCACGAAGCGTTCAAGGGGCTATTCAATGAGTCAAGCTAAAAGGTGCTATGCAGTGCTTCAGCTGGTCTAGGGGACAGGAATCACACCAGAGCAGAGATTCTTGCAGCTCTGCAGGGGCAGGCCTAGAGGTGGTTCACACCACACCAGTTGGAGCCAGGAATGGTGTTGTGCGATAATGACACATAACTCCTGTCCGCCCTTAGACAGGGAAAATTGACATATGTGCCATGCCTGGCACATGTCCTCAATTTGGTGGTGGTGCAGCATTTCCTAAATAGGTACCCAGGGTTGGAAGATCTGCTAAAGCTGGTCAGAAGAGTCTGTAGCCATTTCAGGTGGTCATGCACAGCCTGTACTCAGTTGACATTCAGTGGGAACTCCACCTGCCCGTAAACTGCCTGATTTGTGACATGCCCACCAGGTGAAACTCAACTTTGACAATACTGCAGCGGCTGCACATGCAGCAGAGGGCCAGCAACGAGTACCTGTGTGAGTATAGCACAACGACAGGCTCAGGCCGGCTCATTTTTTTTTCCCCACACCAATGGCTGCTTATAAAGGATGCATGCATTGTCCCTACAGAGAGTGCAGAAGATGAAATCTCTTGAGGACAATTAAAAGAGGAGTTTATTGAACGCTTTTCCCGACTCTGGAAGGTTACATTGTTGTGGAAAACATTGTTTTGAGGCTTCTGTTGGTCAAGAGAGGAGCGGTGGATGCATGTCACAATTTTTTTAGTCCTCGCCGCCCAGGACTGTCAGCTTCCACATCCCATCGGCAGCATCTGCATAACATGGCGGATGATTATCTAGGGGCGAAAACAGAGATGGAGAGCTTTCCAGTGGACGATCCACTGGCTTACTGGGTCATGAGAATAGACCACTGGCCAGAATTTGCCCAGTATGCAATTAAGCTGCTGGACTGGCCTGCATCCAGTGTGCTTTCTGAATGGGAATTTAGTGCTGCTGGAGGTTTTCTTACTGATAATAGAACGCATCTGTCCACAGACTCCATGGACCGTCTAACATTTATCAAAAAGAATCAATCCTGGATTACCAGCAGCTATGAAGCCCCTGATGCCACTGTCTCTGATTAAGTGTTTTTGGGATGTGGAATCTCTGCTGGACTTCCAGTCTGCCTAACGTTGTGCCTAACGTTGTGGGTGTTGATTTCATCTGGAAGAATGCTTTTGGTGTAGATTTCATGGGCACAAATAACAACCAAAGACCAATTTTTCCGCACCTGTTTTACAGGTGCATATCATTTAATTTTTTAACAGCAAGACCAAATCTTACTTTCATCAAGAGTATCTCAATAGGGCTACAGTGTGAAGGTGCCACCGACACCCAAAGACCAATTTTTCCACACCTGTTGGACTTGCTGTAAAAATTTGAAATGATATGTACAGGTCAAATTCTTGCTTTCATCAGGAGTACCTCTAGAGGGTTACAGTGTGAAGGCCCCACCAAAACCCAAAGACCAATTTTTCCTGCACCTGTTAGACAGGTGCATATCATTGCAATTTTTGAAAGCAATCCCAATTCTGGCTTTCATCAAGAGTACTTCAATAGGGTTACAGTGTGAAGGCGCCACCGACACCCAAAGACAAATTTTTCCACACCTGTTACTTCTATCTAAAGTCTGTGGAAGAGACGCCAGCAAAGGAAGAAAGCTTGCAAGAAAAAGAAAGCAAAGCTTACAGGGAACATGTCATTTTTTGGCTTTAAAAATGCGATTATTGCTGCAGCAGGTGCTATACACAGTACAGATGTGCCACTTTACAGGTAGACTAAGGGGACCCCTCCAGGCACTACATTTAATGGAATTTTTCATTCTTCTGCTTTCACTTTAGGCATCACTAAATCGCTGCTCATTTAAAAATTATGTTTTTAACAAACTTTTTTTTCATTGATACATGTCCCCTAGGCCAGTACCCGGACCCCCATAACAATTGTATGCCCAATTACTTGCATATAAGCCTTCAGAATGGGCACTGATTTTTACAGTTCAGTCCCATAGACTTCAATGGGTTTTGTTATTCGATTCTGAGCTTTCGCAATGATCAAAAGTTCTGGTGCAAACCAAACAGGGGGTCATTTGGCCCATCCTTACTTGTTATCACTCTGAGTATGTACTCCTCCTCCTTGCACCCTCCTCCCCTACTCTGGCTTCCTCTTCCTCAACAAGGAAGAGGTGATTGTATTTGTATTAGTTAGTACGACAATCTTTGCCACCAGCCTGGAGACCTCTGATCCAATCAAGCTTTCTTTATTTGTGTTTCCATGGGGAATGAGTGCCCATCCAGCATTTAGAAGATTTCTGTCAAGGAGGTTTACAGGGGATCCGTTCACTACCTATACCTGAGGCTGGGGTAGACAGCCACACGCCCATATGATCTCCTGATAAAAGATCAAAGGAGTCCGTAAGGGGCAGTTTATTCATAGGTGGAGGAATCTTTCTGTCACCACATTTCCCCAGGTGATAAGGATGCATGTCATACACCGTTTGGTTGTCTGTTACTCTCTCCTTTGTCAAGATCATCTCATCTTAATGAACTTTTTCACTTTATGCAATTAATTTGGGACTTTTCATGTTTATTGGTTCAGTTTTTCTTTTCCCAAGAGGACTACAGTATTTAACTGTCGTTTCACTGCGAATTCACTTTGTATGGATGTTTCTATTTTTTATTTTTATTCTTGTGTTTAATTAAGGTGATCACATGATTTCATTGTTTGATTTCACTAATTTCAGCGCAGCTATTTTTTTGGTCTTTGCTTATACAGTGGATGTGTCTCACATTTATAGTTGCAGCTATATATTATGATATTATCATTTTTTTTCATCTATATATTTTTTTCATAATTATTTCACTCTTATTGCTCTTTGGGGATAGCGCAGTAATTTTTTAGTTTGAAGTCTACTTGTTACCATGTTTGTGGAAAAGTACCGTATATACTCGAGTATAGGTCGTTCCGAGTATAAGTCAAGGCCCTAATTTACCAAAAAAAAACTGGGAAAAACGTATTGACCCGAGTATAAGACGAGGGTGAGAAATGCAGCAGCTACTGTAAGTGGAAAAAGAGGGTCAACAATGCCCATCTGCAGCTGTATACCTCCCTGTGTATGTGTGCATGTGTCCCTGTGTATGTGTGCATGTGTCACCTACCTGTGTCCTGTGCATGTGTCCCTGTGTCCTGTGCATGTCTCCCTGTGTGTGTGCATGTGTCACCTGCGTCCTGTGTATGTGTGCATGTGTCCCTGTGTATGTATGCATGTGTCCTGTGCATGTGTCACCTACCTGTGTCCTGTGCATGTGTCCCTGTGTATGTGTGCATCCTACCTGTGTCCTGTGCATGCCTCTGTGTGGCGATCTCCATCCTCCGTGTGCCGCTCTGCACCGATCAGTGTGTCATAATACAATTCGGCCATTCTACTGTTTAAAAGCCGCGCCTCCTCCTTGTCCGTGATAGGCAGAACACTGCATTTCCCAGCAGTCAGCGGACAGCCTATCACAGACATTCTCTCATCCTCATACCACGGACGAGGATGAGAGAATGTCCGTGATAGGCTGTACACTGACTGCTGGGAAATGGCGTTTTCTGCCTATCACAGATGAGGAGGAGGCGTGGCTTTTGAACAGTGAATGGTCGCCAAATGGTAATATCACGCGCTGGCCGCCGTCTGTCTACATGACACACTGATCATGTAGGCAAACAGTGGGGACTCGAGTATAAGTCGAGGGGGGCACTTTCAGCCCAAAAAAAGGGCTGAAAATCTTGACTTATACTCGACTATATACGGTAAGTCAGTTTGAGCTCTGGTGATTAGTTTGTGTTGTTCCACCCATAGGTCGAATTGCCATTTTGCCTCATGCTATTGTTACCTAAGCTCAGGGGCTTGGGATATAGTAGGGGATCTCTCAATTTCTCAAAGATGAGTGCTTACCTCTATGTAATGCTTTTGTAGATTAGGCTTATAAGCAGTATTATAGGAGATAATCTTTCCTCTCAGGAAAGCCTTGCCTGCTCCTCAAAGATTAGGGTTGCTTTTGTGTGTAGCGTTATTCTGTTCATACTTAGACCGTGCTTGACTTATTCACTTAAGGACCAGGCCTATTTTTCAAACTTGTTGTTTACAAGTTAAAATCAGGTTTTTTTTTTTGTTTTTTGTTTTTTTATAGAAAATTACTTAGAACCCCCAAACATTATATTTATTATTTTCAGACACTCTAGAGGATAAAATAAAAAATGCTTTTTTAAATAAAAAAATAAGAAAACAGTAAAGTTAGCCCATGTTTTTATATTGTGAAAGATAATGTTACGGCGAGTAAATTGATACCCAACATATCATGCTTCAAAATTGCGCCCCCCGCTCGTGGAATGGCGACAAACTTTGACCCTTAAAAATCTTCATTGGCGATGTTTAAAAATTTCTACAGGTTACCAGTTTTGAGTTACAGAGGAGGTCTTTTACTAGAATTATTGCTCTCACTCTAACGATTATGGCAATACCCCACATGCATGGTTTAAACACTGTTTACATATGCGGGCGCGACTTGCGTGTGTGTTCGCTTCTGCACGCGAGCTTGGTGGGAGGGGTCGCTTTAAAAAAAATGTTTTTCTTATTTTACTTTTTTTTGTACATTGTTCATTTAAAAAAAAGAAAAACTGGGTCACTTTTATTCCTATTACAAGGAATGTAAACATCCCTTGTAATAGAAAAAAAGCATGACAGGACATCTTTAATGCAAGAGCTGGGGTTAAAAAGAACCCAGATCTCACATTTACACTTAAATGCAATAAAAAAAAGGTTTTTTTTTCCCCTTTAAGACCATTGGGCATGTCAGAAACCATGAAATCAGACCGAGACAAAAGTACAGTTAAATCACACTTGTTTAATAATAAAAGTAAATAGAGCAAACGTAGTCAAAACATAGCCAATAGTTCGGTAACCGGAATGGATAGTCAGCCAAGCCAGAAGGTCAAGAATCAGTGTAGTAAAACAGCAAGCAGGATCTGGAGCCAGAAGGGATGTCAGCCAAGCCAATCTTCAAACAGGAATGCAGGAGATAGTCTCTGTGATGTTGAAAAAGTCAAAGGCAGAGATCCTCTGGGATGAACGGCTTAAGTAGGCAGGACTGACGAGCAGGATATCATCAACAGCTGAGTAACTGTGGAGAGATAGGAGCTGGCAATGAGCCGACAGCTGAGCGGCCAGCTCTGAGAAGGAAGGGCTGAGCCCAGACCTGACAGTACCCCCTCCTCAATGACCCCTCTCCCTTGGAGGACCAGCAGGCTTGAGGGGAAAACGAGTATGGAAATCACGGGGGAAGGATAGGAGCATGTACATCCGAGGATGAGACCCAAGAGCGTTCCTCCGGACCGTTCCCCTTCCAATGCACCAGGTACTGTACGCACCCACGGAACCTACGGGAGACAACAATGGACTGTACTTCATTCTCCTCATGGTTCTCATCCTGTACAGGGTAAGGACATGGCACTGAGGTGGTAAAGCGGTTGCAGACCAAAGGTTTTTATAAGAAGACATAAGATACATTCGAAATATGCATATTAGAAGGAAGGTCTAATGCGTAAGCCCAGGGTTAATCCTGCGAGGAATACGGAAAGACCCTATAAACAGAGGTGCGAACTTCAGTGAGGGAACACAAAGTCGGAGGTTGCGAGATGACAGCCAGACTCTGTCCCCAACCTAGTAGGAAGGCGCAGGCAGGTGTCTGTGGTCAGCATGGAGTCTGTACGTATCATTAGCATGTCGCAAACCCTCATGGACTTGTGCTCAAGTGGAACGAAGACCACAGAGATGCTCCTCTAATGCAGGAATACTCTGCAGAACAAATGAGTCAGGCAACATGGAAGGTTGGAAACCATAGTTTGCCATAAATGGGGATACTCGGGAAGCGGAATTCAAGGCACTATTGTGAGCAAACTCTGCCCACGGTAATAGGTCTGACCAGTTGTTATGATGGTCAGAAATGTAGAAACGTAGGAATTGCTCCAAGGACTGATTGGCTTGTTCTGCGGCCCCATTAGACTGGGGATGATACGCAGAGGAAAAAGCAAGCTGAATTCCCAACTGTGCACAAAAGGCTCGCCAGAACCGGGACACAAGCTGACTACCCCTGTCTGAGACAATCACCTCGGGTAGCCCGTATAAGCGAAAGATCTCCCGAGCAAAAATGGAGCCCAGTTCCTTAGAAGTAGGCAACTTCTTAAGTGGAATACAATGAGACATTTTTGAGAACCGGTCAACCACCATAAGGCTAACTGTGTGGCCCTGGGAATTGGGTAACTCCACAATGAAATCCATAGACAGGTGGGTCCAGGGCCTCTCTCCATTGGGTATGGGTTGTAGGAGGCGCACTGAAAGATGTTGTGGAGTCTTACACTGAGCACACATGGAACAGGCAGCTTACGAAGGCAGTTACATCAGCACATAGAATAGGCCACCAGAATTGTTGGGAAATGTCCCAAAAGAGTTGAATCTTCCCAGGGTGGCCAGCAGCATTGGGAGAATGGTAAGTCTGGAGCATGGCAGTACAGAGACTCTCCGGGACAAAGCAGCGGTCACAAGGTTTCTCAGGAGGAGCATAGACCTGAGCAGCAAGAATTTTGTCACCCAAAGGAGAAGTGAGACTGGTGTGAACCATAGCCAGAATACAATCAGGAGGAATCACAGGAACCGGAACCGACTCCAACTTGGAAGTGGAGGAAAATTGTCGACGTCAGCCCTTACATTCTTAGTACCGGGTAAGAGCTCATCGTGCCCTTCTGGGGAGAGGCGTTTAGCCTCAGACAAGAATGTGAGATTCTTATGGTCAATAAGAATGAGAACCGGCCCATAATGAAGACATGGTACGTGACCAGGGGGCTGATTTACATGTCCTGCAAGCCAAAGTTAAAGTGCTGGAGGCCAGGGCTGAAGACGCTGAAAATCGCAACAGAAGAAACAACCTGCCAGTTTTGGGCCTTCCAGAAGGGGCAGAGGGTGCTAACCCCACTGCATTTGCTGAACGTTTATTGCATCAATTGCTCCCCTCAGCTCGGTTTTCCCCGTTCTCCACCGTGAAAAGAGCACATTGCATACCCTCCACCAGGGGCCCACAGGAAGCGCTGCCCCGCACCTTCATCTTCAAATTACTCCACTTTTGTGATTGTGACACGGTGATGAAGGAGGCGAGGGCCCAGGGGGAGCTGCGCTTTGAAAATGCCAAACTCCTGATCTTCTCAGATTATTCGCTGGAAACACAGAAGCAGCAGAAATCATACGACGCAGTGAGGGCCAGACTCCGAGACAAGCACATCAAGTACAGCATGCTGTTTCCGGCCAGGCTGCGGGTGGAGGACGGTGAATCTGTGCGACTCTTCACATCTCCCGAGGATGCCTCCATGTGGATTGACACACTACCACACAGATAATTAACCCTGCAACTGGGAAGCTGTTTATTTCTTGTTATGCGAGCCATGGCCAACTGGTGCCTTAAAGATATGCCTCCTTTATTCAATGGCCTGAACACTCCTCCTGGCCCCCGGAGGTTCCCCATGTGTTACCAATCACCTTGCCTTGGGGTAGACCAGGGTTTCATTGATCCCCAATCCATCTCATGGTTCCTTGAGATGTGTTAAAAAGGGAAGCAGGAGCAAACTGATCCTTTCCCACTTCCTCCTCCCCCCCCTTACTCTCCCTCTATGTTGGTCTATGTTGGTCATGGCCGGAAAATAAAACTGTTTCTGCAACGTCGAAGTTCATGTTGGTATCCCCGGCTGTTGTCGGGAGACTGCACCCGTTTCTTATGATCCGATCTCCAGCAGAAGATTAGATGTTCTTCATCTGACTGCTGAACTGTGGACTTTAACCTGGTCCCGGATCCTGCGATGGACAGGCGATCACCTTCGGAGCTGCTCTCTTGGGCCGAGGCATCCAATTTGACTGACGTGTAGAGGTGGCGTCACCCTTTTCGGCGAGCCTACACATGTCATTCAGCCTCACACAAAACCCTCTCACGTATAGACCTTGCCTATGAGGGGGGGTCTGTCCTGCCCAGGGTTTGAGACTTTACTATTCTTCCCCATGGCATATCCGAACACGCTCCGCTCGCCTTGAAGCTATGCGTATCCAATGCTCCGAGGGAGAGTCTGTGGAGACTGTCCAGATTTTGGCTGTCTGACTCCAGGATATCTGAACCATATAGATCCGAGGTGATACACTATTGGCGGGACCTTGACCAATCTGTGACTCTGACCACATCCTGCAACGCATTTAAGGCCTTCGCTAGGGGCAGCCTGCAAACACACATCCGTAGGATCCAGAGGGATCTGAGGGAGGAAATACAGAGGGCCGAGGAGAAGGTGTCAGCACTTGAGGCGGAATATTCCACGACGGGGACCCCTAGGGTATACTCAGACTTCCAGGCAGCATTGAGGGATGTACTCCTACTACGTACAGCGGCCACAAAAACCAAACTTCTACACCAGTCCCAAAGAATTTTTGAGCACAGAGAAAAAAACAGGCAGTATGCTGGCATGGCTGACGAGGGAAAGCTCCTCACCGGTGACTATTTCAACCATATGCGATTCGGATGGGACGATTTTGAACGATCCCTCAGATATTAATAGCATATTTGCATCATTCTACCAAGAGGTCTATGGCTCCCGGATGGTGTGCTCAGATGAGGAGCTGACAGCGTACCTCGACGGGGTGGAGCTCCCTTGCCTGACATCCACATACAGGGAAGCATTGGATGGCCCGATTTTGATAGAGTAAATTCAGCGGGCAGTAGCGTCTTTAAAAAATAGTAAAACACCAGGTCCAGACGGCATCCCTGCTGAATTCTATAAAACATACGCCGAAGAAATACTCCTATCATTTAAACTAATGCTCCAAAAAACCATGGAGGGGAATTCACTGCCCCCGACAATGGCTGAGGCAGTTATTGTGGTCATTCTTAAACCTGGTAAGCCCCCTGATCAGTGTTCCTCGTACCGACCAATTTCACTCCTCAATGTGGACGCCAAGCTATTGGCCAAGGTATTGGCTGGACGATTGAACACTGTGATCACGGCACTGGTCCATCCAGACCAGTCTGAATTTATGCCAGGAAGGGGGACCGATATCAACATTATACGCCTCCTTACACATCTTTCCAGGGTGGGCGGGGACGGTCCGGAGGTGGTAGCCTCTCTTGATGCTGAAAAGGCCTTTGATTCGGTCGATTCGGCCCCCAATCCATTAGATGGGTACAGATGTTGTACTACAACCCCACGGCTCGCATACATACAAACAACTCGCTATCCCTGCTCTTCCCTCTGTTCAGGGGGACTAGACAGGGCTGTCCATTTTCCTCCGGACTGTTTGCCTGGCCATGGAACTCATGGCTGCCCGTATCAGATCTGCCCCCTCAGTACAAGGTATTCAAGTAGAGGTAATAATGGATAAAATATCCTTATATGCCGATGATACCCTTCTTTTCCTCAAGGAAATTTCCTCCCTCCCACCAGCACTTCAAATAGATGAATTTAGCACGTTTTCAGGAATCAAGTTAAACTGGGGGAAATTGCTCCTTTTTTCGTTGAATGCATCCAGTCAGTACCTACTGACAGGTACCCCCCTAAACTGGACACCTGAATTTAAATATCTAGGAGTAAGGGTTGGAACTCCGCTGTCTTCATATTTTGAGCTGAACCTCCAACCACTACTCAAAAACCTCTCGCAGAAATGTGCAGCCTGTAAAACCCTCCCCCTCTCCCCGGTGGGTAGGGTAAACTTATCATCAAAATGATATACCTAAAATTTCTGTACCTTTTTTCAGAATTCACCCTTGATTTCCCCCCCGCCTCATTTTTCACCAAACTAAAAAGTATAATATCTTCCTTTATCTGGAACGGAAGGGCCCAAGACTGGCCATCACCACCCTTCAACTACCCATCACTCAAGGGGGCCTATCTCTACTTTCAGGTCTACTTCTGGACGGCTGTCCTGGTGACGGTTAGATAGTGGTTCTCCCAACCACAAGATAACCCAGCAGTGACCTTGGAAGCTGCTATCATGGGCTCCTACTCCTCCCTCAGCAACGTGGTGTTCAGAGGGACAAGATCCCATCCTGGCATTATGGAGCTGATGAGCACTACAATTACAGTATGGAACAGGGCCAGGACCCGCTTTAACTCACCAGGGACCTTTTCCCCTCACATTCCCCTGTGGGGAAACCCTAAATTACCACATATGAACTCTGTTCCGGATCCCCAAATCTGGGCAAGGCAGGGAATTGTTAAGCTGAAACATATCATTGTAGGTGGTAAACTAAGAACTACCAGGATGGATGCTATTCCAATATTACCAGCTACAACATGCCTATAGGAAGCAGTTTCCACCACTCCTTAAGTTAGAATCAGACCCTCTGGAGGGACTACTTACCGCTAAGATCATAGATAAGCCCTTATCCTCTATATATTTCCATTTGTCCATACCCCCTACAAAGAAGTTTGAGAAAACCCTGGACAAATGGAAAATAGACATTCCCGGCTTGTCAGAGGATGAATGGGAAACATGTGTATCCTCCTTTGTTATCAACACGATCTTGGCTAGAGACCGGTTTATACAGGTCACGTTTCTCCACAGGGCCTATTACACCCCAAAACGACTGACAATCATGACTCCTAGCACCCCGGTGGCCTGTCCCAGGTGTGGTCTGCCTCCTTTCTTCACATGGTATGGTCTTGCACCCGCCTCGGGGGCTATTGGTCGGAAATAGCTAACACTCTCGATCAGATTACCTCTTTAGATGTGGTAACTAACCCCAAAGCGATGTTGTTGAATATCTTCAATATACGGGGCAAATATACCAAACTGTTCCTGAGTTATGCTACTTTTTATGCCCCGAGAGAGATATTCCTCCACTGGAAGGACGCTACACCCCCTAGGGTGTCTTCATGGCGCCTAGCAATGAACTCTGTGCTCCCATTATACAAACTCACATATGCCAATCGTAACTGCTCTAACAAGTTCGACAAGATATGGTCGGGATGGATAGATGCATGGGGTACTGAGGTTGTAGATGATGTTCGCGGTATTGCCGATGTACCAGCTCCATGATTATGTACTACTGACAGGATCTCTTTAAGACTAATGAGGTACTTGAGGTCCCTCCTGTCCCTCCCCTCCCTCCCCCCCATCATTTCTCATCCATCCTGCCTCCTCCTTCCCCCTCCCCCCTCCCCTTCCCACAAGACCTCCTTGATTAATTTTGCTGTAGTCTGTTGCCTCTAAACATATATTTCGCTGCAGTGTTAAGTAACAGATTCAAACATCTTTCTCCTGCCTCTGTGAACAAACCAATTACCTTGTGACTACCTATGTAATATTACTATTATAACTAACTGTGTCTATGCATCGCTTTTACTGTTAATTATTTTGATTAAACATTTTTTTTTTTTGTGAAAAAAGAATGAGAACTGGCACAGTGGTACCTCCGAGGAGATGTCTCCATTCTTTCAGGGCTAAAATGATCACCAACAGCTCTCTGTCACCAATCTCATAATTGCACTCTGCAGGTGACAATTTCTTGGAAAAGTAGCCACAAGGATGCAAAGCGCTCTGAGGTAGGACGTTGAGACAGAAGGGCTCCAACACCAGTCTCAAAAGCATCAACCTCAAGGATAAAAGGTAACTTAGGATCAGGATGTGTCAACACAGGAGGAGAAACAAAGGCAGCCTTGAGACTCTAAAAGGCCTTAATGGACTCCGGAGACCAACTCTGTGGGTTACCGTCGTTTCTGGTCATATCAGTCAGAGGCTTGACCAGAGATGAGAAGTTACAAATAAACTTCCGATAATAGTTGGCAAAGACCAGGAAACACTGCAGAGGATCTAAACCCACGGGTCGGGCTACTGTAGAACTGCTAAAAGTTTCTCTGGGTCCATCACAAAACCAGCAGTGGAAATGACATAACCCAGGAATTTAATCTGTTCACGATGGAACTCGCACTTCTCCAGTTTACAATAGAGATTGTTCTCTCTTAGTTTCTTAAGCACACAACAGACATCTGTGTGGTTGCTCTCCAGGGACTTGGAAAATATGAGGAGATATAATCGAGATAAACCATCACACATACCTGCAACATATCTCGGAGGACATTGTTAATAAATTCCTGGAAAACTGTTGGGGCATTACAAAGGCCAAAAGGCATTACGGATGAAACCATCGAGAAAGTGCGTCTGCAACATACTCCTCCATGGCCTTATTCTCCAAGACCAACAAAGGGTAAACCCGGCCATTAGGGGGTATGGCACCAAGTTGAAGGTCAATTGCGCAATCATACGGTCGGTGTGGAGGCAAACTACCAGCTTGACCTTTGTCATCGTTAAGACATTGTTAAAGTCGCGGTACTCCTCCGGCAGGGATGAGAGTGAAGATGTGCACAGGACCTTGGCGACCTTCTGGAAGCATGTCTTACTGCATTGTGGTGCCCAGGAGAGAACCTCAGCACAGAGCCATTTAAAAGAGGGGTTGTGCCTGTGTAAACAAGGATAACCAATAACCAGCGGAAACTTAGGTGAGGAAATAACTTGGAATTGTATTATCTCATGCTGAAGAGCCCCTACGGCCATGGACAATGGAACTGTCTCATGAGTCACTTGGGCAGGCTGTAGGGGTCCCCCGTCAAGAGCCTCAATGACAAGTGGAGTGTCGCGCAGCTGCGGCGGAATCGAGTGCTTCGATACAAAGGCAGCATCAATAAACAGGCCTGCAGCCCCAGAGTCGATTAGAGCCTGTATCTTGAAGGATGTCTCAGCCCAAGAAAGGGTCACTGAAACCAGGGGCTTATCCTTCTGGATAACTGGGGATTAAACAATGCCACCTAAGGTCTATCCATGACAGGACCTCAAGGATCAGGCGTTCCCTGGACCTGCCTGGCCACAATAAAGGCACAATCTCTCCCTCCTCCTAAAGGTTCTCTCATCTGCAGAGAGACATGTGAAGCCCAAGTGCATGGGTTCATCTTAACTGACTCGGTACCAGGAGGCATGGGAGATGAGGGAGGCATGGGTGGGACTGCAAAGCTCGGAGGCAAACATACAGGAGGCTTCCACAAGCGCTCCTTAAGAGCCTTTCTCTGAGTCTGGAGTCAATGAGGATGGCAAACGTGATCAACTTCTCCAGCTCCGTAGGTATATCTCGGGCTGCTATCTCATCCTTGATGGAATCCGAGAGACCATGAGAAAAAGCAGCCACAAGGGTCTCATTGTTCCAAGCAACCTCTTCTGCCAGAGTATGGAATTCAATGGCTTAGTCGGCAACAGTTCTCGTACTCTGTTTGCTGGACATGAGGCACTTGGGAGCAAAAGTGGAGCGTGCGGGAATGACAAATACTCTTTTAAAGGAGACCACGAACTCAGGGTAACTCAAGACAACAGGTTTTTGCATCTCCCAAAGAGGGTTTGCCCAGGCCAAGGCTCTCTCAGATTGCAAAGATATCACGAAACCTACTTTGCTTCTGTCCGTGGAAAATGCCTGGGGCAGCATATCAAAGTATATCTCAACCTGGTTGAGAAACCCTCTGCATTGGACTGGATCGCCCCCAAATCGCTGGGGAAGCGGAGCAGAACCAGACATACCTCTTATAGAGGTAATACTCCAGGCGGGTGCCTGCACAGAGACTGGCACAGCAGCAGGGACTGTCTGCAACACAGGTTGTACCGGAGCAGCCACAATTGGAGATTCCAGGTGAGCTGTGTGACTCGGGAGCGTTTGTAACACCATGTCAAACTGATCCATGCTGTGATCTTGCTCATCCAATCTTGAAAAAATATTACCAACAAGTGGATTGACTGTATCTTCTGAATTCATGGCCTTCGCCTACTGTCAGAAACCATGAAATCAGACCGAGAAAGAAGTACAGTTAAATCACACTTGTTTAATAATAAAAGTAAATAGAACAAACGTAGTCAAAACATAGCCAATAGTTCGTAACCGGAACGGATTGTCAGCCAAGCCAGAAGTTCGGGAATCAGTGTAGTGAAACAGCAAGCCAGATCTGGAGCCAGAAGGGATATCAGCCAAGTCAGTCTTTAAACAGGAACGCAGGAGATAGTCCCTGTGATGTTGACCAAGGCAGAGGCAGAGATCCTCTGGGCTGGACAGCTTAAGTAGGACTGACGAGCAGGATATCATCTATAGCAGAGTAACTGTGGAGAGATAGGAGCTGGCAATTAGCCGACAGCTCAGTGGCAGGGCTGAGCCCAGCCCTGACAGGGCAGAAGTGATGCTTGACTTTGCTTCTGTCATCCAATGGTATGGAGCCGAGTGGGGGCCATCTTCCCTTCACTCGACTCCATGCCTCACAAGAGAAAGGACCCGATTGTCTCCGCTGCTACCGACGGCTCCGCTAAGCGGCGGAGATGACTGGAACACGGTAGGAGGGGGGGTGGCCCTCTCCAGCCACCAATAAAAGTGATCTTGTGGTGAATCGGCCACAGAGACCACTTTTATCTGAAAGAGGACTGCAAGCCGTTTTTAAAAATACCAGGGTTATGGCAGGCGGTCCAGAAGTGGTTAAAGGATAACTAAAGGTTCATTTTTATTTTTTAAAACAAACATGTCATACTTATATAGCGGTACCCCCCCCCCCCCGTAAGGGCTGCTAGTAGACTCTGTACCCCACTGATTACCTGGACTCTGAAAATCCTCTCTTACCTCTGACACCCTGGGTTCCATCATGTCACCAGCTGTGGTAGTAAATAGAGACTCACACAGTATTAAAGAAACAGTTCAAATATGTTTACTATAGTATCAAAAACACAAGATACATATGTATATCAACTTTGGTCAATAATGGAAACACTCCTGTATACACCGCCCTTTATCTTAAACTTATCTAGTTAACACAATATATTGGTGTAAGGTTCACTGAATTATGAATGAACAAAAATGTTAACTCAATGCAGGAACCCATGTGAACAGGTTAACAGAAGGGTAAACACCTGGCACAATATCTTATGTGTCAGATCTCTCTCTTATGCCTCCTTAACTTACAAGCCAGCAACCCTGCACAATATTGAAAACAGTATAAACAATATTATATTCAATAGGATGGCTCCCCTTAGCAGATCAAAGCAATTTGAGCAAATGAGGAGAGAAAATTATAAGGGGTGAGGAAGGGTATTCCTTGAAATCCAGATATCTTCAGCTAGCCTCTTTTATGTTGTAAATAAAGTATTGTAAGTAAATAAAGGCTATGCCCGCTCACCACTGCAAGTATCAGATGGATTCGATAACGGTGCAGATGATAAGACTTCAGCCGGAACTCTCTCTCTTTGTCTTTGCTCTGTAAAATGGCGGCCACCTCGCCACGCTGCAGCTCACTGGAATCTGAATTGCAGGCGTCTCTGGAAGATCTGGAACACCCTCCGGTCCACTGCACTGAAGAAGCGATGCTGTCCGCAGAGATGCCTCTGGGTATAGTTGTCCGGCTCCCCACCGCGTAGGCAACAAATCGTCAGCAACTCCCTGTCACACAGACCTCCTGCTGACAGAGTCAAAACGGTGTGTCCAGAGAGACTGATCTAGGCAGCGCCAGCCCCTTTTATATCCTCTCCCAGCAGTCTGTTCTGTGCACTCAGCATTCTGTTCCTTGTAGTTCAGATTAGTCTTGCTGGCAATGTCACTTCAGTATTCTGAACTACACATTCCATGATGCTTTACTCTGAGTCCTCACACAGGAAGAGAAAAAATTCACACAGAGTCCAGCATACACAAGAGGGAGCCGACCCCACATTAACAACACAGAAAATGTCTTATAATAAACTTATAATCATAATAGCTGACCTTGGCTACATTCTCCCCCCCACTTGAACTCTTTGGTCCCCAAAGACATGGGGATATCCACCCTAAAACTTAGTGGGAAGAAAAAGTTGCTAACAAATTTATATTAACATCAACCACAGTCTAAATTCAACAGGTATTGACACACCTCTGGATTTCAGGGCAATTGCCGTGTCCCACACACTGGTGTCAGGGGTCAGAGCAGAGTCACTCCTTACCCAATTAACAGTAGGGGGTTTAGGCATGGGAGCTTGCCTGCAAATAGTATGAATCAGTTCATAAGAGAGATCTCCTAAAGCATCTTAAGTGAGTCTATTGGGAGGATGTACATCTCATCTCAACTGAACTGGGGAATACTTCTCAGCAGATTGAACAGGATTCTCTGTTGATCCCCTGGTATGGTCAGGGCTGCCAGGCACCATTGGAAGATCCATGGCTGCGGATTTAGAACTTGGCAGTGGGGTGTAATGTATCTCAAGAGAAACAGAAGGAGGTGTCCAACATTCTCTATTCTCCACACCCATGCAAGGGTCTCCAATTTCAACAGGGCAACTTGCTTCAGGTACAGGCAAGGGTAGATCAGAAAAAAAATCAAATCTCTAGTTTCCTTCTCAGAAGTTGGGCTGACACTCTCGATTTTTATTCTATCAGCTTCTCTGAAAGTCTCTGAGAGTAATTCTGTTGTCCCTCCAGGTGACATTTTAGTTGGGATTTTTCCTCCCTTCTCTTTCAGAATACTGGAATCTGGGTCATTCTCTACAACCAAAAGGGCACAGCCAAAAGGGCACCGCCACTACATCTTCTTCCTCTTCTTCTTCATCATCTCTCCTATTTCCTGATGATAAGGTGGGACTAGAAACTGTTGGTGGTACAGAATCTTCCTCATCTTCATCCTCCTCTGACAAAACAGCAGGGACAGAAACTTGTTTCTGTGAGCGATTCCTGAGTGGAATTGGCTTTGGATGAGACGACAAAGGTACTTGAGGTACTAACTGCATCAGACAATGGAAGCAGGTGATTTCTCCCTCAGGTCTGATTTGGTAGACTGGTAGCCCAGGAAGCTGTTTACAAATAACTTAAGGTTGCGGTCCCCATCGATCGGCCAGCTTATGTTTTCCTGGTACCCCCAAGTTTTCCAACAACACACGATCTCCGCGTTGCAAATCGTTCGTGTATCGTTCCATTTTTCTTGATTCCTTAGCTGAGGTATGTTCCATAGCTTTCTCATATGCTTGCCGCAGGTTCTTCCGTAATCTTTCAACATAGCCTCTATGAGATGTCAAAGGAGTATTATCAATTGAGGTGCCAAATGCTAAGTCAACTGGAAGACGAGCTTCTCTCCCAAACATGAGGCGATATGGAGAATAACCAGTGGCGTCACTCACAGTACTGTTGTAAACATGTACCATGGCTGCAATATGGTTTCCCCAATGCTGCTTCTTTTATGGGGGTAGAGTCCCCAACATATTCAACAAAGTTTGATTAAACCTCTCAGGCTGAGGATTGCCTTGTGGGTGGTATGGCATGGTTCGAGATTTCTTTATGCCCAGCAGAGTGCACAGCTGATGTACTAGTCAACTCTCAAAGTCTCTTCCTTGATCAGAGTGAATTCGGACAGGCAATCCATAATGCATGAAAAACTTTTCAACGGGGGCGCATGCGTGGCAGCGTCTAAGATGGCCACCGGCTTCTAGAGCTCCGCTCTACCGCTGCCCACAAATCGCGGCGGCCGTCCCGGTCAGTTATGCTAAAATGGCGGCGGCCCTCAACACAGGAGACACAGAGGATTCCATTGCGGATCAGGACCAGCAGCGCTCACTTTCTCCAGGTACAGACTTCCCCCCCCCTGCCTCAGATCACCTCACCCTCCTCCACTGAGTCTCTGCTGGGCCGTATGGATGCCTGCTATCCCTCTACTCCCTCAATGGACCCTCATAGGGGCCTGTTGCTGTCTGTTTCTGAACCTTTGGCAGCCTCCCCTGTTCCCACAGACTTCCCTTCCATGATGGAAGCTTTTTCCCACTTATTATCTAAAAGCCTGGCCCTGAATGCAGCACAAATAACATCCTCCATACATGCTGATCTGCAACAACTGGGACAGAGGATGGACACTATTGAAAAGAAAGCTGACCAGGCTGGTTCCCGTATTAACCAAAACTCAGCCAGAATGCAGGACATGTAGGACCAACTGGAAATTCCTTTCGCCAAAATCAACGATCTCGAAAACAGATCGAGACGTTACAATTTCCGCATTAGAGGCCTCCCAGAAGCAGAGAAGGACAGTCAAGCTGCAGTCAAAAAATTGCTGAGAGACCTAATTCCTGACATAGTGGAACACCGTCTGGAGCTCGACAGAGCGCACAGAGCCCTGCAACCACCCTGCGCAGCCCCACTTTTATTTGGTTAAAGAGAAGGTGATGAGAAGGTCGAGAGGAACAGAAGATCTCAAATTGCTAGGCCACAGGATTCAGATTTTTGCGGATTTATCGCCGTACACGGTGCAGAAGAGGTGGGCTCTCAAACCACTGATCCAACAGCTGATCGAGCGGGAGATCACATATCGCTGGTCGTTCCCCCTCCGCCTGAACTTTGCTTACAAAAACAAGAACTATGGCTTCTCAACCCTGGCGGACTGAGAGCACCTCTTCCTGCACTTGGGCCTGATTTCACAAGAATTATCACACTCACAGCAAGGCAGGAATACCCCTACTTCCACGAAACGTCCATCTCCAGCAAGTCCGCTTCAGCCTTCCTGACTAAAACAAAGCTCCAAACACCCCAAGGAGAATTTTCCAACCTGAGGCTCTGACCCCCTTTGGATCAGGGCCCTGATCCGGATCTTTCACTGTGCCATCTACGGTCCGAAGTTGATTGCCTGACTCTACTTATGACTCTCCTTTTATGGACCCACTGGCTTTTTGGACCTCCCTCAGTTCATCTTCCCAATCCTTTTGTGGAAGCCTCACTGAGGATACCCCCTGGTCCGGCCCATCTGGGGCTGGGGGACAGCCCGAAAACCCTCAACACCGCACAAATTCCAAGCCCTCCTGAGTAACTCGGGATATCTTCTTGAGATTTTATACTTTGCATCCCTTTTTCATTAACTGGCATTCAAATTATTTTTTTACATTTTTTTTTTCTCTCAGTTTAAAGAGGAGATAAGAGATTATACCTACTGCTATTGCTGGACAAATACCTCCTAAAGTTGAATTACAGATACTAATGTAATGGCTGCTGAGTGGAGGGCTTAATCTATTTTTCTCTTTAATGATGTTCCGGGTCTCTCCTTACCTCGATCTGCCTTTCTCCCCTGGGCTTTGGGGAGGTTGAAGGAACCCCTCGGGGGAAGGGCAGATGAGATAACTCCTTCTCGGATGCAGTTCTGCTTTTGTATTTTTATATTGTTTTTTTTTTTCTTTTTTTTTAGTTAAGTTGTTCATGTTCTCTGGGTCGTTATGACAATTATCACAAAGAAGTCTGCCTTCTTGACTGCAGTCTTCCTTTTAGTTATGTTACACAGGTGGCAGGGCAGTGGTGGATACACAATGTACAGGGACTCAACTCACCCATTAAACGCAGAAAATTTTTTCAACAATATCAGTCCATGCATACAGATGTCCTACTCCTCCAAGAAACCCACTTCCCCACCTCTTACCAACCCAAGTTCCTTCACCAGAACTTCCCCCAATTTTTTCTCGCCTCTACACATAACAAAACAAAGGGCGTAGCAAATTGTTTCGCCAAACACATTAATAATTCGATCTCTGAAACAGTGTTGGACCCCCAGGGTCGTTTCATTTTAGTATTAGGGATGATTGACGGAGAGGTTTTTACGTTTGTATCCTACTACTCGCCCAATAAGGGTCCGAAAACTTTCTTTGACTCCCTCCTGCATAAAATACAACCGCAGCTTAAGGGCACAATCTTCCTTGGCGGGGACTCCAACACTGCTTTTGATTTCGCTATGGACAAAACAGGTTCCGGTATTCCTAGACCTAAACGCCCCTCCAGACATCTGGATTGAATTTCACCCTCACGCTAAAGATTACACGCACTACTCAGCTCCGCACGGCTCCTATGCCAGGATAGACCACATCTTCACCAGGCCCTCTGCGATTCCCCTGGTGATAAACTCCAAAATAGTAGACCCCTCCCTATCAGACCACTCAATGGTCACTCTGATCACTCAGCGTTCCTCGGGTCACACAGATCCCCCAAATGGCATCTACAAGAATCCTTACTGAGCGATCCCATACAATGTGCTATAATTGAAGGCTCCATTAAGGAATATTTCCTTATTAACTCTACTGACGATGTCTCTCCCGAGACGGTGTGGGCTGCACACAAAACTGTAGTCAGGGGGAAGTTAATCCAACTGTTAGCCAAGATTAGGGCGGAACATAAAGCGGATCTTCTTAAACTATCTGCAGACTTTAAATCTCTCTCACGGGCCCATAAGATATATCCTTCCCAGGACTCCTTAGCTAAACTGGGTAAAGCCCGGGCATTACTAAACCACAGCTGAAAAACACCTCTGATGGTCAGGGGCAAAATTTTACTCTCAAAAGGACAAGATAGGCTTGAAATTAGCGGTTAAACTCAGCCCCAAACCTAGAACCTTAGCTTTTCCGAAAGTGAGGCTACATTCCGGGGACCTTTCTCAGAACTCCATTAAGATTATGGAAACGTTCCTCCAATTTTACGAGGATCTTTACAAACCACAGTCCCCTCACCCAGATAAACCTACACAGGGCTTTTTAGACTCCCTCTCACTGCCCTCCTTATCTAAGGAACATAGTGACCTACTGGAAAGTCCTTTTTCCCAGTCAGAGATTCTAGACACAATCAAATCTCTAAAATTGGGCTCTGCACCGGGTCCGGATGGATTCTCCACTGGGAGAAGAAATTTGCGCCTCCACTAGCTCCACATCTTTCAAAATTTTTCAACTTCCTTAGAGGGGGTTCTCCATTAGGTTCGGATCTTAACCCAGCTTTTATCTCAATGATTCCCAAACCAGGGAAAGACCCAAGTGAAGTTGGAAATTATCTCCCAATTTCATTAATAAATAATGATATCAAGATCCTAACTAAACTTGTGGCTAATAGGGTGGCAAGCTTCATCTCTACATATATACACAAGGACCAAGTAGGCTTTATCCCGGGCCGACAAGGGTCAGACCAGATTAGACGGACCATTGACATTATCTCCCTTCTACAATCCCAATGGGATGGTAGCCCCCCTCAAAATGGTTTTCTGTTATCAATTGACCTACATAAGGCTTTTGATTCCATTGATTGGAAATACCTGTTAGGTGTCCTCAGTAAATGGGGATTCGGTCCGTGCTTCCTGAATCTAATTCGCTCTCTATATTCTTCCCCGACAGCACAAGTCCGTCTGTTAGGCAGATACTCAACCTCGTTCCCTATAGGCAGGGGTACCAGGCAGGGGTGTCCACTGCCCCCCCTCCTTTTTGCCATAGCAATGGAAACCTTGGCCATAGCTATCAGATCAAACCCAGACATCAAAGGGGTACTGTGTGGAGATTATTAACACAAATGCGCACTCTACGCAGACGACCTTATGCTGTGTATCACCTCCCCCCTGATCTCCATCCCGGGATTATACAAAGTTCTAAAAGATTTTAGCGCCCTATCAGGCCGGTTAATATGAACAAATCTATTGCACTTAATGTCACGGTCCCTTCGGACATCCTCTCACAACTCACCAGTAACTTTGACTTCCCCTGGGCCCCTGGGAACATCCGTTATTTAGGTATTAACCTCACAGCAGACATCAGCAATCTAAAGCCAAAGCCAACTACCCCCCCATGATTAACCAATGCAGGGGAGACCTTGATAGGTGGTCTAGATGTGGTCTGTCCTGGCTGGGAAGGATACATGCAGTGAAAATGACACCCCTCCCACGCCTCCTATATTTATTCCGCTCCCTACCTATCCCGCTCAAGAGAAATTTCCTCCGTAGATTCCAATTGGAGATTACGCGCTTTGTCTGGGGGAAGAAGGGATATAGATGTCCGTCCAACATCCTCACTCGCCTTAAATCTCAGGGCGGTCTAGGTCTACCGGATCTCTGGGGTTACTACCAGGCTGCGCAAATAGCTCAGATTTCAATGGTCTTCTCCAAAGGTCCAAAACCCGACTGGCTTTCTATGGAAAGAAAGGCTACTCCTCACTAGGGATGAGCTTCGAGTTCGAGTCGAACTCATGTTCGACTCGAACATTGGCTGTTCGCAAGTTCGCCGAACAGCGAACAATTTGGGGTGTTCGCGGCAAATTCGAATGCCGCGGAACACCCTTTAAAAGTCTATGGGAGAAATCAAAAGTGCTAATTTTAAAGGCTAATATGCAAGTTATTGTCATAAAAAGTGTTTGGGGACCTGGGTCCTGCCCCAGGGGACATGGATCAATGCAAAAAAAAGTTTTAAAAACGGCCGTTTTTTCAGGAGCAGTGATTTTAATAATGCTTAAAGTCAATCAATAAAAGTGTAATATCCCTTTAAATTTCGTACCTGGGGGGTGTCTATAGTATGCCTGTAAAGGGGCGCATGTTTCCTGAGTTTAGAACAGTCTGACAGCAAAATGACATTTTGAAGGAAAAAACTCATTTAAAACTACCCGCGGCTATTGCATTGCCGACAATACACTTAGAAGTTCATTGATAAAAACGGCATGGGAATTCCCCAAAGGGGAACCCCGAACCAAAATTTAAAAAAAAATGACGTGGGAGTCCCCCTAAATTCTATACCAGGCCCTTCAGGTCTGATATGGATATTAAGGGGAACCCCGGCCAAAATGTAAAAAAAAAAATGACGTGGGGTTCCCCCTAAATTCCATACCAGACCCTTCAGGTCTGGTATGGATTTTAAGGGGAACCCCACGCCAAAAAAAAAAAAAAAAAAAACGGCGTGGGGTCCCCCCAAAAATCCATACCAGACCCTTATCCGAGCACGCAACCTGGCAGGACACAGGAAAAGAGGGGGGGGACGAGAGTGCGGCCCCCCTCCCTCCTGAACCATACCAGGCCACATGCCCTCAACATTGGGAGGGTGCTTTGGGGTAGCCCCCCAAAACACCTTGTCCCCATGTTGATGAGGACAAGGGCCTCATCCCCACAACCCTGGCCGGTGGTTGTGGGGGTCTGCGGGCGGGGGGCTTATCGGAATCTGGAAGCCCCCTTTAACAAGGTGACCCCCAGATCCCGGCCCCCCCCTGTGTGAAATGGTAAGGGGGTACATAAGTACCCCTACCATTTCAAAGAAAAAAGTGTCAAAAATGTTAAAAATGACAAGAGACAGTTTTTGACAATTCCTTTATTTAAATGCTTCTTCTTTCTTCTATCTTCCTTCATCTTCTGGTTCTTCTGGTTCTTCTGGCTCTTCTGGTTCTTCCTCCGGCATTCTCGTCCAGCATCTCCTCCGCGGCGTCTTCTATCTTCTTCTCCTCGGGCCGCTCCGCACCCATGGCATGGGGGGGAGGCTCCCGCTCTTCTCTTCTTCTTTTCTTCTCTTCTTCTCTTCTTCATTTTCTTCTCCGGGCCGCT
Source organism: Lithobates clamitans (assembly GCA_037952925.1). NCBI lineage: Eukaryota > Metazoa > Chordata > Amphibia > Anura > Ranidae > Lithobates > Lithobates clamitans. The sequence goes on along the minus strand of JBBGZY010000231.1, from coordinate 6,169,341 downwards.
CCGCAATCCATGCGGGCATGGAGGGAGGCTCCCGCTGTGTGACGGCGCTCCTCGTCTGACAGTTCTTAAATAACGGGGGGGCGGGGCCACTCGGTGACCCCGCCCCCCTCTGACGCACGGGACATGACGGGACTTCCCTGTGGCATTCCCCGTGACATCACAGGGAAGTCCCGTCAAGTCACCGTGCGTCAGAGTGGGGCGGGGTCACCGGGTGGCCCCGCCCCCCCGTTATTTAAGAACTGTCAGACGAGGAGCGCCGTCACACAGCGGGAGCCTCCCTCCATGCCAGCATGGATTGCGGAGCGGCCAGGAGAAGAAAATGAAGAAGAGAAGAAGAGAAGAAAAGAAGAAGAGAAGAGCGGGAGCCTCCCCCCCATGCCATGGGTGCGGAGCGGCCCGAGGAGAAGAAGATAGAAGACGCTGAGATGCTGGACGAGAACGCCGGAGGAAGAACCAGAAGAGCCAGAAGAACCAGAAGATGAAGGAAGATAGAAGAAAGAAGAAGCATTTAAATAAAGGAATTGTCAAAAACTGTCTCTTGTCATTTTTAACATTTTTGACACTTTTTTCGTGAAATGGTAGGGGTACTTATGTACCCCCTTACCATTTCACACAGGGGGGGGGCCGGGATCTGGGGGTCACCTTGTTAAAGGGGGCTTCCAGATTCCGATAAGCCCCCAGCCCGCAGACCCCCACAACCACCGGCCAGGGTTGTGGGGATGAGGCCCTTGTCCTCATCAACATGGGGACAAGGTGTTTTGGGGGGCTACCCCAAAGCACCCTCCCAATGTTGAGGGCATGTGGCCTGGTACGGTTCAGGAGGGAGGGGGGGGCCGCACTCTCGTCCCCCCTCTTTTCCTGCGGCCTGCCAGGTTGCGTGCTCGGATAAGGGTCTGGTATGGATTTTTGGGGGGACCCCACGCCGTTTTTTTTTTTTTTTTGGCGCGGGGTTCCCCTTAAAATCCATACCAGACCTGAAGGGTCTGGTATGGAATTTAGGGGGAACCCCACGTCATTTTTTTTTTTTAAATTTTGGCCGGGGTTCCCCTTAATATCCATATCAGACCTGAAGGGCCTGGTATGGAATTTAGGGGGACTCCCACGTCATTTTTTTTTTTTAATTTTGGTTCGGGGTTCCCCTTTGGGGAATTCCCATGCTGTTTTTATCAATGAACTTCTATGTGTATTGTCGGCAATGCAATAGCCGCGGGTAGTTTTAAATGAGTTTTTTCCTTCAAAATGTCATTTTGCTGTCAGACTGTTCTAAACTCAGGAAACATGCGCCCCTTTACAGGCATACTATAGACACCCCCCAGGTACGAAATTTAAAGGGATATTACACTTTTATTGTTTGACTTTAAGCATTATTAAAATCACTGCTCCTGAAAAAACGGCCGTTTTTAAAACTTTTTTTTGCATTGATCCATGTCCCCTGGGGCAGGACCCAGGTCCCCAAACACTTTTTATGACAATAACTTGCATATAAGCCTTTAAAATTAGCACTTTTGTTTATTCATGTTCGTGTCCCATAGACTTTAACGGTGTTCGCGTGTTCGAACAAACTTTTTTCCTGTTCGCATGTTCTGGCCGAACAGCTCATCCCTACTCCTCACAACACACTTGACTATCTCCTGTGGTGTGACCCAAAACTTAGACCAGCAATACTGGCTCCCACCCTATCACACTCCGTTTTACTAAGCACTAAACTTTTTAGACAAGTCACACTGACCTCTCCATTAAAACCCCTATTACATATTTTCAATAATCCCGACTTCACCCCGGGAGTTAACATACAAGCATTTAGATGGTGGACAGATAAAGGCCTTTACCGGATCGGTCACTTACTTACCCCATCAGGCCTCCTATCCTTTTCTTACTGTAAGACCAAACTCGACATGCCGGATTCCGAAAAATTTAGATTCACCCAATTGTCTCACATTCTACAATCCATATGGTGTAAAAATTCCAAATCTCCACTTTTAACTCCTTATGAACATTGGTGCTCCAATACACAGGACCAGAAAGGGGGCATTTCACTGATTTACACGGAACTCTTGACTAAGTCGGACATACCAGCTTACGCCAAGACCTGGGAGGAGGACACAGGCCGAACCTGGACACCTGCAGAATGGTCCAGTTCCTGGACGCGCTCTTATAAAGGTATCTACAATATCTCCTTCATAGAAGCTAGCCTTAAGGTTATTTCAAGATGGTACTATGTTCCTTCCAGACTGGCATTGATCTTTCCGGTACTTCCCCTCTTTGCTTTAGAGGGTGCTCGCTCGAGGGACCAATGATTCACGTATGGTGGACCTGCCCGTGTATTAGAACATTTTGGCAGAGAATCTTTAGAATTATCAGTAACTTACTTCACACCTCAGTGGCCCCCAACATACACATAGCTCTTATTAATCAGCCCGTTCCTGGTTTACCTAAAAACGCACAGACACTATCTAATTTTATCCTTTTACGAGCTAAGAGCACTATAGCTAAATGTTGGAAAAAACCCACTGTTTCATATAAGAGCTGTATCAGGAAAATTTCTTGGATTATGTCTCAGGAGCATTTAGTAGCAAAACTCAATGATAAAGTGGAAAGATTCATGTCCATCTGGGAACCTTGGGCCTCACTCCACAACATTTCGCTCATCCCGGGATTGACAGCTGGAAATATTATCTCTTCCTCTCCTTGACCCAACTCTGCTTTTGTCCCCCTTCCTCCTCTCCCTCTTCATTTCTCACGTTGTCTTTCCTTCTCTTCTGGGACTTCCTTGTTCCTTCCATTTCAGTAGCACATTGGGAATAGTATCCGTCCTCTAGAGGAGGTTTGTTCATATTCTTTATTATTCCCCCCAGGACTGCCGGGAGGCCCTCACTCCTCCTTAGCTATTAGTTCTTCACCAACCCTATAGTTGTATAGTGACATGGAGAAAAATATGACTTTAGCCTACTTTTTTCTCCCCTGCGGCTGCTCTCAGGGGTCTGGAGACTGAGTGGGGGAGTCTCAGCACGCGCCTTCAGGAAGATCCCATTGGGAAAGGTTGTGCGGGACTCCTAATCCGGTCCATGTTTTCTAGTGTGGGGGAAGCCATGGGCACCCCGGCGGTCTGGGCATTCATAGAGGCCCTCTTGGTTAACAAACAAAAAAGCTCAATTCTTAAGAAGTTGTTTTAATTGTTGCCTTTTTTTATTGTTTTGTCGTATCACTCATTACCAGAGATACAAGTTGATATAGTGGATTTTAATGTCATCGATACACTATCCGTGAATGTATCTGTGCTTATACTCTGTATAACGTATAAAAATCAATAAAAAAACATTTCAAATAAATATAAACAATGAAAAACTTTTCAACAAGAACCACAGTGTTCGCCTTCTGGTCTTTGGTAGGATAGGACTGTACATAACGAGTGAAGTGATCAGTCACCACCAGGATGCTGTTTCTTCCACCTGTATCAGGTTCCAGGCACAGGATGTCAATGCAAACCAACTAAAAAGGCTCTTGGCTCTGCAAATGGCCCAAAGGTGCAGCCCTGACTGGTAATGTCTTACGCTTAACCTTCCTGGCAGTATGATTATGTGGGATTTTAGGTGCTGAAAGCGGTACATTTATTTTGCATGGAAATTTGGTGTTTTATATTGTAGGCCTGTAATTCTAATGCCGCATACACACTCTGACGGTCTTTCTTATGGAGTTCCGACGGAGTTCCGCTGAAACGGATTTGTCTACACACGATCACACCAAAGTCTGTTCATTTAGAACATGATGACGTACAACTGGACTAGAAAAAGGAAGTTCAATAGCCAGTAGCCAATAGCTGCCCTTGCGTTGTTTTTGGTCCGTCGGACTAACATACAGACGAACGGTTTTCCTGATAGGAATTGAGTCCATTGGAAAGATTTGAAACAGGTTCTATTTCTAGGTCCGTCAGAATTTTAGAAAGGAAAAGTCCGATGAACCCCACACACGATCGGAATGTCCGACGGAATGATCCTGTTGGACCTTTTCTGCCGAAAGTCCGGTCGTGTGTACACGGCATTAGGAATAACTCACTTAAATCTGTCCAAACCGGAGTCTAGTAGACATCCTGGGTATGATAAAGTTTGAAACACAAAATCATAAATTATAATGTAATATAATATAATATAATATAATAAATAATTATAAATAATAACAAGTAATATATAATAATACATTTTATTCAATAAATTTTAGTCAATAATATAACCAAATCAAAAACACTGAATTTTTTTTAGGCCAAACAAGGGTGCAATATTACTAGTCATATTGCTTCAGTAAACATCGCGGGTATGGTAAATTTTGAAACATGGGACTGCACAAAGTCCAATGTCACAGTCGGGGCAATAAAACCTGGTTTCTTTTCGTATTTTCCTTCCAGTGTCATCACGCTTTGAGCAACAAACTACGCACATCCTTGTAGGTGCTGCCTTTTTTTTCAGTTGGGGGGATGTGGTCCATAAAGCGATGACCAGTCAGGTGTTCTGGGTTGACAACACCAGCAGCATGACGTCCAGCTCTGTTTGCAGCCATTGGTGTTTGGTGGTCCAGAAAGATACATTCTGCAACTTTCCAAACAAAGTCAGCATGAACCACAGGCTTGGCACTTTTTTTTTTTTTTTTTAGTAGAATCAAGGCTTTCCATAGGCATTGTTCAATAAGATGCCTGAAGATCTTCTTGTAATTTTTTTTTTGTTATTTTCTCATGGCTGGATAAAATGTCATTGCCTGGTCAGCTCTGTCAACACCTCCCATGGTGTTGTTGTAGTTTATAACCACTTGTGGTTTCATGATGTCTTTCCCACCTTTTGTGTGTACCATGACAGCAGACGTGTTATGGATTGTACTCATTAGGCACACATCTTTTTTGTCACGCCATCGCAGTGCCATCATTTTTGCCTTTCTGCCAGGCAACCATTTCTTCTGTCTTGAGCTTCTTATTGCCAAAGGTTGGTGGCATGTCACACCAGTTAGCCCTAATGGTTCCATAGGCATCCGTTTTGTTTTGTAGAAGCAATTCTTATGCCCCGTACACATGATCGGACATTGATCGGACATTCCGACAACAAAATCCATGGATTTTTTCCGACAAATGTTGGCTTAAACTTGTTTTGCGTACACGCGGTCGCACAAAGTTGTCAGAATTTCCGATCGCTAAGAACGCGGTGACGTACACCACGTACGACGAGACTAGAAAAGGCCAGTTCAGAACCAAGCGCGGCACCCTTTGGGCTCCTTTTGCTAATCTTGTGTTAGTAAAAGTTTGGTGAGAGACGATTTGCGCTTTTTCAGACTCGTGGTTTCCAGATCGTTTTCTGCTGTTCAGTTTGTGCTTGTGGGTTTGTATCTGGTCTTCAGTGCATGCAGCGAGTTACACGTGACTCTTGTCATTGTGTTCATGTTCGTTCGTTACTGTTTTTCAGGTCGCTCTTCACAGGCCTTGCTGTTCTTCAGTGCGTTCTGTTACTTCGTTCTGAGCAGCCGACCGTTTTCTAGCCATGTTGCGTATGCGTATTCCTCGTAGAGTTCGTGCTGTGCAGGGGCTTGGTGTTGGGGTCCTTACCTTGACACAAGTCCAGTCCATGAACAGGGTGGGGAGGAGTTCATGGACCAAGAATTGGTTGCTTCAGCGTGACCAGTTCTGTCATATGCCTTTGCTCCGTGAGATCCGTGAGAATAATCCTGATGATTTCAGGAACTTTCTCCGGATGACGGACCCCGTATTTCACCATTTGTTGGCTTTTCTGACCCCTTATATTAGTAGGCAGGATACCTGCATGAGGCAAGCCATCACTCCGGAGCAGAGGCTAGTCGCCACCCTGAGGTACTTGGCGACGGGGAGAAGCCTGCAGGACCTTAAGTTCTCGTCAGGCATCTCCCCCCGGGCTCTGGGGATCATTATCCCAGAGACCTGTTCTGCCACATCCAGGTCCTGCAGAAGGAGTATATTAAGGTAAGATTTTTATCCTTTAATATCACATTTTATTGTATTTAATGTTTGATAAGATATTGTATTTCTTTTCTCATTCCCTAATTACCATGATTGTAATATGCTGTGAATGTCACCTTTGTCCTCATGCATGCTGGATTTTTCTGTAATTTTTTTTTGTCCTTCATACATATTTGCCTTCACTTACCTCCCCAGCATGGTCTCCAGGCCCTATATTCACCTCATGTAGTCACTTAACAATGTATTTTATCAGCTCCATAGTAGTGCTTTACCTTAAATACCCCCTAAAATGTTTAAAAATGTGATTTGTGCTTTAAATTCAGGCAAAGTGCCAAAGGCTTTTTTTTGGGGGTCCCCAAATCATTTTGAACCCTCCTTCCCCCCAACTGCTAAGTCAGCTGATACCAATTCTCTATCTATCATCAATCATCTATCTGCTGACTTTGCCAAACCCATACACACTATACCCATCTCTTTAGTGGTCAGATGTATGGGTGAATTCCACAAAGCATGTAGTGCAAGAGCCTGCCTGTATACTTTCAAATGGTACTGTTTAAAGTTTTTGTATCCTATTATTATCTTGATAGGTAATAGCAGAATTTCCAAATGTGCTAAAATGTGTACAGTGTGTATTTATATTGTTGTATTATGACACTTCTTACCTGTCCAGTGGGCTGTCAATAGTGTAACTAAGGAAGGGCTGGCCAAAGTAATCCACATTATTTAGGCATTCATCTCTCAATGAAGTGGAGAGGGTTGCCTGTCCAAGATCCCCCCCCCCCAAAAAATGTAAGAAATGGCCCATGAGAGGGGGGGGGGATCTGATAGGTGGACCTTATACTTTGGTCTTTAAAAACTCCCTCAAATAAATGTTATCTTGATGTTGGCCAAGAATGTTTGTGCCTAATCTGCTTTCCCTGTTTATGTGCAAAATTACTATTTTTTTGTTGTTGTTTGACTCCACAGTTTCCTTCCACGCCACAGGAATGGCAGACTGTGGCCTCCTACTTTGCCCAGCGGTGGGACTTTCCTAACTGCGGAGGGGCAATTGATGGGAAACACGTCCACATCGTCCCACCACCCAACTCGGGCTCATACTATTTCAACTATAAGGGGTTCAATAGTCAATAGTATTGTAATGTTGGCGGTGGTGTCGGCTACTTACGAGTTCCTGTATGTGGACGTGGGGAAGAATGGTCGGATGTCCGATGGTGGAGTTCTACAGGCGTCTCCAGAATGGCAGCTTGGACTTGCCACCTCCAGAAGACAATGTGGAAGGACTCCCATTCGTCTTCGTTGCTGATGAAGCGTTTGCCCTAGGGGACCATCTTATGCGGCCATTCCCGATGAGGACCCTCACCCCGGACCAGAGGGTTTTTAATTACCGGCTGACCAGAGCCAGAAGAGTGGTGGAGAACACGTTTGGAATCATGGCCAGCCGGTTCCGCCTATTTCTTACACCAATACACATGGCGGAGTACGAACTGAATCACATCATCCTGGCGTGCTGTGTTCTATACAACTTTTTATGGCAACATTCTGCCAACTATGCTGGCTCAGTTGGGCCTGAGGCTGGAATTCAAAATGAACCAGCCCTGACAGCGCTTGAAAGTGGCCGTCCTGGCTTGCCCCCCCCCTGAGTGCCCGTGATGTCCGTCTAAGATACCTTGAATACTTTGCGGGTAGGGGGGCTATCAATATGCCAGACAATGTCTGAAACCTTTTTCAAATAAAAAAAAAAATAACTACTAAAATCTTTAGTGACATTTACTGCTTGTGTTTCTTTTAGCTGAGCCTGACAGAAATGTGGTGAGTCCGGAAAATGGCATGATTGTGTAACATTACAAAGTATTCTTGGGTGTTATTTACTAAAGGCAAAGACACTTTGCACTACAAGTGCACTTGAAACTGCACTTGTAGTGCAAAGTGGATTTTACCTTAGGAAATAACACCCATTGTCACAGAAAACACCAATTAGAGCACAACAAAAGTTTTGGAGCATTGAAACAATAATCCACACATTCTTGATTAACAATCTTTTTAATACCAGCACAATCACATGTGCATTTAGAAAAGGTTTTTTAAAACAAACCAACATGTTTGTTGTATAACAATTTTTGGAGTCATATTAGAAAAAGTAGAAATGTCCATTTAAGATCGGGTGAAGTCACCCCTAGAAAAGCCAAATTTTGAAGATGCACACAAATTGCCGAATGTCAACATGTGCTATCTGCCATCACGGGGGATCAAGGGACGTGTTTTGTGGGTGCAACCCCTTCCTCACAACTACTTTATTATTGAGGAAGGGGTTGCACCCCCCAAAATGCCTACATTGATCTCCCATGATGGCAGATAGCACATGTTGACATACTGTGTGCATCTTCAAAATTTGAAATCTCGACCCGAGCCACACTACCGCCTAGGAGGTTAATACATGCTAAACAGGAGTGACAATAATTCTCTACCTCTCCTCTCATATTAGGCTAGTAAAAGTAAGATTTTCGCATATATACACATCACACAATATTGTATTTCACACATTAACAACATTTTTTTCTTTTTTTATATGCTCTTTCATTTCACTTCTTTATTCATTCACTATTTATTAATTTTTCCTTTTTCCACTGCTGCTTATATATCATTCACATGGGAGTCTCTATCATAAAAGCCTATCAGTTTAACAACAGGTGCTGAGAATTGGTATGATTGACCTTCAGTTGTTGTCAATTATTAATACAATCACATGACCACATAGGTTTCCAACATAGGCTTTATATATGTTATGTATTTCCATGCATGTCAGCTATGAGTAAGCACGCATTGTGAGTGTGAAACGCGTCAGGTGTTTCTGTACGCTTCTGCTGTAGTGTTTTGTGTTCCTTTATGATTTAGTTTTTTTACCAATAAAAGCATTCATCATTACACCGGTGTGCGGCTTCCAGCTTTCCTCGATTTTCCTGCTTCATCTTGCATCAGCCAGCACCTGGGACTCTTCCCCTTTGAAGGACAAAACTACACTGGCTTTTATCTCCACTGGTTTGTGCCTACCTGAGCGGTGGGACCCTTCTCTGCTTGGTTTGCATCTCTGGATTTATGCTTTTTGACCACCAGCCCGGAGGCCATCTGTGGATCTCTTCACCTTAGCCATATCCTTCAGCATGACTTTTTATTCCTTATACACTTCAGAAGAGTTTGCTTTATTTTTCCACATGGATCATGCGGTCACCTCTACACCTATGGCAGAAGCAACGTACAGCAAAACTCTCAAAGCTCCTTCTGACAATCCTTTAAGACAATCATCACAGATATACACATCACGATTATCTGACCATGATGGAGTCCTTTTGATACGTCATTTTAGGAAATTGGAGCATCTTATGGCCAGAGAAATCAGAGCCTTCTGGGACATCATTTTTTTTATCAGACTACTTGTCATCAGCACAAATACCACGAGGATTACGGATAAAGAAGTTCCCCACTTCTGAATTGTTTAATGATCAACTTAAAAAAGAATGGACAGACACTTTGGACACATGTTCCTTCAAATTAATGAACATCCTTATTTCTTCTAAACAAAAAGAAGTGGAGATACTACAGTCTGACATGTCTCAGATCCAAAAAGAACTTTTCTCTTTGCAAAACCACACGGCATTTACAGACCTTGATGGTCGTCTAAACAATAAATTAGAAAAAATGGAAAAATCAGTTATCACTAGCAAAAGAGGCAAGATGGCTCGAGACAAAAACGACTATGAGAGCAATAGAGTCTATATATGGAAAAGACCAGTGTTTACTCCAAATCGATCACGCAGGAACCGAGGAAAGCAAGTTAGCTTTTCCGACCAAGATAGTGAGATAGGAGATGACACTCTTGCTCATACAATGACCGACTCTTCTCCAGATCGTTCCACAGATCCCATAGAACCAGTGAGGAATAACAGTCATCAAAACACCGGAAACCCTCGCAGGTCAGGCCAAACAAAGAAAAAGAAATTGTCTATAAGAAAACAAGAAAGGGTGGCAGGAGACACAAGAACCTCAAATGACGGACATTACAGTCTACGGGGCAAAATGAAGAAATAAAACTCAGTGTTTTGAACATTTCAAAAAGATCTTTAAAAGAGGAAGAAATTAACCTCCTAGCAAGGGGCTTGAACTTTTGCCCAAATAGACATTTTGATTTGTTTAAAACAATTTTGGATGTAAATAAATTTTCCCGCACCCTGACACTTAGAAAACACTTCCTTGGTTCTTCTGTGGAGCAAGAGGTTGCTGTGGACACTGACAGCGCAGGTGAGTCTCCTCCTTCACCCATAAATTTTACCGAAACTTGTGCATTGAATGATCTAATTGAATTAATGGAGGAATCAGATACCTCCCCTGTCGATCCCACTGATTCATGAGACAAATTATTGTTTAGATCTAAATCTAAATCACATTTTTATCCAGTAGCATCTAGAGGGAGGGATATGGATTTGTTCCAAAAAATGATGGAGGGTGATTTAACTCGCCTGGCCCGCAGTTGCCACAGACAACCTATTGTAGATAATCTCACACAAAACGAAAGAGCAGCCTTTAAAACTTTAACATCAGATGTCAATATAGTAATAAGGAATGCAGGTAAGGGTGGGATTGTGGTTGTACTAGATACTGAGACATACATACAAGAGGCACTACGTCAATTATCTGACATACACACATACCAATTATTTCCATCCAATCCCACCCTATCGTTTAAAAATAAACTCTCCACTCTTCTTGACAGAGCGGTATCTGCAGGCATCTTTTCATTCAAAGATAAGGAACTCTTTATTCCAGAACATCCTATCATGCCAATATTCCACCACTTACCCAAGGTCCATAAGGGACTTCACCACCTCACAGGCCGACCCATCGTTGCTGGCATAGGTTCTCTAAATGAACGCTTGGGTGAGTGGGTGGATTCCCAATTACAACCTTTGGTAACCAGCCTGCCTGGTTACTTAAGAGACACAAAACATTTACTGAACAAACTTCAAGACTTTAAATGGGAAAACAACTACAAGTGGATTAGTTGCGATGTTACTAGCCTCTATTCCAGTATCCCACACCACCTGGGTCTTCAGGCAGTTGCCTGGGCTCTCAAGAAATCAGGAAAATATTCACTAACATTGCAGGAATTTATTATACAAGCCCTGGAGTATCTAATTACCCACAACTTTTACATGTTTGACGGGGGCTATTATCTCCAGACATGCGGGGCCTCTATGGGGGCGAAATTTTCGCCCTCACTCGCCAACATCTTTATGGGTTGGTGGGAGAGGTCCCGTATCTTTGGACATGATAGCCCCCGCCGTTCAGATACAGTCTTTTACTGTCGCTTCATTGACGACCTGTTATTTATTACATTAGATGAGGATGCGAACCTTGATATTTGGTTATCTTATTTCAACAATAATGATCTTAACTTGAAATTCACGGGTACAATACGATGCCATAGTATAGAATTTCTAAATGTCAAACTCACAGGTACAGGGGGTTCCATTCATACCACCTTGTACAGGAAACCCACTGCGGGTAACACTCTCCTGAGAGCAGATTCTGCACATCCCAATCATACTATCCGAGGTGTACCATATGGTCAATTCCTGAGGCTAAAATGCCTATGTAGCACACCTGAGAGCTTCCAAATGGAAGCGAACAAAATGGCCCAGCGTTTTAAGGCATGAGGATATGGAGATGCCCTGGTTAATAAAGCATTTACCAGGGCCAGCACTATCCCTAGACAGTCACTTCTACAGGACAAAAACTGACCACGTTCCTCTCATAATAACATCCCGGTTTTTTCAACACCTTTCAGTGCAGAGTTCAATAAAATTAAAAACATAATTACTCGATATCTTTCTATCTTATTAAATGACCCTGTATATGAGAAAATTCTCTCCAAAGGCATCAAAGTGGTTTCTCGTAGAGCACCTACTTTGGGGAGCTCTTTGTCACCTAGTCTGGTGTTGACTGAAACATCTAAATCTAACTGGTTAAATCTTGTGGGCAATTACAAATGTGGCAAAAGAAGTTGCAATTATTGCAGCCATATCAGAAAAGGCAAACAGATAAAATCCTGCACAAATGGCAAAATTTTTAACATCCCCTCATTCATAAACTGTAACACTCAATATATAGTATATGTCATTACCTGTGACATCTGTCAAATACAGTATGTAGGACGCACGACACGATGTCTTAGAGATCGTCTATATGACCATTTACACGACATAGAAAAGGATAAACTAACCAACGTAGCTAAACACTGGATTTTTGTGCACCAGAAGGACGTATCGAGCCTTCACATTCAAGGCATAGAGAAAATTGTGACACCCATTAGAGGGGGAGATAGATTTCAATTACTTTGTTTTCCAAATAAAGCTTTATTAAGTTAAATCCATACAGAAAAGTAGTACACAAAAGCAAGGTTTGAGATAAAATGACAATAGTGTTATACAGAGGGAACAGTCCAGAGAGTACAACGTTGTATTTTAACAAGTATTCAAATCTACGACTGTGGATTTGTTGAAAAACACATTACATCTGGGGTGTGGATAAATGGGATTACAGAGTAGTGTGGGCAGAAAATATAAAGAACATATAGTAAAGCAGGTAAAACATTTTTTAAACATGTTGATTTTTGAGGGCGAAAAAGATTAAAAAGGGAGAGAGGAGTAAAAACCGTATTATAATAGATTGCCTATGATAGCCTTAGTATATGAGTCTGAGATTTTTGTTGGATTGTGTTTGGAATAATCGTTAATTACTATGTCTGTGTGAGAGTGTGAAATTGATCCTGGTGCGTGGTGTCCATAAGTCGGGTAATGTCTGTAGATAGAGATATAATCATAGCATACAACCATGGATATCTAACATAGCAAAGTTTCGATTAAATGGTGGTCAAAATATAGTGAGAAATACAAAGGGAAGGTAGGGGAAAGTTATTTCCCGTCCCTGGCTCAGCCATGGGTCTAACGGGAAATATCTTTACAGAAGGACCAAGTCCCAGGAAGAAAAGCATAATAGAGCTTTTGAAGTGAATTCTGTATGCGTAATGATATAGCTACCTCCTGAATTTTGTTTCATGCACGACTATAGGGAGGACTATAGACAGTTGGGATGTATGATGTGTCTTATGGTGTGCTGGAGGAGGGTTCCTGATTGATTAATTGGGTATATTCAGATGTTGTGCGGAAATGTAGCCAACAGGCCCAAGTGTTCCTGTATTTAGTATAGGAATCCTGTGCTTGATGTACAAGTTCCTCCATTTCAGCTATTTTGTTTACTCTTTTGAACCAGTCTGCGATTGTGGGTGGGTTGGGAGATCTCCAGAGAACTGGGATACAGAGTTTGGCAGCATTGATTAGATGTAGTGCTAGGGATTTGTGATAAGTTTTCATCGGTAGGGAGGAGTGGTGTAAGAGGGCTTGTGCTGGAGAGAATTCTAGCTGAAGTGTAGTGATTTGGGAGGAGAGGTGAAAAACTTTAGTCCAGAAGGCAGAAATCGCAGGGCAGTCCCACCATAAGTGAAGGAGTGATCCGTTTTTGTCATTACATCTCCAACAATTAGATGGGATCTCTGGATTAATGGTGTGTAACTTGAGAGGCGTTTTGTACCATCTGGAGAAAAGCTTGTATCCGTTTTCTTGAGTTGTTACATTAATGGAGCCTTTGTGTATGTTAGAGTATATCTTTTCCCATTCCTTATCAGAGAGGTGGATGGAAAGATCTTTTTCCCATTTTGCACTAGCTATATTTGTTTTAGGAGTATGCTCGAGAAAGAGGTTCAAGTATATGGTGGATATCAGGTGTCTTTGGGGTTCAGTGGCAGAACAAAGGGATTCAAAGTGTGATTGGTTTCTTGAGTATGCAGCCCTAGTTTGGGGATCAAGAAGAAAATGTCTGAGTTGCATATAAGACCAGAAAGGTATCTGGTGATTCGTTTCTTGGGAGTTCAATGAGGACAGCGGTTTAATATTCCCCTTAGCGAAGAAATCTCCCGCTGTCATCCTTGTCTGGGATCCTATTTGATGAAGGAACGAATCATCATTGCCTGGTGGAAAGTCTGGATTATGTTTGATTGGCGTGAGAGGGCCTGGAGAGGAGGAAATGTGCAAATGTTTACATGTCTTTTTAAAGGAATTCAGTGTCGTATCGATAAGGGGATGTTGTTTGCAATGTGGAGAGATGTGGCGAGGGTGAATCCAGGGTAGGTTATGGATCGGGATTTGTGAGAAGGCTTGTTCAATTGCGATCCACGCTTTAGTTTTAGGGTGAACATTCCAGTCCACTATTCGAGAGAGTTGACAGGCCCAATAGTATTTTCGAAGATCCGGTAGGCCTAATCCACCTTTCATTTTGGGTACGGTCATTCTGTTGAAACTCATTCTAGGTCGCTTATCGTTCCAGATGAATTTCATACAGGATTTGCGGTACGCATTAAAAAAAGTTTGTGGTAGAGACACTGGGATTGTTTGGAGCAGGTATAGAAATTTTGGCATTATAGTCATTTTTATAATGGAGACTCTGCCAAACCATGAGAACAAACCCGTTGACCAAGTGTTGAGGTCTTTTTGAATATTTTGGATAATGGGAGTATAGTTTTTGCTGTATAAGTCCGATAGCGAGGTTGGAATGTAGACCCCAAGTTATTTAATGGCGCTCGGTTTCCATTTGAAAGGGAAATTAGTTTGACATTGTTTCACTATATCTGGTGGTAGAGTGATATTTAGGGCCTCTGATTTAGGGAAGTTAATTTTAAGATATGTGAGATTTTCAAAGAGAGTAAGATCTTTGAGGAGATTGGGTAGCGTAATGTGTGGCTCTTTCAGGAATAGTAGGATGTCATCCGCAAATGCCGCTAATTTATAGGTAGATTTTGCGATGGTTATTCCTTTAACGTTTGGATTGTTTTTTAGATGCGTTAGACATGGTTCCAGTGCCAAGACAAAAATAAGCGGAGAGAGTGGGCATCCTTGTCTTGTACCGTTAGATATGGAGAAGGCATTCGACAGGTGTCCATTTATCCGGACTTTGGCAGTTAGGGTGGAGTATAGAGCAAGAATAAATTGTAGCATGCGATCTCGTATGCCAATGTGTGTTAGGACCTCTTTTAGGTAGTCCCAGGCTACCCTGTCGAATGCCTTCTCTGCATCAAGGGAGAGAAGGAATCCCGGTTGTTTCTTTGAAGTCAGCCAATTGTGAATACTGATTGCCTTTAGGGTGTTGTCCCTTGCCTCTCTACCTGGGACAAAACCAACTTGGTCCAAGGAGATGGGGTAAAAGTCTATTAGCCAAAATTTTTGCATATATTTTCAGGTCAACATTTAGTAGAGATATTGGTCTGTAGTTGTGAACTAAATTTGGATCTTTATCAGGTTTTGGAATAACCACTATGTGGGCTGTGAGAAGATCTCTGGGAGGGGGGTTCTCGGATGAAAGGGAGTTGAAAGCATTTAAGAAGTGAGGATAAAGCGTAGCTATGAATTCCTTATAGTATCCTGCTGTTAGGCCATCTGGACCTGGACTTTTGCCTGTTTTGAGTTGTTTGAGCACAGTCTCTAGTTCGTCCTTAGAGATGGGACGTTCTAGATGCGAAGCTTCTGCATCAGAAATGGGTTTGGGACCATGTTGGGCTAGGAACTCTTTAATCAAGTGTGTTCTACGATCATTGTTTATCGTGGGTTGATGAGGATTGATATTATAGAGCTGCGAGAAATAATTCACAAATTGGTCTGCTATCAGTGTATTAGACGTTACTTTAGAACCCGAAGGGTCATTAATGGAATGAAGTGTTGTAGATGATCGTTTTGCACGGAGGGCTCTGGCTAGAATTTTACCGGATTTGTTGCCATGTTCGTAGAATATTTTTTGTGATAATATGTATTTGCGTTTTATTTGTTTATGTAACACTTCTTTCAACTCTGTCCTCACCTGAGTAAGTTCCTCAAGCGTGGAGAGCGCTCGAGTTTTCTTATGTATTTTTTCTAAATTCTGTATGCGTTTGGAAAGGATAGAAATATGCGCTTGTCTTTCTCGTCTTCTCTTGGAAGCTATAGCTATTAGCTTTCCCCGTATGGTGCATTTGTGGGCTTCCCATTTAATCATTGGGGATATGTCCAAGGAGTCGTTATCCTGGAAATAAAGTTTTAGATTGTCTTGTATAGTAGACACAATTGAAATGTCTGTCAGCAGTGAGGGATCAAGACGCCATATTTGTGAGCGAGTATGTTTGGATGGAAATTCCAAGGACATGGTTATCGGGTGGTGATCTGATATGTACATTGGTTCGTTTGAGATGTGCTTGAGCATGGGGAGATCGTTTTGTGAAATAAAGAAATAGTCAAGTCTGGAGTAGCTGCCATGTGGATTGGAGAAAAAAGTGTAATCTTTAGTTGAGGGGTTTAAAGTACGCCATGCGTCATGTAATGTCAATTCTTGAAAACATTGTTTAATTGCTCATAACGCTGAGAAGGGTAATTTGGATGCACCCGAAGATGTATCTTGTATTGGGTTTAAGGGAACATTAAAATCTCCTCCAGTTAATAGTATACCCTCTTGAAACGATGCGAGCAATTGCAGTGTGTGTTGGAAGAACGGGACTTGTTTAATGTTGGGGGCGTATATGTTTGCTAAGGTTAAAGGTTTGCCGAAAAGTGAACCTTTGACAAAAAGAAATCTTCCATCTTCATCCGCTAGAGTGTCTTTGATTATGAGTGGACACTGTTTTGAGATAAGGATAGAAACTCCTTTTGTTTTTGATTGTTTGTTGGTAGAATGAAAAGCTGTTGGATAACGTAAGTCAGAGAATTTGGGGATAGAGTCCCTTTTGAAATGCGTTTCTTGGATGTATATAATGTCTGCCTTGAGTTTATGCATAGAAAGGAGAACTTGTGTACGTTTCTCAGGGACATTTAGTCCCCGTGCGTTGAGCGAGACTAGTTTAGTAGTGGCTTTGTGGTGAGATATTGGTGTAGAATTGTGTGAGACCGGTGTCATTCTGTAATTTGGGAGGTGTTGTGAGTTAGACTGGGGTGGTGTTTACTGAAGATAGTCCGCGGTGCAGGTGTATGGGTGTATGTGTGGCAGAAAAAGAACAGTAGTTGGACTTGTGCCTTATGCTCTTATGTGTGGAAGGCGCGTTCTAGGAGAGTGATGAGATTCTATTTAGGATGAGAGTAGATTGTTCAGGAGTAGGGAGTGATGTGAGGGGGACTGGGTATGCGGGGGAGAGGAAACTGTGAAGACCACTGTGTAGTGTTGTTAGGGGTTATAGGTAGTGGAAAGTAATCCGGGGACTAGCGATGCCTGCTCGCTAGGCTATGTACGAGTATACACTCGTGATATATGGTACCGGAATGGGTCAGTAAGGGGTTTAAAGGAGGGTTGAGTGAAGAAATCAGGTAATCAATTGAAACCACTGTTTGGGAAGGTGACCAAACGGTAACGTAGAGAAAAGTAAAACCTGTCAATAAGGGACAAGAGCCGCTGACATATGGGATAGATGTAGGCAGAAGGCATGGACTGAAGACGGTCCATGTGTGAAATGGTTGCATTTAGATTGCTGTGAATGCCGCCTATTAACTTTCTCAGTGGATTTGGAGAAACAGCATGGGTCAGATTTGCGAAAAGCAGATAAAAAATTAGGTGTATGGTCAGATGAAACATTAAGTTAATGACATATTTTGTGAGATCGTTCCCCTGGTGATCGTTAAGTGAGAGGAAAGAATGAGAAAAAAAAAAAAACAGAAAAATAAAAGAAATAAAAGAAATAAAAATCCCCCTGAGTAGCACATAAATTAAGCCTCTGGTGAGGCGCAGATATTCAGAACGCAAAGATCTATGTAATAATTCAGTTAAACAGTCAGCCAGAAAACTTGAACAGTTTGCAGATCAGAGTATTCAACATAGGTAGAAAGTATTATCTCTTAAGATAGATAAACCGTGCCTGAACTAATTAATAATTAACTACCCCTAAAGGCTATGAAGAAGCTTGTCAAAATAATTAATAAAACGAAGGATCCATGTAGATCGTTATGCTAATTAGGAGCATATCTCATTGGATAGGAGGGGATGATTATAAGAGAAAGATCAGTGTCTGTGAAACTCCCTTAGAGTGCCTTTGCCTGAGAAGCCTGTCAGTTCCGTTTTGGTATGTAGATAGCTGTCTAGTCAGGGAAAGGCACTCGTAAGGATAAGTTCTATATAATCATACAGGGTAGTGAGTGCCCTAATCTTTGTGTAATTCATGACAGATAAGGTGATGTTAGGACTACTAAGGAGATGAATCATGTGTCACAACTATCTCGGGCTGGGATGATACAGGCATCCTCCTATGGGAGGTGCGTGTGTGGAGGCAGGGGAGAAAAGTCTGCAGAGTGTCACCACGGTAACAAGTCAGGTCTCTATCCTTGTGAGAGCCAATGAGCGACTGCATGAGTCATGTTGGTGTTGTAATATGTTCACCGATTTATGTGGGACATTGTTGTGTGTATGTACACATGCAGTCAATGTTGACCGAATGGTTGATTTGTCCAACTGAATTTTAACAGCTGAAGACTCTTTGATGTGTTAATCTTATGCAAGTCTATTTGAACATTCCAAAGGGTATTCAGGTGGTATGTTAATCTAATCTAATTACATATATCTAAAGGGGACTTGTTGATGTTGATATGCGGGAGTGCAAATTGGGGTGGTTCACGGCTGTTCACGGCTGGGGGTTGTTGTCTGTTTGAAAGACTAAAGCTAATCAAAGTCCTAAATTGGAACAGCCAATCAAATTGCTCAGCCATTCAATATTTAGTGAATATAACACGGCATTCAGTCTATAGGTTTGGGGAAGTGAGGCTTGTCTGTATGGGGAAGTGAGGCTTGTCTGTGTATGAGGGAGGCTTGTCTGTGCATGGCTGGGAAGACTGAATTATATGGGAAGACTGAATAATATGGGTCTCTGAATTATATTTCCTCTGTCGGATTTCTTTGTCATCTGTGGACTTTGGACTTTGTTCTGTGTTGGAAGTCAATAAAGTGCATCTCTCTGGAAGAATTGGGTTGCTGCGGAAGAGTACTTACATCATCATCATTATAATAATACTTACTAATTAATTATCATACCCACTCTACATCTATACACCCAGTATATATTAATATACCCGATCACTACAGTTGGGGGAGAACTTTTTACCTCAGACCTTGGCTCCTCTCATGAATTTGCGCCGAAAGACAGCAACCAATAGAGCGATGAACAGCTGGTTGTCATGGCAATAAGATTGTGTGGTAGTTCTAGTAGTCACCTAATAATGTAGTTGCTATCTACGAGGAACAGAGAGTTAATACAGGATTAAAATAGGGGTGTCAATGAGTATTACTAGCAGCCTGTTGTGTGTAAGAGAAGGGCATATTTGCAGTTAGAATTATCAATCCGTGCAATCGGAGCGGGATGAAACCCTGTTAAACTGTCAGTGTACCGATCAGCTAGAGGAGGGAGAGATAAAGTAGATTGAAGATCTCTGATGACCCTATACCTCATTAGATAGGAAAATACAGTCACATAAGAATTTAATTATAATAGAGCTCTAATGAAGGGTGGAACTGCTAGTGTAGGGCTGTATTGGAGAGTAAGGTGTGACAGAACAAGCCATGCAGGCAAAGCGCTGCTTTGATAGTCAGCGTTAAGGGGGATATAGATATGCCTGTGTGTATGAACTATGATCTACATGAACTAAACTTAACAGTTTGAAATACTTTAGGAGCATATTACCAGCCGGGGCATGAACTTTCAATATTCTAAAAACGGCACATGAACAGTCAGAGGAAATCTTTCAGTCTATGTTGCAGATGCCATCTGTATTCACCGATCTCTTCTAGCTCTTCTGGAGCGTGGAGGTTTCGTCGGGCTGTAGATGGAAGGAGACTGCGGGTCGGGTTGAAGAATTCTTGGTTCCGAGGGCGAACGGTGTCTTCGGTAGCTTGTATGTTGGGTCTCCATTGCTTCACTCCTGGAAGGTGCTTTAGATGCTGTAGGGGTACGAAATTCCGCGTACCAATCTGGGACCTCCATGAGAGGGATTCCGAGCGTATCACAGAAGGAATGTAGATCCTCAGGGACTCTGAGGAGAGCTAAGCGTCCTTGTACTGTTGCCGCCAAACCAAAAGGGAACTTCCAGCGGTAAATTATACCTTTAGCCCGGAGTACTGTCAGAAGGGGTTGCAGTTCCCTTCTGCGCTGCAAGGTTATGTTTGATAAATCCTGGAATAGACGAAGTTCTGTGCCGTTATGTAGTAAAGGGGTCAGGGAACGTGCAGCCCTCAGAATGTCTTCCTTCAAACGGTAGTCAATAATGCAGCATACCACATCCCTAGGCGGGTCAGAGTCTTTTCCCTTCGGTGGCAGGGCACGGTGGATTCTTTCCATCGCAATAGGAACCTCTCTGGGTCTGCCGAGTATGTTATTAAAGATATGAATAACTTCTCTTTGAAGGTGATCCGCATCCACGGTTTCAGGCAAACCTCTCAGCCTGAGGTTATGGCGTCTGCCGCGATTGTCTAAATCTTCCAAGTGGCGATTGACATCTCTTAATTGCTGTGTATGTGTGTCAATCGCCAGATGCTGGTGACGGATCTTGGATGAATGAAGGGCAGTCGTTTGTTCCACCGCCTGAACTCTGCCTGTAATAGCTTGGATTTCAATTTTTAAATCTGAGATTGCTGCTGTCAGGGTGTCCTTAATGTCCTCAGCCACGGATCTGAGATCGCTCAGGCTCGGATGCTGATGAGGAGTGAGGAGAATTTCCCCGTCATTGAGTCCAGCGTGAGATGGAGAGGCAGCAGCATTAGGGTTAGGAGGATGCTGATGCTGGCTCCGTGAGGTGGGAGCCGGCGCCGAAGTTCCCATCTGTGCCCGGAACATCTCCGGGATGTTCTGACTGGATCTTGCCGGTATTTCACGGGGAGAACGGGACCGGGAGGTCGACGAAGTTCTAGAGGATGTACCCATCGCTTTTCGGGTGTTTGGGAGGCCGTTGACCGTCTTTGAAATTCAGATTTCTATCCCTGTCAGCGGAGCTCTGAAGTTAAGCAGCCATTCTCTACGAGGTCAAGCCACGCCCCCCTTTCAATTACTTTGTAAAAGCGAAGTGCACTAGATATTCTTTTTGAATACCAGAATTCCACTAGGTTTGAACTTTGAATGGGATGTTTCCTATTATTATGAGTAAAGTCTTGATATCTACCCTCCCCACGTCTGTCACATTTCAATCTCCATTATAATCTTCATTAGAATATTAATGTTTTCTCTTTCATTTTTTGCTCCCTCGCTATACATCTTTTGTCAGAAGATGCGACTAATTAGGTTGTACCCTCGATTGTCACCGTCCACATATACGTGTTTTTTCATATACATGAGTTACTTTTGTAGCCTTATAACTTCACGGGCGTTGAACGTTGTCCAATCAATAGGATATTATGTATATAAAATCTTTCATATTTAATCTACTATGGTTTTCAATATATATAATCCACAACCTTTTGGGAGTATTTTGTGGGATCCACATTGGTTCGGACAATAACTATTTTATATAAAAACGTCCTTTCATGTTTGGATTTCTATACATATAAATTCTTTTCAGGTCAGGACTAGTGGTTCAAGTATATATCTAATATCAGTATGCATTAGAATTATAATTTGGTCACGTGATTATTTAAACATTTTCATTGATTGCTTGAAATACATCCACGGTCCTGATAAGCGCAGTACAGTTTTTCTGTGTACAACATAATTTTAATATTGTTGGAATTATTCATTTATTATGCTATTTAGTTTTGATCAACAAAATTTTTTTTTTATTATAGTCTTAGATTAATCTGTCTACATTATTGTCATGATTGAGTAAAATCTTTTATTCTCATTTTTCTGTTATAGATCGGATTTGTTTCTTGAGCTAAATGTCTGCCTATGAAAAACTACCAACATTGTTTCATCTCTGTACTTTATAACACACTGCTGTATAATCATCAACAGTTAATGTCAGCTATATTTTACACAGAATAGCAGCAACAGATGGCACCTGTTGTTTTACGTTTTCTTTTCTCTTTCATCTGTTGACATTCATGTTCTTTATACATTTCGTACAGACTGAAACTAATTTCTATATATCTAGCCTGTAGCTCTATACGGACAAAGGCAGATACATGCACACGAGTAAGCCAATGTGGACATGAGTTATCCTGGCTTCTCTGTTTGCCGCTGACAGCGATCTTCGTTTTTGTTAGAAATATTTTCATCAATTTCCTTTTCATTTACATTCTTACATTTATCCTAGTCGGCGCTGCATTGATATGGGTTCCGTGCTCTGCACTGCAGACCAGGATTTAAACCGAATTCTAGTCGCTCATGGGAACATACACAAGCCGATCCTCATTCAGATTTAAGTACTATGGCTTTTAAACAAACATATTATATAATGCCACCTTATTAATCAAATCCTTTTTCTTCACTCAACAATATTCCTTATTAAAATCGTTGTCTCCTATTCTAGATTCATTTGAATATATATGGCACACATCTATTGGTTTTATTTTTCAGTTTCATTGCACATATCGCTCTATGTAGGCGATTTTCTTGTGTACATAATTAAATTATCATACACATATAATTGTATATGTCTTTTGTCTACATATATCTGTACAAATAATATTACATATGAAGATTTTTATTTTTTGAAACAAGTTTATTTGGACAACAATTTTTTCAGATTTTACACTATTATTATATTCTCTACATTCTGGTCATATATTTACATTTGCAAATCCATTTTTACATATATACACATCACAGAATATTGTATTTCACACATTAACAATATTTTTTTCTTTTTTTATATGCTCTTTCATTTCACTTCTTTATTCATTCACTATTTATTAATTTTTCCTTTTTCCACTGCTGCTTATATATCATTCACATGGGAGTCTCTATCATAAAAGCCTATCAGTTTAACAACAGGTGCCGAGAATTGGTATGATTGACCTTCAGCTGTTGTCAATTATTAATACGATCACATGACCACATAGGTTTCCAACATAGGCTTTATATATGTTATGTATTTCCATGCATGTCAGCTATGAGTAAGCACTCATTGTGAGTGTAAAACGCGTCAGCTGTTTCTGTATGCTAATGCTGTAGTGTTGTGTTTTGTGTTCCTTTATGATTTAGCTTTTTACCAATAAAAGCATTCATCATTACACCGGTGTGCGGCTTCCAGCTTTCCTCTATTTTCCTGCTTCATCTTGCATCAGCCAGTGCCTGGGACTCTTCCCCTTTGAAGGACAAAACTACACTGGCTTTTATCTCCACTGGTTTGTGCCTACCTGAGCGGTGGGACCCTTCTCTGCTTGGTTTGCATCTCTGGATGTAGGCATAGTACTTTTGAAGACTGGGGGGGAGGTTCTGAGGGCCGCAGTAGCCTTCATAAATAGGCCAAGTGCTGCCTCCTCCAGGTTACTCCTCTTCCTGGCACTTTTTTGTGGAAGGCCGAGGGGAGGGACCTGGGATTTGGGCAGGCTACTGGGCCACCTCCTGGCTGCCACTTACCCCCACCACTTCCTGGCTACCACTTTCCATGGCCTGCCTGAGGCTTTCCTGTGTATGAAAAAGGGACTTCATTTTTGGTTCATCAATCACACACAATTTTCAGCTTATGACTGTTGCAAATTGAATGTTAATAAATAGAAAAGATTATCATTCAAACCCAGCATATTTCATTCTTGTCCCAATCATTTGTGGCCACTACTGTCTATTGATATGTAAAACACTTTGTGAAATCATAAATTGTTGATCAAAACTAATATCTATTTAACATCATTAATTTGACAACCAGAAATATTTTTAAGAATGCTATACCTGACTCAACCTGGGCTCCTCCACATGTTACTGCCTGGAAGGCCCAGGTTGGTCATCGGAAGCCTCAACTGGGGGGAAGGAAGCCTTGAAGGAAGACTGGAGAGTGCTGGCCTGGGTTCCCTCTAGTCTAACAGAAAATGCAGTCTGTCATAGTACCACAGCCTGGGTACATAAATGTTATCTGCTGATCCTGATCTCAGGGAATCCTGGACCTTCTTGCGCTCCCTATTATAAGTGCTCCTCATGCCACCAATTTTGGATGTTAAATACTTGATGTCTGCCGTGGGGATCATCGGCTTCACAAATTCAAGCAGTTTCTCCAGCGCTGCCTGCTTCTTTGTTTGATTATTAACAAATGGGTGGTTCAGCTGCCACAGATAGGGCAGCTCCCTGAACATATCAAAGAATATTCCTAGAAATTCCCTATCATTGAAGGGATCCATTTTCTCTGCAAGACACAACACAAGACAAACCCTAATGTCAGGCAAAACTCTCCTAATCTTGACCCAATATAGGCCTCAATCTATAGGCATTATAGGCCACTGATGCACCAAGTTAAAATTGTACCTTCGTTATAACAATCATCTCTTCTGTTACTCCGTCCTCCGCTCACAGATCATATGTACGACGCACGCGTGTTACGCTTTATATACACTGTGCATGCGTAGAACTTCGCCTGCCCCTAACGTTCTTTCTGGTATATTCCCCGCCCCTTCTCTTTCAGCGCAGTGGGAGAGCACATGGTAGAGAGACAAGAGGTGCATGTAGAGGAGAGCAGCAACGACGAAAGACCAGAGCCACAAACATCCCAATCCCAGAGGAGATTTGAGGCCTCAAATATGTCCTTTATAGAGATGGTGGAGATGGTGGACATCTTGAAGAGGGCCGACTATGACGGGAAGCATGGACCTTACCCAAACCTAAATGTGAGAAAGGCCAAGATCATGACTAAAGTTGCACAGGAATTTTGGGGTATGGCGATCCAAGGAGCAATTGAGGAAACGATGGTCAGACATCAAATTGAGGAAGCAGGATCAGTACAGAAGAATCAAGAGATTTCTTCAAAAAAGTAAGTAGTTGTTTTGTGTTCCTATTATTATTATTATTATTATTATTATTATTATTTGCATGCTGCTCCATGTGCTTTTCTTTATACTGTTGTACAGTTTAAAATGGCAATTTTCATGTTCACGGGCACAGTAATTGGTCGTAGGAAACATCATTCATTCGCTCACTTATAAGATGTTTTTGGCAGATACAGGTTAACTACATTTATTCAGGCCTTTTTGTATTAAAATAGGTTTGTTGTCTAGATGGGTTTGTAACAAGAATGAAATGCAAACTTGATTCAGTGTAAGGAGAGGACACTCAGCAGCTGTTTACACATCTGGACGCAGGAGCACTAGTGTGGGACACCAGAACAAACTTTTTAGGGTGTCCCACACAGGTGCTCCAGTGGATACTAGGGGTCTTTACATGTGTGATACTTTAACAAAAAAGGTAAGTATTCCAGCTTTAGAAAGGAAATAAAATTTTATTCAGCTTGGAACTCCCAAGCAATGTTTCATATTCCTTTTTCTGCCCTCAATTATCTGTGTGCTAAGTATACCCATTTTTTATTCACATGGGGAGAAAAGACTCGGGACATCTGAGGACACCACAAACCCCACACCTCCTAAAGAAGGGGAAATCCCAAAACCACAAGCAGAGGATGAGGGGGGAGACGTTTATGAAGTGGGCGAAATTGTCTCCACAACAGGTGAGTGTCTGAGACCACAGCTTCAGGTAATAGATGGATACCTGCATATTTATAATACATGGTGTGTTTTTTTTTATTTTAGGTGATGTGGATCTTGTGGAAGAAGAATCTCATTTCACCAGTGAAAGTGCCCAGATCCTCATCGGAGAATTAATTGGGTGCAATTGTGATTTAGAAAATATAAAGGAAAACATCAATGATGTTCAACAAAAAATTAAGAACATCATTGATGTTTTAAGCAAAATATAAAACACCCAAAAATTGTACCATTTTATCGTGTATTTTTGCTTTTAAAAGTTTTTAAGTATTTTAAAAGCCAAATTTTGAAGATGCACATGGTGTGTCAACATGTGCTATCTGCCATCACGGGATATCAATGAACACGCTTTGTGGGTGCAACCCCCTCCTTGCAACTCAAGTGAGTGAGAGGAAGGGGTTGCACCCCAAAACATGTCCATTGATCCCCCATGATGGGAGCTAGCACATGTTGACATTAGGCATGGGATCAGGAGGGAAATCCCCAGTTTGAATCACAATTTGTGTGCATCTTCAATTTTTGGCTTTTACAGGGGTGACATCACCCCATCTGATGAAGGCAATATCAACACAGTTTGCACATACTCATGTCTGATATTGCCTTCACTTTATCAAAGTTAAACTTTGTAAGTTCCTGAGTTGTGCATGTTATGGTTTGAAACATGCCTGATTAACCAAAAAAAGGATATTTACAATGTGAAAAAAAAAGTTATACACCAAAGATGTTGGTTTGTTCAAAAACCCTTTTCTAACGCACATGTGAATGTGCTTTGAGTAAAATGTTTTCTTTTCTTGAGTAAAATGTGGCTTCTTCTTTCAATGCTCAATAGCAATTTTTGTAGTAAGTTGGTGTTTAGTTGGTGTTTACAGTGACAATGGGGGTTATTTACTAAAGGCAAATCCACTTTGCACTACAAGTGCAGTTTCAAGTGCACTTTTGCAGTGCACTTGGAGTGCAAAGTGGAATTTCCTTTAGTAAATAACACCCACAGTGCTTTATAATTTCCCCAAATCACGCCATTTTCGTGACTCCCCAAAATTCATTTATGGTGCTGAAAATGATGAATATTTTTCTCAGTAATGCATTACATACATTAACAACAAACAAGGTGTGTGTAGCAGACCCGCAACATAATAATATTTCGCTGAAGAAGAGATTGTCACCTCATGTATCAAATAAATTACATTTGCACTATTGAAGAAAATGGCCAAAAAGAAAAGCCCACTGGAGAACCTAGAAGACAGCTAAAAGAAACCCATGCAGTAAATCAAAGGAAATCTTCTTTCAGTTTAAGTAAAAATGTTTTTGATAAAATGTTTCTTAAACAGTTTCTGGCATATCAATGGCCCCCCCCTACCCGCAAAGTACTCAACATACTTCTGTCTTACTTCGCGGGCACTTTGGGTGGGCAAGCCAGGATGGCCAGCTTCAAGCGCCGTCAGGGTTTCTTGTTGAAGTCTGGCCTCAGGTCCAACTGAGGCCACATAGTTCATTGAATTTCTCTTTAAATAGTTGTGTAGAATGCAGCATGCAAGGATTATATGGTTAAGTTTATATTCCACCATGCTGATTGGCATAAGGAATAGACGGAATCGGTGGCCATTACCCCAAAAGTGTTCTCCACCACTCTTCTGGCTCTGGCCAGATGGTAGTTATAAACCCTCTGGTCCAGGATGAGGGTTCTCATGGCTTCAAAATGGTCGGCTAATCAGAACGAATTAACAGAAAGCACTGAAAAACAGAAAGGCAGAGCTTAAAATCAGAAACGAGCAGACAAGAAAGCAATGTTAATCAAATACGTAATAGAAATACAAATCCACAAGCACAAACTGAAGAGCAGGAACGATCGGAAAAGCACGAGGCTGAAATGTGCGAATCATCTGTCACCAAAGTTCTACTAACATTAGCAGAAAGAGCCCAAAGGGTGGCACGCTTGGTATTGAACTTCCTCTTTCTAGTGCCGTCGTACGTGTTATACGTCACCGCGTTCTTGACGTTCACAAATTCCGACCAACTTTGTGTGACCGTGTGTATGCAAGACAAGTTTGAGCCAACATCCGTCTGAAAAAAAACATGGATTTTGTAGTCGGAATGTGCGATCGTGTGTATGGGGCATTCCTCTGACTGAACGAAGCCTCAGCAACACGTTGTCCAGCACCAGGAAATTGTAACCTCCCAGGGTCTGGAAATGCATTGCACAAACCTTTCTTCAAGGCCTCCTGAAGATGTTTCATCCTCTGCTCCCACTGCGAAGGCAGGATGAGTTCTGCAACCTTACCCTTGTAACGAGGATCAAGAAGGGATGTCATCCAGTAATGATCCCTCTCCTTGATACCACGAATCCTAGGGTCCTTTCACAGGCTTTGCAGAAGCAGGGAGGCCATGCAGCGTAAGTTTGCAGAGGCATTCAATTCTGAGTCCTCTGGGTCACTAAGGATCACATGATCCGTAACTACCTCCTTCCAGCCACGTACAACTCCTTGGGTTTCTGGGGACTGAAAACCATCCCTTGAAGAATACTGCTGAGTGTTATCCTCTACATCCATGCTGACACAACCCTCTACCTCCTCGTCTTCTTGTGTGTTTGTGCAGACCCACAGGAATGCTATATGGATAAAGGGGGCCTTGTTCTCCCTCAGTGCCCTGTCCATGATTCCACAAAGCGTGTGCTCCAACAGGAAGACTAGAGGGACAGTGTCACTGAGGCATGCATTGTCACTGCTCACCATCTTTGAGGCCTCCTCAAATGGTGACAGAACAGTGCATGCATCCTTGATCAGTAGCCACTGGCGTGGCAAAAAGAAGCCAAGCTCCCCTGACCCTGCCCTGGTGCCATAGTCGCACAGGTACTCATTGATGGCCCTCTGCTGTGTGTGCAGCAGCTGCAGCATTGCCAACATTGAGTTAAACCTGGTGGGCATGTCACAAATGAGGCAGTTGGTGGGCAGGATGCATTCCCTTTGAATGTCAGCCAGCCGAGCACTGGCATTGTTTGACAGAAATTATCACAGACTTTTCTGGCCTGCCTCAGGAGATCCTGTAAGCCTGGGTACCTGCTCAAGAACCACTGCACCGCCAAATTTAGGACGTTTGCCAAACATGGAACATGGGTCAAGTGTCCCTGTCGGAGGGTGCAGAGAAGGTTGGTGCCATTGTCGCATACAACCATTCCTGGCTGAAGATGGCATGGCGTCAACAACCTCTGAGCCTGCCCCTGTAGAGCTGACAGAATCTCTGCCCCAGTGTGGCTCCTGTCCCCTAAGCAGATCAACTCAAGCACCGCATGGCATCTTTTTGCTTGACTACTTGCGTAGCCCCTTGAACACTTTAGGAGCACCGCTGGTTCAGAGGACTAATCTGCAGAAGAGGCCATAGAGGAAGAAGAAGAGGAGGGGGTTGAGGAGAGAGCTCTGGCAGAATCACCACTAGCATTTTTGAGGCGTGGTGGTGTAACAAGCTCCAACAGCACTGAACTCTGTCCTGCATCCTTCCCAGCTGCCAGCAGAGTTACCCAGTGCGCCGTGAAGGAAAGGTAACGTTCCTGCCCATGCCTGCTGGACCATGAGTCAGCAGTAATTTGCACCTTACTGCTGACCGCTTTGTCCAACGAGGCCAAAACATTGCCTTCCACATGGCAGTAGAGAGTCGAAATGGCCTTCCATGAAAAGAAGGTACAGCACATTCCACAAATTCATGAAAGGGGTCTACCAACTAAAAAGGCAGCAGTTGCAGTGCTAGCAATTTGGCCAAGCTAGCATTTAGAGGTTGAGCATGTGGATGGCTGGGACCAAATTTCTTTTTGCGGTTCAGCAACTGGGTTAGGGTAATTTGCCTGCTAAAATCAGATGGTGGTGTACTGCTAGCAGATTGGCAGCAAGTACTTGGGATGCCTATTGCTATACCTTCATTTTTCTCAATGCAGGTTTTTGAGAGGACTGGAGGTATAGTAGGGGTGGAGATCCCAGGTGAGGAGCAAAAAGAAGTCTGCCTTTTTCTTTGATGTGAGTCTGTCATGTGGTGTTGCCAGCGGATTGCATGGCAGGTCGTCATATGTCTGGTCAAGCATGTGGTGCCCAAGTGGCTGCTGTTCTGGCCACGCTTGTGGTGCTTCAGACATAGGTTGCAAACAGCAACGGTGCGATCTGCTGCACACGTGTTGAAAAAGGCACACGCCAAGGAACTTTTAAAAGTCAGCAGGGAGTCAGCAGTGCCCTGCACATATGGAGCTCTGTAGTGTGATGCAATAGGGTGGCTGCCCTTAAGCTGCCCCCTAGAGGACATCCTACCTTGTTGGAGTTGTGCCTCCTCCTCCTCTCTTCTCTCAGGTGCCCAAGTACAGTCAGTGACCTCATCATCCCCTCCCTCCTCCTCACTGGAGCAAACTTGACAGTATAAATATGGATGAATGAATGTACTATATGAAACAGCAATTAACCCATCAAAGCAGCGCTATTTTCAGTCCTCAATGCTGACTGATAAAACAAAGTCTTTGTAAATGCAAGCAAAACACATGCAGGCATGTGCAACCAGTACCCTTGTGCTTTGAGAGAAGCAGTTCGAGTTATCCACTATTACCAACCAACTGAAAGCTAGAAGGCTATCCTTTGTAAGGAACTGCGCCCACTGATTTTTACAGTGTATTTACTTTATTAGTTTTTTATTCTCTTATTTGTGACTTACAATAAATTATCAAAAGGGTACTGGACTATTCGGGGTCTGTTTTTTACATGTGGACATTGTTGCTGCTATCTGGTCATCAACCCTGGAGGACTTCGGGAGTACACAGAGAGAGGATTTGATCCAAGGCTTGTTAACCTCCTGGCTCCGGTGAGTTTGAACCCCTATGGGGTGTGTGCAGCACAAGGTGTCCCAATAAATGGTGAAAGGTGCACTCATCAGATCTACTATTCATATAAGGGAATCCAGACCGAGCTCCAACCTCTGTGTCTTTGTTGGAATTTACCTGCCTGCATGTGTTTTGCTTGCATTTACAAAGACTTTGTTTTATCAGTCAGCATTGAGGACTGAAAATAGCGCTGCTTTGATGGGTTAATTGCTGTTTCATATAGTACATTCATTCATCCATATTTATATTTCTATTTTTTTATTAAGTGGCTGCTGAGAGATATCTCACTCAGAATATGGTGACATCAGGTTAAATCACTGCGGTTTATTACCATTATTATCTTCCATCTGTATATACCAAATATCCTTTAGCGCTGAGATAGGAGGATTGGAGTAGGGCGTATTGTCTCCTTTTTGTTTGTATATTGATTATTGTTTACTCTAGCTTGCTATGGATATTTTTAGGTATTTGCAAAGCAGACAGATTGACCTTGATAGTCTCTTTTCGGTTGATGAACAACCACCAACCGATGAGAATTTTGATAATTTATTTATTTCTTTGGGTAATGCTCTAGAAAAACAAATACGCACTTGGTGGGATATTTGTACTATAGAGCATTACCTGAAAGAGAGGATTATTCTACGCAGCCTGAGGTGGGAAGTCACACCCCAGGATGGATTAGATGATCCAGCTTCTATGCAAGACTGGTTAGATTTCTTCAATGGGGTCGGACTAAAATTGCAACAATTAATTTTAGAAAGGAAAAAGAAAAAAATGACTAAATTAGAAACTATAATAAAAGAATTACAGCAACAGTTGGAACCAATAAAAGATTTGCAACAATATATTTCTTTTAATGAAAAAATTACCAAAAAATTAGAAAAAATAGATAAAGACTCTCAGAAAAAGAAGTTAAAAAAGTTTTATAGGGACCTTAAGGACTTCCGGACTAATGCTATCTACTTTTGGCAAAATACCGCAAGGCCCACCCATTTGGAGGGTGAATCACAGGATAGTGAACCAACACATTCTGAACATACTACACAACAACCTACTCAGCAGACCTCTGTACAGAGGAGAGAGGTGGTATTACAGCAAAAAAAGCAGAATATCCCCACTCATCTACGCCCTGGCACTCCAGCTAAGGGAGTTGGTAACCAGAGTAGGGGCAATAGAGGGAGGGGTGGGACTGTTAGGACTTCCGATTCCTCAATTTATGATCATGCATACCAGGTACCAGTGGGTAATAGGTTTGAACCATTGTGGGACCAGAATACCGTGTATAGCTATTCGTCTCCGCGCCCTTTTTTAGGGAGAGGCCGGGGGGGTCAGAGGAGAGGCAGGGGTTTTCCACCCCACAGATCCAGACCTCCCTACCATTATCACCCACCAACAACATCCACGTACAAACAAAATCAGTGGAAGGACCCTTACCACTGGGAAAGAAACCCACGTCAACAACAAAACCCAAGACAAAGCGAGCCAGGGGATGTAGAGCAGGACACAGGGTCCAAAAAAAGAAGGAGGGAAACAGATTAGGAGGTATTTTTAATCTAAGTAATACACCGCTTACACATAAAGAAACTAACATCCTACATCAGGGACTAAAATGTGGCCTTAATAGACCACTCACCAAGTTCGATGTCTATATAGATGTACATAAATATGTGCGTAGGCTGAGTATTAAAAAACATTTTTTAAATAAAAACTCGAACCCAACCAGTCTGAGCGGGGTCTCAGCACTGGCGGTGGATAGTGGGTTAAAAAACAAGTCCTTATTCAATCCCCCCAATAATGGCTCCCACCATTTGGAGGTTTTTAAAAGTCTTATTTTAAGAGATTTAGATCAGTTAAAACCAAAAAAACAAGTGAACCCAAGATATATTAAGGAAGGCATTGAGTCACTTGAAGCGAGAAAGGACATAATAATCAGACCTGCTGACAAGGGAGGGGTAGTGGTGATTATGTCAAAGGACTACTACACCACTCAGCTGTCTGAATTGTTGTCAGATAAAGATACATACGAGATGCTAGGTAAGGATCCAACCCCTCAGTACAGAGCCGAATTAAAAACGCTGATTGATTTTGGCTATCGCTCACATGTCCTTACGGACAAAGAAAAAAGATTTCTGTTCCCCAGCAGTAGTCGCACCCCTACTATTTACACCCTTCCGAAAATCCACAAGGATTCGACCAATCCCCCCCCTAGACCCATAGTTAATGGGATTGATTTGGTCACCTCAAGATTAGGACAGTATTTAGACATATTCCTACAAAAAAGTGTAACCACAACCAGAGCCTATTTGAAAGACACTAATGCCCCGTACACACGGTCGGACTTTGTTCGGACATTCCGACAACAAAATCCTAGGATTTTTTCCGACGGATGTTGGCTCAAACTTGTCTTGCATATACACGGTCACACAAAGTTGTCGGAAAATCCGATCGTTCTGAACGCGGTGACGTAAAACACGTACGTCGGGACTATAAACGGGGCAGTGGCCAATAGCTTTCATCTCTTTATTTATTCTGAGCATGCGTGGCACTTTGTCCATCGGATTTGTGTACACACGATCGGAATTTCCGACAACGGATTTTGTTGTCGGAAAATTTTATCTCCTGCTCTCCAACTTTGTGTGTCGGAAAATCCGATGGAAAATGTCCGATGGAGCCCACACACGGTCGGAATTTCCGACAACACGCTCCGATCGGACATTTTCCATCGGAAAATCCGACCGTGTGTACGGGGCATAAGAGTTTATTACAGGATCTGAAAGAAATCAGCTTAGCAGGGAAGAATGAGGTGTATCTGGTCACATCTGATGTGACCAGCTTATACACTATTATCCAACACGAGGATGCTCTACTAGCACTCAATTGGGCATTGAGTAAAAGGGAAGATCTGCCTCTGAGACAAAAAATATTTCTTAGAGATGCGTTAGACTTCTGTCTCTCTCACAATTACTTCTGGTTTGACCATCATTTCTTCACCCAGAAGAGGGGCATTGCAATGGGCGCGAAATTCGCGCCCAGCATCGCTAACCTCTTTATGGGTGAATGGGAGGATAAAGAGATTTTTAGAGACAGACGACCAGAACTCTTATATTACAAACGCTATATTGATGACCTGATATTGATATGGGCAGGTTCAGAACTGGCACTTCAAGATTACATGTCTCATTTGAACAACAATACTCATAATATCAGACTTACGAGCCAGTGGAGCACTGAGGAAATACACTTTTTAGATGTGAACATCTATAGAGTTGGTGACAGAGTACAAACGAAAGTGTTCTTCAAACCCACCGACAGAAATAGTTATCTTCCAGTGCATAGCGTCCACCATCCGCTATGGTTGAAAAATGTGCCCAAGGGCCAAATATTGAGGGTCAGGAGAAATTGCTCCGAATTAGAGGATTTTGACCAACAGGTTACAGTATTAAATAATAGGTTTGTGGAAAAAGGATATAAACCTTGGTTTTTAGACCCTATTATTGAGGAGATTAGGTCTCTCCCTCAAGATCATTGTTTAAGAGATGCACCCAGGATGGAAAGAAACTTAGATCATGAATGGAGTTTCATATCTCCCTTCCACTCACAGTACAAGGAGGTGGAGAATATTTTCCATAAGCATTGGCATGTCCTTTGTCTGGATAGGACACTGGCAAGTGTTCTACCTGACAAGCCCAAGTTCATTTACCGTAAGGCGCCAAGCTTTGGGGATGTTATAGCCAAAAAGATTATTGATCCCCCCGGGAGAAATCCAACCTTCTGGGAACAAAATGTTTTTTTTTGCGTGCCGGAAGTGCAAAGCGTGTAGAATGGTGGCGAGACCTATGAGAAAAATAGAAAAATTCACTGCAACTTCCAACAATAGGGAATTTGAAATTAAGCACTTTATAACATGAAATACATCACATGTAGTGTATGCCCTGCGTTGTCCATGTGGATTAATGTACATAGGTCGCACTAAGCGTCTTTTAAGAGTGAGAATCGCTGAGCATGTGCACAACATTACTATTGGCTATAAAGACCATAACGTATCCCTGCATTTCAAATTACATCACGGACAAGATCCTGCTGGATTGTTATTTTGGGGGATTGATCACATCAAACAATCTTGGAGGGGGGGTATTATAATAAGGGATTTATCCAAAAAAGAAACTCAATGGATTTTTTTAACTGACACTCTTAGCCCGAAAGGGTTAAATATCGAACTCGATATTAATTGCTTTATCAGCGACTTTTAGGTTCACTAGAGTGGACGATTACACAATGTATTAGGGTTTTAATGGAGGGGTTCCTCACTCTGAGATTTTGATCTGTTTTCTGTATAGATAACTTAATAACTATGCCCCGTTTGGATTACATATTTTTTTATTGTGTATGTACAATATGGAACTATGTGATACAGAGCAGTACTGGAGAATCTTTTATCAACTTCCGCTTTCTATCTATGTAGAATTTTAGATTATGCCGTACAGTTAATTTTAATCTGATTAGATTTTAACCACTATTATTTTTGTGATTTTATCACAAGTTCCAAGGTTGCTGCGATTATATGCGATTTTGCATGTAACATTTTATGTCAATAGGTATGTCAGGTAATTTTAATCTGATTAGATTTTAATCATTATTATTTAATGATTTTATCACAAGTTCCGATGTTGCTGCGATTATATGCGATTATATGCGATTTTGTATGTAACATTTTTATTTTTTGTTAATTTTATGTCAATTTTATGTCGCAATGTGATAAACTTATCTGATTTAATATGATAATTATATCGGGTGAGGAACTATGGGTATTTTAATTACTTGGTCACTACACTGCGACATCCATATAGCTTAATTATGTTTGGGGGTTAAGCGACTCTCTCTTCAGTTGCACCTGGAATATATGGAAGAGGAGATGTTTAGTTTTAATCCAGGACATAGGCACTGTTTCTCACAAGGAATTGGAAGTTTGCAGATGTAATGCAAGATTCTGGGATAAATAGACTGCGGTGCCATTTAAATGCGCAGCCTGCAGCTTTTGGTTGGTTGGAGTATGGATACGTTCCCAGTTTAAGATAGGGACGCACCTTCCAATCAGACCTAGTGCTTACCAAGTATTAACTCATTAGGGCGGAGTGTTGGTTGTGCCCCACCCCCTGGTTTTCAGATAAATTTTGTTCAACAAGCCGTGTAGTCATGCTCTTTGAAAAAGTCTTCCTGACGAAACTAGTCAGAGCACGATACCACGGCAACCGTTATCACGTGAGGACGCAGTGTGCTTTTAGCCTGAAGCTTCAGACACGAGAGGGGGGAAGTGCGGATCAGCTGTGCCTGGTTGACACGCAGTGCACTCCATGCTTGTAGTTGTATATTAGTGGAATGAAGGACTGATCAGCTGTGAGTGTGTAACATCCATCCAGTCTGCAACCAGTACCTTTGTGCTTTGAGAGAAGCAGTTCGAGTTATCCACTATTACCAACCAACTGAAAGCTAGAAGGCTATCCTTTGTAAGGAACTGCACCCACTGATTTTTACAGTGTATTTACTTTATTAGTTTTTTATTCTCTTATTTGTGACTTACAATAAATTATCAAAACGGTACTGGACTATTCGGGGTCTGTTTTTTACATGTGGACATTGTTGCTGCTATCTGATCATCAACCCTGGAGGACTTCGGGAGTAAACAGAGAGAGGATTTGATCCAAGGATGGTAAACCTCCTGGCTCCAGTGAGTTTGAACCCCTATGGGGTGTGTGCAGCACAAGGTGTCCCAATAGATGGTGAAAGGTGCACTCATCAGATCTACTATTCATATAAGGGAATTCAGACCGAGCTCCAACCGCTGTGTCTTTGTTGGAATTTACCTGCCTGCATGTGTTTTGCTTGCATTTACAAAGACTTTGTTTTATCAGTCAGCATT
This sequence comes from Lithobates clamitans, assembly GCA_037952925.1. NCBI lineage: Eukaryota > Metazoa > Chordata > Amphibia > Anura > Ranidae > Lithobates > Lithobates clamitans. The sequence continues at coordinate 6,132,894 of JBBGZY010000231.1, read as the reverse complement.
GAGGACTGAAAATAGCGCTGCTTTGATGGGTTAATTGCTGTTTCATATAGTACATTCATTCATCCATATTTATATTTCTATTTTTTTATTAAGTGGCTGCTGAGAGATATCTCACTCAGAATATGGTGACATCAGGTTAAATCACTGCGGTTTATTACCATTATTATCTTCCATCTGTATATACCAAATATCCTTTAGCGCTGAGATAGGAGGATTGGAGTAGGGCGTATTGTCTCCTTTTTGTTTGTATAAACTTGACAGTATGCTGCAGCTGGGGGGAACATGACTGCCAGTTTCTTGTCCTTTTGGGTACCCCCTCTTTTTAGGCTCACTCCCTTCCTCAACCTGGGAACCAACATTGGAGCCTTGAAATCGCTGCGCATCCTCCAGCAGCATGTACCCGACACTGTGGTCAAATAATTCTGGGGACTCCTCCGTGCATGATGGTGGGGCTACGGAAGGAGTAACTGTGGACAAGGAGCCGGTGGAATAGGCCACTTTGGCAGCTGCGTGGCAAGGCAAACTACTCTGAGCCTGGGTGACAAAGGATAAGGTGGATGAGGACGGCTTTGTTATCCACTCCACCAACTCTTCTGCATGTTCTGGCTCAAAAACACGGCCAGCAGCAGAAAAACAGCACAAGCTTGCCACACGGCCACCTGCAGAGGATGCACCATGTCCATGACCAGTACTGTTGACTGTAGACACAGAGGCTGCCTGCCCTCTTTTAGTGGCCTGTGAGCGTCTGCCTCTCCTTGGTGGCCTTCCGGACATGATGTATATTTTGTTTTGCAACACCACACTACACTGTATTAGATACTGTGGAGAGGCCGTGGAGACATAGGAACTTTATTTCATGTGTTTTGGAATTGCAGAAGCCTTCGCAGTTTTTGAATGGAATATTTTCCCTGATCTCTAATGTCACAGGCTTCCTCACTCCCCCAACACCGGAGATGGCTCTCCTACATTACAAGTTAGATAAAATTCCTAAACAATTTCATTATCTAATTGTCCAAATCTTCACTGTAGCCCGTATGACTATAGCATCACTCTGGAAAAACAATATAGCCCCTAATGTTTCAGAAATTATCAAAAAAGTAAAAAAATCTGCCCGATATGAACAGATACTAGCACATAGTAAGGACTCACTACAAAAATTTAATAGTAACTGCAAATATTGGTCTTGTATATTCCCGATAAGGGGCACATAATGTGATGGCCCAATAGGATCTTGCCTCTTGGAATTTTTTAGTTTGGTATCTTTTGGTGTCTATGTTATGTTACATATGTTTTTTTTTTCCTTTGTACACACATTTTTAGTTCCCTTCTCTTTCTGTACCCCTTAAGTTTTATAAAAGCTTGACGCCCCAACTGCGGAAAAAATGTATGGTATATAACTGTGCTGATTGCATTGTATGCTTAAATATGCTAAAAGTCACTTGTTCATCTATAGCACCATTGTATAATTTGCAAGATAAGTTAATGATTGTTCCAATGTAATTTGCAACATTGCTTAATAAAACAAATTGAAAAGAAAATCCTCATCTGGCAGATGTTTCTCCTGTAGTAGAGCAATATCTGTCAGTAGACATTTTAAATGTTGTAGGATTTTCATCCTTTTAATGGAAGAACATAGCCCCTTAAAGGATAAGTTCACCTTTTGTGAAAAAAATAATAAATGCACATATTTTTATATAAAGGAGCCTGGAAAGCATTGCACCCATGATCAGTGAATCAGGGGTGCAGTGTCAGACTCATGCAGACAAGCCCTGCAGCTTTCAGCCCATACTTACATACACATGTGAATTACCTATGAGGCTGCTTATCATCCACCCTGCAGTCCATTCAGAACTACAAGCCATCAGCCACAAAGGCTAATGATACAGTAGTTGTAGTTTGTGCATTCACAGGAAACTGTGAATGAATGACGTGGAGCGTTTTTTTTTTTTAAATCTTTATTTAACAAAAACATTTTTATATTTATTATAAATTAACATTTACACATCTCTTCTTATCTAACAGTATATTTAAATACATTTCACTTACACATATACACATAAATTCCATTCCTGGCATCCTATTTATCCCCCAACTTTACCATTGTGTTAAGGCCCGTTTGTCTTCATTCTCCCCACCATTCATACGTCCCTCCCCACCTCCTCATATACTCCATACTTACACCATCTACTCTTAGAGAAAAAAAACACAGCACCCCCCCTCCCCTCTCCACGGTCACTATTCAATCAAGCATCTTGTATTTCCCTTAATAGGGACGACGATGTTCTAAACTGTTCCTGCACTTCCCATGCTGTTATTATTTGTTTTTTTAAGCCTTTTTCAGTCATCATCCTTTTTTCCACAGAACGCACCTCGCTCATCTCGCTCATCCACTCATCTATAAAGGGAGCTGTCCTACTTTTCCATCTTCTAGCTATAGTAGTTTGTGGTGCTGTCATAAAATATTTTAAGATACCCTTTTTTATATTCTTTACTGATCCTGGAATCATTGATAATACCGAAATCAATATATCTAGTTGTAAAATTATTCCTGTCACAGCCCGATATATCTTATAAATTTCATTCCAAAATGTCTGAACCCCCGGAGAAAAATATATACATATATGTGACAAAGTGCCCTTTGTCGCCTGACATCTCTAACAAATATCCTCATTCTTTGGATTTATTTTGTGCATGTCTAAGGGGCATTTATACCATCTAGCTAATAATTTATCATTTCTTTCTTGATGTCTATTAGAAAATGATATTTTATGAATTAATATAAATGTTTTTTTCCATTTAGCCCTAGGGATTACAATCCCCAGCTCTTCCTCCCATTTTTTAATATAACTAATCTCCTGGTCTTTGTTTTCTGACATTAAACATTTATATACCTTAGATAGTATGTGTTTTGGCTTCTGCTCTTGTAGAAATAACTTTTCTAGATTTGTCGGTGGTCTATCCAATTTCCCCTCTTTCATGAGAGAGATAATAAACTTTTGAAGTTGCAAATATTGCATCCATTTTCTTTTATGTTCCATACCTAAAACCCTCATCGAGGGAGGTTCATTCCCCTCCATTATCTGTACCACCCTTATATTGTCCCTTCTCTGCCATTTTAGGAAGGTCATGACCTCCAATGTCGGTGGGAATTCTGGGTTGCTGAAGAGGGGAGTCATTGGGTCAATATAATTGGACCCTATCCCCCTCCCCACCAATTCATCCCATACCTTCAGTGTTGATGCCACCAAGAATGGCAATTCCCCGACAGGGGGCCTACTCTCTCTCTCTTTACCCATGGAAGTGACTTCAGTTTCATGGCCACAATCTCCTCCTCTAATTTCACCCATTGTTTATATTCTGCATTGTGGAACCAGTCCACTATTCTAGCTACAAATACTGATCTAAGATACACTGCGAGATCTGGAAGCGCCAGACCCCCCCCCCCTTCTTTAGGTCTAGTTAGTACTGCTCTACTAATCCTTGCTGGTTTACCCGCCCATATAAAGCTCCCTATAGCTTTCCGTAGGTGGTTCAAGATGTTTTTGCGGGAAATATTGGAATGGTCTGAAATATGTAGAGTATATTAGGCAGTATGCCCATCTTATAATGTTTATCCTGCCCATCCAAGAAAAAGCCCCCTATCATACTGTTGGAGTGTCTTGATTTTTTTTGCGCTATTGGCAAATAGTTATATTCCTGGAGCATCTCTATTTCCCTAGGAATAAATATTCCTAGATATTTGATTGCATTATCCTGCCACTGGATTTGTGATATACAATAGCAAATCGTCAGCGTATACCGACATTTTATCGTTTTTTTTATCTGCCTTTTATTCCTTGTATATCTATATTGTTCCGGATTGCTATCGTCAAATGCTCCATAGCCAATACATATAGCAATGGCGACAAGGGGCACCCCCCTTGTTCCATCAGCTATATTAATGGAATGGTCTGAAATATGTAGAGTATATTAGGCAGTATGCCCATCTTATAATGTTTATCCTGCCCATCCAAGAAAAAGCCCCCTATCATACTGTTGGAGTGTCTTGATTTTTTTTGCGCTATTGGCAAATAGTTATATTCCTGGAGCATCTCTATTTCCCTAGGAATAAATATTCCTAGATATTTGATTGCATTATCCTGCCACTGGATTTGTGATATACAATAGCAAATCGTCAGCGTATACCGACATTTTATCGTTTTTTTTATCTGCCTTTTATTCCTTGTATATCTATATTGTTCCGGATTGCTATCGTCAAATGCTCCATAGCCAATACATATAGCAATGGCGACAAGGGGCACCCCCCTTGTTCCATCAGCTATATTAATTGTATTGGATAGATCTCCATTTGCCCGTATTCTAGCAGCTGGGTTGCTATATAAGACCATTATTTTTTCCTGAAGGATAGGGCCCACTCCCCATTGTCTCAATGTCTCTTCCAGAAACCGTCATCCCACCCTGTCAGAGGCCTTTTTGGCATTGATCGCCAAAAGACAGGATGGGATGGTGTGTCTCCGGACATTTTCCATCAATGTCAGGGTTTTCAGGGTATTATCCCGTGCCTCTCATCCCTCTATAAACCCTGTTTGGTCTAGGTGGATATATGTCAGCATTTTTGGTGTAAGTCTATTGGCTATGAGCTTTGAGTATAGTCGGAGATCAATATTTGTCAGTGATATCAGCCGATAGTTTCCACACATTGTGTGATCCTTCTCGGGTTTTGGTATAAGTGAGATATATGCCTGCATACCTGTGGGACAAATGGTTGAGAGGCAAACACTGAGTTAAAGGTCCATTTCATAATTGGAACTAGCAGATCTTTGAATGAGTTATAGAACCGTGGGGTAAAACCATCGGGACTGGGGCTCTTCCCTGGTACTAATGCATCAATTGCTTTCTATATTTCGGTATCTGAGAATTCCTCTTCTAGTTGCTCAACCTCTGCTGGTGTTAAAGTCGGTATGGCAGTATTGTTTATATATTGTCATATATTCTGTTGAAATATTTTGGGATCCCTCTCTGCCAATTGGTTAGGTATATTGTACAATCGGGAATAAAAATTATGGAATGCTTTCAAGATTCCTTTTGGATTTTATTACCATGTCCCCAGTTTCTGATTTAATCTTTACAATAGATGTTGTATTCACTCGGTGGCATAGTACTCTGGCTAATAATTTACTGGGTTTATTACCTTTTTGATAGAATACAGTACGATTTTTATCCCTAACCCATAATGTTTGTTCATTTAATAAAGTTCATAATTCGAGTCGCTTTTCTGTCAGATCCATTAATATCTCCCGTGTTGGATTTTGTTTATGCCGTTTCTCCAATTGCCCCATTTCTTTTAGTAACTGAGCTGATCTATTTCCTTTTGCCTTTTTTAACCTAGCTCCATGTTTTATGAATAGACCCCTCAGTATACATTTTAGTGTTTCCCTCTTATTATATTGGCACTTGGTGAATCAATCACCAAAAATATGGGGGCGTGGTCCGACCAGACAAAACTACCTTACCTATTTCAGAGGAGGAGACGGCGGCCATTCCTAATTGATTTGTCAAAAAGTAATCTAATCTATGGTATGTGCCATGCACATTTGAGTGGAACGTATAATCTTTCTCCAATGGATGAAAAGCCCTCCATATATCAACCAAATGGTATTTCTCTAGCATATCAATACATTTCTTTTATGTCAGTACTCAACTGAGGATGCAGTAGTGTCCAACTCCCGATTGAAAACAAAGTTAAAGTAACCCCCTATTATTGTCATTCCCTCTGCTCTTTCCATTAGATCTGTTAACAGTTGAGTACCCATTTTAATCTGATCCACGTTTGGTAGGTAAATGTTATTGAGTGTATATTTTTTACCATATATGGTTAGTTTCAATATCAATGCCCTACCATCTCGATTTGTCCAGGTTTCTACTATCTGATGGGGTATTAACTTGTGGATTGCTATGGAAACTCCCCTCAATTTGCAATAAGTATACGTATCGTGATACCAGGTAGAATAATGTCTATTTTGTATGTTAGGTATATGGTCTGAGCGGAAGTGCGTCTCCTGGAAGAGAGCGATACCCACATTTTTGTTTATGGAGAGAGAACAGAATTTGCAATCTTTTTGATGTTGCATTTAAACCCCCATATAAAGGAGCATATTTTTATGGTGCCCATAGGACAGTATGAGAGAGAGAGAGAGAGAGAAAGAAAGAAAGAAAGAAAGAAAGAGAAAGAAGAAAAGGAAAACCACCTACGTGACAACCTGTTATCACTTCAACCTTGATTATATTATATTATGTATAAAACAAATATCCAACATTACTACATACATTTTACATTATACCCCTCTCTTCAAATTATTTCTTATTTAAGTATCTCAAAATCATACCAATATAAAAAAATGTGCATTATGATAAAAAAAAAAAAACATACCACAGTCCCACTTCACCCCCTTCCCTCCTCTCCCCTCTATCCCCTCATCCACCCTTATTCTATCCTTATTTATCTTCTTCTGTACTGCCTTCCTGAAATATCCTGATATGAGTGTGGCCATGTCGGTAAATCAACTAAAGGCAATTGAGGACGATTCAAGAAATTGGGGAGACCTCCAATATCTCGAAAAATATTTTTTGTCCATTTTGATGCACTATAATCTGAAAGGGAAAACCCCATCTATATAGAATTTCCTTCTCCCTTAGCACATCCAGTAATGGTTTCACTGCTTTTCTTCTTGTCAGTGTGTATCTAGACAAGTCCTGCAAAAATATAAGCTGTGTACCATCATAGTCAAAGGCCCGTTGTAGCCGCACGGCTGCCATGCTGCTTTCTTTGACATGAAAAAAGTGTATTCTACATATCACATCTCTCGGCTTTCTTAAGTCATTGTCTTTAGGGCCTTCTGTTCTGTGTGCTCTATCAATCTCAAGTTCTGCTGTATTTGGCCATTTTAATAAAGAGTTGAATATGCCTTGGAGTGTCTTCTTTAAGATTTCCGCTCCCACAGTTTCTGGCAGACCTCTAATGCCCCGTACACACGGTCAGATTTTCCGACGGAAAATGTGTGATAGGACCTTGTTGTCGGAAATTCCGACCGTGTGTAGGCTCCATCACACATTTTTCAATGGATTTTCCGACACACAAAGTTTGAGAGCAGGATATAAAATTTTCCGACAACAAAATCCGTTGTCGGAAATTCCGATCGTGCGTACACAAATCCGACGCACAAAGTGCCACGCATGCTCAGAATAAATAAAGAGATGAAAGCTATTGGCCACTGCCCCATTTATAGTCCCGACGTACGTGTTTTACGTCACCGTGTTCAGAATAATCGGATTTTCCGACAACTTTGTGTGACCGTGTGTATGCAAGACAAGTTTGAGCCAACATCCGTCGGAAAAAATCCTAGGATTTTGTTGTCGGAATGTCTGAACAAAGTCCGACCGTGTGTACGGGGCATAACTCTTATGTTATTTCATCTACTTCTGTTTTCAAGATCATCAGTAGCATTTATTATATAATTTAGGTATCGATCATATTCCTGATTTTTTTTCTTCAAGTAATAGCATTTTTTGATCGATGGCTGCCATTTTAGTGTCTATGATATTGATCCTGTTTTGTGTATCAGTTAAAGATAATTTCAGTGTCTGGATTTCAGCCTTATATGAAGATTCTAATCTATACACGTATTTATCCATGTCTTCTCTTGTTGGTAAAGATTTTATATATGCCTGCATATCCCAAGTGGGGCCACCTTCTGCTCCCTCCATGTCCATCATGAGATTATGCATATTGCCCGTGGGGCTACCACTTGGTCTAGGCTCTATATCTCTGGCTGGAGACACAAAATTCAGTTCGGTTACCACAGAGCCTTCTTGTTGAACTTGTGATTGCGAGTGCTGGAAAAAAGCCTTAATATCTGATTTTTGTGCGGATGCGGGTTTGGAGAGGTTCTTGACTGTCCCACCTGTTGATCCCCTCTTTGTTTTCTGGGTATGGGTGATTTTAGGAGGCATATTGTATTCAGGATACTAAGGGGTAAAGTAGTATAGCTCTCACCTATAGCCTTCACTCCTTACTCTATATAAAGCACAAATATATCCCTATTTAGTGTTAGTGTCTTTTATACGGTCATATGGGTTTATTGGTTTTATAGAAATTTTCACATGGGTCTAGTACATCAGGGACCTTACTTTGTGTATTGTTTCCAGTCAATATATTATCAAGCATTTACACATATCAGGGACCCCGCCAAACTCACTGGGAGGAGAGAGAAAAAGTCACAGCCACTCTTTACCTTATCCTTCGTCGGAGCCCCACTCCTCTTTAGGTTTTAATGCTGTTCCTCCATATGCGTTTCCAGCCCTTTGTTAGATCTGGGTGAGCGAGGGGGGAGCTTGACTGGTCCCTACGATATTAGGTATTCTGTGGCACCTGGGTCCACTCGAGTCCACTCGTGGTTCCCAGGTGGAACTCTGGATATCCAGCAGGGTTCAGCTGAGCAAAGGCAGGGCTCCTCTCAACCTTCGGCGAGACGCGGGTCCGTTCGAGTTCACCCGTGGGCACTCCGTAGCGCTCGGCACGCTCGGATAGACTCGGCTCCCTGTATGGATCCTGCCGGGGCTCAGCTCCGCTCGTATCTTCTCAGTGAGGTTCGATCCCAGTCACGCACACTTACTGATTTCTCGCTCTATGCCCTGCAGACCTCGCGCCGCAATCAGAGAACCCCAAGGGGTCACCAGGTAATCATCAGGCAGTCACCTTAGTTTACTGGTGGATTCCGCCTTCCACAGTGTTTCCTTTCCACCTCATGCAGGGATATAGATAACCAATGACTTAGAGAGATCCATGGCACATTGCGTGGGAGATCAGGAGATGTCTATCCAATCATTGTAAGGTACTGCAGCTGATGCCTGGATCAGGAGAGTGAACTCGCTGCACGTCCATCCTGGTAAGTCCCTCTGACAGAGTACGTGGAACGTTTTTTTTCAAATAGTGACAGAGGGTAACGGGAGAAGATCCCCTGCTCTCTGTCACAAGGTGGGGGGGAGAGGGTGAGGAACTGCTGCTGCTGGAACATGTTACCTGTTCCACCCTAAATATGGGTGGAACAGGTAAAATGTTCCAAAAGGTGAACTTATTCTTTAACATACCATGAGACTATTTTCATAAATTATGAAAAAAAGGGAAAAGAAATGGTGAGCATATGAGCGAGCGAATAGTTGCCAAAAGCCAACAACCTGAGAGAGGGGGTTCCTAGGTACAATATTACTGTAGTGCATAGCAATGCGGTAGCCAGGGGAAGGTGCTCGCTAAGAAAAAATGATTACAATAAAGTAATCTAGGGTAAAAACCAAGCCTTAACAGTGAACAAAACCAACCGAGAAAATAAGGACTTCATTTTTTTCCGACTATAGATAGATTTTTTGTGTATTTTGAACTTCCTTTTCTAGTCCGGTCGTATGTCATCACGTTCAAAACAATCAGACTTTGGTGGGATCATGTGTAGGCAAGTCCGTTTCATCGGAACTCTATTGCCCCGTACACATGGTCGGACTTTGTTCGGACATTCCGACAACAAAATCCTCTGATTTTTTCCGACGGATGTTGGCTCAAACTTGTTTTGCCTACACACGGTCGCACAAAGTTGTCGGAATTTCCGATCGCCAACAACGCGGTGACGTACACCACGTACGACGAGACTAGAAAAGGCCGGTTCAGAACCAAGCGCGGCACCCTTTGGGCTCCTTTTGCTAATCTCGTGTTAGTAAAAGTTTGGTGAGAGACGATTCGCGCTTTTTCAGACTCGTGGCTTTCAGATCGTTTTCTGCCGTTCAGTTTGTGCTTGTGGGTTTGTATCTGCTCTTCAGTGCGTGCAGCAAGTTCCGCGTGACTTTAAGTAGTCATTGTATTCTTGTTCGTTCGTTACTGGTTTTCAGGTCGCTCTTCACAGGCCTTGCTGTTCTTCAGTGCGTTCTGTTACTTCGTTCTGAGCAGCAGACCGTTTTCTAGCCATGTTTCGTATGCGTACTCCTCGTAGAGTTCGTGCTGTGCGGGGGCTTGGTGTTGGGGTCCTGACCTTGACACAAGTCCAGTCCATGAACAGGGTGGGGAGGAGTTCATGGACCAAGAATTGGTTGCTTCAGCGTGACCAGTTCTCTCATATGCCTTTGCTCTGTGAGATCCGTGAGAATAATCCTGATGATTTCAGGAACTTTCTCAGGATGACGGACCCCGTGTTTCACCGTTTGTTGGCTTCGCTGACCCCCTATATCAGCAGGCAGGATACCTGCATGAGGCAAGCCATCACTCCGGAGCAGAGGTTGGTCGCTACCCTGCGGTATTTGGCCACAGGGAGAAGTCTGCAGGACCTCAAGTTCTCGACAGGCATCTCCCCCCAGGCTCTTCTTTGTGGACATTTACTGCTTGTGTTTGTTTGAGCTGACCCTGACAGAAATGTGTGGAGTGCAGAAAATATCGTGATTGTGTAACCTTATACAAAGCACTGTTGGCTGTTATTTACTAAATGCAAAGACACTTTTCACTACAAGTACACTTGCAACTGCACTAAAACTGCACTTGTAGTGCAAAGTGGATTTCCCCTTAGGAAATTACCCCCATTTTCTCATAAAACAACAATTACATCACCCCAAAAGTGTTGTAGCGTTGAGACAATAATCCACACATTCTTGATGAACAATCTTTTTAATACCTGCACAATCACATGTGCATTTACCAAAGGTTTTTCTGACAAACCAACATGTTTGTTGTATAACAATTTTTGTGGTGCCATTATCCAAAATCAAAATGTGCATTTTATAGAAAACAGGCCTGTGTAAAACCCACAAGAAAGACACAAATCTTGATCTTACAAAGTTCACATTTGGTAGAACTGGAAGGCAATATCCGACATGAGTATTTAGGAACTGTGTTTGATATAGCGTTCAGATGGGGGGAAATCACCCCTGGAAAAGCCAAATTTGGAAGATGCACACAAATTTCACAATGTCAACATGTGCTAGCTGCCATCACGGGGGATCAAGGGATGTGTTTTGGGGGAGAAAGCCTTTCCTCACCGCTACTTTATTATTGAGGAAGGGGTTGCACCCCCAAAACGCGTCCATTGATCTCCCGTGATGGCAGATAGCACATGTTGACACACTGTGTGCATCCTCCAAATTTGGCTTTGGGAAAAATCATAAAAACATTTCGCACATTGTAGCACACAAAAGAAGAAAGTGATTTGGAGGGGCTTTAAACTCGCCCCAAAACATCAATGATGTTTTTAGATTTTGGAATAACATCATTGATGTTTTGCTTGATGTTTTCCAATTGTAAATTACACCCCATGATCTCCCCGATCACGATCTGGGCACTTTCTGATGTGAAAGGATCTTCATCCACAACCTCACGATCACCTAAAAATTGAGGAACCCAAAATAAATTAGGTCTAAAAAATATGCCGCCATCCATCTCTTATCTGAGCCTGTGGTCGCAGACACTCACCTGTTGTGGTGACTAGTTCCACCACGTCTTCTTCCTCCTGCTCAGCTTGTGTTGGGTGGATTTCCCCTTCTTCCAGAGGGGGGTCTCTGGTCTCCTCGGATGAGGGGTGTCCTCCGAGTCTTTTCTCCCCTATGTAAAACAAAAATGGTATAATTAGCACACAGATATTTGATGACAGAACTATAAAGATGAAACATTGCTTGGAAGTGGGGTACAATTATCTATTTTAGCCGAGTTCCAAGATGTAGCTTTTTTAGTGTCCTTTGTCAAGCTTCAATACTTTACCTGTTTAGTACAAGCTTCACAGATGTAGCCCCCCCATAGTATACACTGGAGCACCTGTGTGGCCCCCCTAATAAAAATGGTGTTCTTGTGTCCCACACTAGTGCTCCAGTGTCCAGATGTGAAAACAGCTGCTGAGTGTCCTCTCCTTACACACAATCTAGTTTGCATTTCATTCTAGTAACAAAGCCATCTACACAACCCAATTCTTTGAAGACAAGTTTAGGGCCTCAAAATGGTGGCCAAATGCATATGGCCTAAACAATGGTATTTTATAGTCCGCAAAAAAAATGTGTGATCCGAACGAATAATGTGCCCATGAACATGAAAGTTGCCATTTTAAACTGTACAACAGTTCCTAAAAGCACATGGAGCAGCACGAACGTAATAAACACACAAAAAATAGGAACACAGCACAACTACTTACTTTTTTGCAGCACTCTCCGGATCTTTCTGTACTGCTCATGTTCTCGTAATTTCAGGTCCGACCACCGCTTCCTGAGCTGATCTTTCGATCGTCGTACCCCGAATTTCCGGTGCAGACTCCTGACTACTTTCGCCATGATCTTGGCCTTTCGGACATTGGGGTTGGGGTAAGGCCCATACTTTCCATCATAGTCGGCCTTCTTCAGGATGTCCACCATCTCCAACATCTCCCCAAAGGACATATTTGAGTCCTTTAATCTCCTTCTGGATCGGGACGTTTCAGGCTCCGGCCTTTCCTCCTCCTCCTCCTCCTCGTTGCTCCAATTATCAGGAGCCATGTGCTCTTCCTCCACTGCGCCGAACGAAAAGGGGCGGGGAATAGAATAGAAAGAACGTCAGGGGCGGGCGGACTTATACGCATGCGCAGTGTGTATAAATCCTAACGCGCGCGTCTTACGTACGATCTGTGAGCGGAGGAAGGAGCATCGGAGACGCCGATCGTGCTAACGAAGGTAGGATCTAAACTTGGCCCTATACTGCTTCGAAATTGAAGCCTATATTGTAACAAGATTAGGGGAGTTTGGCCTGACATTAGGGTTTGTCTTGTGTTGTGTCTTGCATAGAAAATGGATGAGTTCAACGACCACAATTTCCTGCCCCTGTTTATTGACAAGTACAGAGAGCTGCCCTGTCTGTGGCAGGTGAGACATCCCCATTACAACCACAAACAGAAGAGGCAGGCAGCGCTGGAGAAACTGCTGGAGTTGGTGAAGCCGGTGGTCCCCACAGCAACCATCCCTTATTTAAAAGCTAAAATTGGTGGCCTGAGGAGCACTTATCTTAGGGAGCGCAAGAAGGTCACAGATTCCCAGAGGTCCGGAGCTGCAGCAGATGACATTTATGTCCCCAGGCTGTGGTACTACGAGAGACTGAGATTTCTGTCAGACCACACTGAAGTCAGGGAATCCCTCTCCACTCTTCCTTCCACGCTTCCTTCCACCCCAGCTGAGGCTTCCAATGTCCAACCTGGGCCTTCCAGCCAGGAAGAAGTGGAGGAGCCCAGCTGGAGTCAGGTATAGCATTCTTCTACAGATTTCAGGACAATAAATAAATGATGTTTACTAGATGTTATTATTGATCACTAATTGCTGATTGAAAAAAGTGTTTTACATATCAATAGACAGTAGTGGGCACCCAAAATTGGGACAAGAATGCAAAATGCTGGGCTCAGAAGGATAGTCTGTTATATTTGTTAACATTCAATTTGCAGCAGTCAGGAGGTGAAAATTGTGTGTGATTGATGAAGAAAATACTAAAACTATGTCCCTTTTTCATACACAGGAAGACCTCAGCCAGGAGGAGGCTGTGGAATGTGGCAGTCAGGAGGAGGCGGGGATTATTAGTGTCAGCCAGGAGGAGGCGGGGATTAGTGGCAGCCAGGAGGAGGCGGGGCTAAGTGGCAGCCAAGAGAAGCCTGGGACCAGTCGCAGCCTGACTGAGTCTCAGGTTCCTCCCCTCCGCCTGCCATACAAAAGGGCCAGGAAGGCCATTCCGAGTCCCGTGCAGGATTCAGCGTACAGGCTGATCCAGGAGGCTTCTGCGTCCCTCCGAGCCTTCCCCAGTCCTGAAGAGGCCTTTGCCTGCATGGCTGCCACAAAATTGCAGGGCATGCAGGAGGGTCAACGCAAGATCTCTGAGGACCTGATTTATAAAGTCCTACGTAAGGGGGAGAGTGGGGAACTGACACACAAGACAGATGTCATGGAGAGGGACGATCCTCCCCCTCCTCCTCCTCCTGCTGCCACAACTCCACCACCACAGCCAAAGGCTGGAAGGAAGCGTGGAAAGAAGACCAAAGAGTGATGGCCCTGGGTTCAGTCTGGTCTGACAGAAGATGCAGTCTCTCGTATGACCACAGCCTGGGGACACAGATGTCATCTGCTGCTTTCCGGATCTCTGGGACTTCTGGACCAGACTGCCCTCCCTTAGATAAGGACTCCTCAGGCCACCAATTTTACTTTTAAATAATTGATGTCTGCCCTGGGGGTCCAAGGCTTCACCCACTTCTGCAGTTTCTCCAGCGTTGCCTCCCTCTTTGTTTATAGTTGTGAGCCCTTAATAAAATATTTTTAGGTAAATTCTACTCTCCTGTGTGTGTTTTCATCCAAAAAGGACAGTTTGTTGGTGACGATTCAAGTACATTTCTAAAGTACAATGTGAAATTAACAAGGGACAACACCAAACAATCTCCTACAGATTAAATAGAACAACATATTAGTGGTGTTGTGGGAACTTGCCACCAAAAACACACACAAACATTTTCGGGAATACAAATCCAAATCACCAAAAAAAAACAAATAAAAAGAGAAACACAAAAATAAGATTCTACATTAAAGTAAAAAAACCTAAAAAAAAAAATATGTTGTCAGATGTGAGAAATCAAAATATATTGAGGGAATCCCGATAAATAGTAATGAAAAAAGTTTGTGAGAAGTGTGTGTGAATATGAGCATCAAAACGACTTAATTCTTGTCACATTATAAAGAAGAAGAGAGTGCGCTGTATTAAACCATTTTGAACATTGCAGCGTGACGAAAGTGCTTTATCCATTACGAACGCTAAGTTTACCAGAACGAGCTGTCCCGTGTCTGAATTTCTTCTGAGCATGCGTGGCACTTTGTGCGTTGGAACAGGCCACACACGGTCGGAATTGACGCGATCGGATTTTGTTGTCGGAAAATTTTATCTCCTGCTGTCCAACTTTGTGTGTCGGAAAATCCGATGGAAAATGTCAGATGGCGCCCACACACGATCGGAATTTCCGACAACACGCTCCGATCGGACATTGTCCATCGGAAAATCCGACCGTGTGTACGGGGCATATCGGAACTCCGTCGAAAAGTCCTTCGGGGTTCAGTCCAACGAGAAGTCTGCTCGTGTGTACACGGCATTACTTGTAACTAAATATGTTTGTAGATTAATGTTTTAAGGAATATACTCTGTATTCCTTCATGTCATTTTCTTATTTTAACCTAATATTTTCTTCCTTGGTGTAGACTATAAATAGATTTTTTGTGTATTAGATAGACTTTCAACTACTTATCAATAAATGTTGTTATTGTGTTAAAGCTTTCCCTCTTGGTCAAAGAACTTTCATTTAACCCAAATCATGTCTTTGAGATCTTAAATATAATAAACGGGTAACAACTGGCGACCACTGAAGTCAAGTACAAAACTGAAAGTATTTAATATAATACCGAAATTTGTGTATGACAGATTAACCACTTGCCGACCGCCGCACGACGATGTACGTCGACAGAGCGGCACGGGCAGGCAAAAGGGCGTACCCGTACGTCCCTGCCTGCCCGCGGGTGGGGGGTCCGATCGGACCCCCCCCCGGTGCCTGCGACGGTCGGCAAATGTCCCCCGGCGATCGGTGGTGAGGGGGAGGCCATCCATTCGTGGCCCCCCCCTCGCGATCGCTCCCAGCCAATGGGATCATTTCCCTGCCTCTGTATTGTACACAGAAGCAGAGGAAATGATGTCATCTCTCCTCGGCTCGGTATTTTCCGTTCCGGGCCGAGGAGAGAAGACTGAACTGTGAGTGCACCAAACACACACACACAGTAGAACATGCCAGGCACACATTACACCCCGATCCCCCCCCCGATCGCCCCCCGATCCCCCCCCCGATCACCCCCCCCCTGTCACAAACTGACACCAAGCAGGTTTTTTTTTTTTTTTTTTTTTTTTTCTGATTACTGTATTGGTGTCAGTTTGTGACAGTTAGTGTGTTGGGGCAGTGAGTGTTAGGCCCCCTTTAGGTCTAGGATACCCCCCTAACCCCCCTAATAAAGTTTTAACCCCTTGATCACCCCCCGTCACCAGTGTTGCTAAGCGATCATTTTTCTGATCGCTGTATTAGTGTCGCTGGTGACGGTAGTTAGGGACGTAAATATTTAGGTTCGCCGTCAGTGTTTTATAGCGACAGGGACCCCCATATACTATCTAATAAAGGTTTTAACCCCTTGATTGCCCCCTAGTTAACCCTTTCACCACTGATCACCGTATAACCGTTACGGGTGACGCTGGTTAGTTCGTTTATTTTTTATAGTGTCAGGGCACCCGCCGTTTATTACCGAATAAAGGTTTAGCCCCCTGATCGCCCGGCGGTGATATGCGTCGCCCCAGGCAGCGTCAGATTAGCGCCAGTACCGCTAACACCCACGCACGCACCGTACACCTCCCTTAGTGGTATAGTATCTGATCGCATCAATATCTGATCCGATCAGATCTATACTAGCGTCCCCAGCAGTTTAGGGTTCCCAAAAACGCAGTGTTAGTGGGATCAGCCCAGATACCCGCTAGCACCTGCGTTTTGCCCCTCCGCCCGGCCCAGCCCACCCAAGTGCAGTATCGATCGATCACTGACACTTACAAAACACTAAACGCATAACTGCAGCGTTCGCATAGTCAGGCCTGATCCCTGCGATCGCTAACAGTTTTTTTGGTAGCGTTTTGGTGAACTGGCAAGCACCAGCCCCAGGCAGCGTCAGATTAGCGCCAGTACCGCTAACACCCACGCACGCAGCATACGCCTCCCTTAGTGGTATAGTATCTGATCGGATCAATATCTGATCCGATCAGATCTATACTAGCGTCCCCAGCAGTTTAGGGTTCCCACAAACGCAGTGTTAGCGGGATCAGCCCAGATACCTGCTAGCACCTGCGTTTTGCCCCTCCGCCCGGCCCAGCCCAGCCCACCCAAGTGCAGTATCGATCGATCACTGTCACTTACAAAACACTAAACGCATAACTGCAGCGTTCGCAGAGTCAGGCCTGATCCCTGCGATCGCTAACAGTTTTTTTGGTAGTGTTTTGGTGAACTGGCAAGCACCAGCGGCGTAGTACACCCCGGTCGTAGTCAAACCAGCACTGCAGTAACACTTGGTGACGTGGCGAGTCACATAAGTGCAGTTCAAGCTGGTGAGGTGGCAAGCACAAGTAGTGTCCCGCTGCCACCAAAAAGACAAACACAGGCCCGTCGTGCCCATAGTGCCCTTCCTGCTGCATTCGCCAATCCTAATTGGGAATCCACCGCTTCTGCAGCGCCCGTACTTCCCCCATTCACATCCCCAACCAAATGCAGTCGGCTGCATGAGAGGCATTTTTATGTCCTCCCGAGTACCCCTACCCAACGAACCCCCCCAAAAAAGATGTCGTGTCTGCAGCAAGCGCGGATATAGGCGTGACGCCCGCTATTATTTTCCCTCCTGTCCTGACAATCCTGGTCTTTGCATTGGTGAATGTTTTGAACGCTACCATGCACTAGTTGACTATTAGCGTAGGGTACAGCATTGCACATACTAGGCACACTTTCACAGGGTCTCCCAAGATGCCATCGCATTTTGAGAGACCCGAACCTGGAACCGGTTACAGTTATAAAAGTTAGTTACAAAAAAAAGTGTAAAAAAAAAAAAAAAAAAAACCATACAAAAATATAAAATAAAAAAAAAATAGTTGTCGTTTTATTGTTCTTTCTCTCTCTCTATTCTCTCTCTCTATTGTTCTGCTCTTTTTTACTGTATTCTATTCTGCAATGTTTTATTGTTATTATGTTTTATCATGTTTGCTTTTCAGGTATGCAATTTTTTATACCTTACCGTTTACTGTGCTTTATTGTTAACCATTTTTTTGTCTTCAGGTACGCCATTCACGACTTTGAGTGGTTATACCAGAATGATGCCTGCAGGTTTAGGTATCATCTTGGTATCATTCTTTTCAGCCAGCGGTCAGCTTTCATGTAAAAGCAATCCTAGCGGCTAATTAGCCTCTAGACTGCTTTTACAAGCAGTGGGAGGGAATGCCCCCCCCAACGTCTTCCGTGTTTTTCTCTGGCTCTCCTGTCTCAACAGGGAACCTGAGAATGCAGCCGGTGATTCAGCCAGCTGACCATAGAGCTGATCAGAGACCAGAGTGGCTCCAAACATCTCTATGGCCTAAGAAACCGGAAGCTACGAGCATTTTATGACTTAGATTTCGCCGGATGTAAATAGCGCCATTGGGAAATTGGGGAAGCATTTTATCACACCGATCTTGGTGTGGTCAGATGCTTTGAGGGCAGAGGAGAAATCTAGGGTCTAATAGACCCCAATTTTTGCAAAAAAGAGTACCTGTCACTACCTATTGCTATGATAGGGGATATTTACATTCCCTGAGATAACAATAAAAATGATTTAAAAAAAAAAAATGAAAGGAACAGTTTAAAAATAAGATAAAAAAATAATAATAATAAAAAAAAAAAAAAAAAGCACCCCTGTCCCCCCTCTCGCGCTAAGGCGAACGCAAGCGTCGGTCTGGCGTCAAATGTAAACAGCAATTGCACCATGCATGTGAGGTATCGCCGCGAAGGTCAGATCGAGGGCAGTAAGTTTAGTAGTAGACCTCCTCTGTAAATCTAAAGTGGTAACCTGTAAAGGCTTTTAAAGGCTTTTAAAAATGTATTTAGTTTGTCGCCACTGCACGTTTGTGCGCAATTTTAAAGCATGTCATGTTTGGTATCCATGTACTCGGCCTAAGATCATCTTTTTTATTTCATCAAACATTTGGGCAATATAGTGTGTTTTAGTGCATTAAAATGTAAAAAAGTGTGTTTTTTCCCCAAAAATGCGTTTGAAAAATTGCCGCGCAAATACTGTGTGAAAAAAAAAAATGAAACACCCACCATTTTAATCTGTAGGGCATTTGCTTTAAAAAAATATATAATGTTTGGGGGTTCAAAGTAATTTTCTTGCAAAAAAAAAATATTTTTTTATGTAAACAATAAGTGTCAGAAAGGGCTTTGTCTTCAAGTGGTTAGAAGAGTGGGTGATGTGTGACATAAGCTTCTAGATGTTGTGCATAAAATGCCAGGACAGTTCAAAACCCCCCCAAATGACCCCATTTTGGAAAGTAGACACCCCAAGCTATTTGCTGAGAGTCATGTTGAGTCCATGGAATAATTTATATTGTGACACAAGTTGCGGGAAAGAGACAATTTTTTATTTTTTTTATTTTTTTTTGCGCAAAGTTGTCACTAAATGATATATTGCTCAAACATGCCATGGGAATATGTGAAATTACACCCCAAAATACATTCTGTTGCTTCTCCTGAGTACGGGGATACCACATGTGTGAGACTTTTTGGGAGCCTAGCCGCGTACGGGACCCCGAAAACCAAGCACCGCCTTCAGGCTTTCTAAGGCCGTAAATTTTTGATTTCACTCTTCACCGCCTATCACAGTTTCGGAGGCCATGGAATGCCCAGGTGGCAAAAAAAAACCCCAAATGACCCCATTTTGGAAAGTAGACACCCCAAGCTATTTGATGAGAGGTATAGTGAGTATTTTGCAGACCTCACTTTTTGTCACAAAGTTTTGAAAATTGAAAAAAGAAAAAAAAAATTTTTTTTTCTCGTCTTTCTTTATTTTCAAAAACAAATGAGAGCTGCAAAATACTCACCATGCCTCTCAGAAAATAGCTTGGGGTGTCTACTTTCCAAAATGGGGTCATTTGGGGGGGGTTTGTGCCACCTGGGCATTCCATGGCCTCCGAAACTGTGATAGGCAGTGAGGAGTAAAATCAAAAATGTACGCCCTTAGAAATCCTGAAGGCGGTGATTGGTTTTCGGGGTCCTGTACGCGGCTAGGCTCCCAAAAAGTCCCACACATGTGGTATCCCCATACTCAGGAGAAGCAGCTAAATGTATTTTGGGGTGCAATTCCACATATGCCCATGGCCTGTGTGAGCAATATATCATTTAGTGACAACTTTGTGCAAAAAAAAAAAAAAAAAAAAAAATTGTCACTTTCCCGCAACTTGTGTCAAAATATAAAACATTCCATGGACTCAACATGCCTCAAAGCAAATAGCTTGGGGTGTCTACTTTCCAAAATGGGGTCATTTGGGGGGGTTTTATGCCATCTGGGCATTTTATGGCCTTCAAAACTGTGATAGGTAGTGAGGAGTAAAATCAAAAATGTACGCCCTTAGAAATCCTGAAGGCAGTGATTGGTTTTCGGGGCCCCGTACGCGGCTAGGCTCCCAAAAAGTCCCACACATGTGGTATCCCCGTACTCAGGAGAAGCAGCTAAATGTATTTTGGGGTGCAATTCCACATATGCCCATGGCCTGTGTGAGCAATATATCATTTAGTGACAACTTTTTGTAATTTTTTTTTTTTTTTTTGTCATTATTCAATCACTTGGGACAAAAAAAATGAATATTCAATGGGCTCAACATGCCTCTCAGCAAATTCCTTGGGGTGTCTACTTTCCAAAATGGGGTCATTTGTGGGGGTTTTGTACTGCCCTGCCATTTTAGCACCTCAAGAAACGACATAGGCAGTCAAAAAAAAAGGCTGTGTAAATTCCAGAAAATGTACCCTAGTTTGTAGACGCTATAACTTTTGCGCAAACCAATAAATATACACTTATTGACATTTTTTTTACCAAAGACATGTGGCCGAATACATTTTGGCCTAAATGTATGACTAAATTTGAGTTTATTGGATTTTTTTAAGAACAAAAAGTAGAAAATATCATTTTTTTTCAAAATTTTCGGTCTTTTTCCGTGTATAGCGCAAAAAATAAAAACGGCAGAGGTGATCAAATACCATCAAAAGAAAGCTCTATTTGTGGGAAGAAAAGGACGCAAATTTCGTTTGGGTACAGCATTGCATGACCGCGCAATTAGCAGTTAAAGCGACGCAGTGCCGAATTGTAAAAAGTGCTCTGGTCAGGAAGGGGGTAAAACCTTCCGGGGCTGAAGTGGTTAAGGTTATTGGAGGGAATTTAAACTGAATAATTTTGTCCTGGAGATTGGAGGTCACAACAAGTTTATATAGAGAAAAATATAGGTACATATTTTTGTTTTATTATTGGGTATTAGATTAACTCTAAAAAAGGAGGAAGGATACACCACATATTTAATTTTTAATTTTTTTGAATATCCCGTAAATATAGTTGAAAAAGTACTTTGGAAGTACCATTATAACCGATCAATGTAATGGGGAGGAAGTAACTTGGCGGGAAAATTTTTGTTTTTATTTGTTTCTTTTGTGCTGACCAAGCTTCATTGCTCTCTCTAATCAGTGTTTGAGTGTGCTGTATGGTGAGTACATGTGTTTTTTTGGAAAGACAATGAATGAGCGTGGTCTTGGTTTTGTTAAAAAGGTTCAACAGATTTTTGTTTTTAAATTAAATGGTGTGTCCACTAAAGGCATAACATTGAAAATGAGCTACAAGAGAGTGGTTTGTTTGTTTTTTAGCTCTGGGAATTTACAAGCAGTAATATTCTCATTGTCAGTTAAAGTACCAAATTGTGGAAATCTGGGTACTGAAGCTAAAATCTGAGAAAGATAAATATTATTATAGTGTAAAATAAGGTGCATTTAGCATACGGTATTATACCCTGGAATTTTTTTTTTGTGTTAAGACAAACCCTACCAATAATTTGACTAGCTCAAATTGTTGTATCTTTTTTTTCCCTCTCTGTTTTGCTTTTTTTTTTTTAAATTGAATTGGGTTTAACAGATATTGGTGTTAACACGCTGTGTTTACCTTTCCATTGTAAAACTAGAGGGTTACTCACCCTATTTGATCCTTGTGGCCTTACTATTGTTTCTATTGTCCCCGGGTCTATTGTGTTGTGGGTGTAGGCTCAGACAAGGTAGGCTACAGGCTATTGTGAGTAGATTTGGTGTGAATCCACTAATCTAAAAATTTGTTTTATTGCGAGCTGAAAATATATATATTTTTTCCACTTTACTGTATTTTCTAAATTTTATTTGATTTTTTTTTTTTTTTTATAATTGTAGTTTTTATTGAATTATTTTCAAAGGAAAAAACATTGTTACAGATCATAAAGGTATCTAAATCGTAACATGAGATATAAAGATACAAATGAAAAATGTCCATGGATATAGAGCACAAGGGTGTTCTACATGCCATATCAGAAAATAAAAGCAACTCCTAGGTATGAACCATTGACAGAACAAAAATCAAATAAAAGACACTAACAAGCTTATGGTATATAAGTATTAGTAGGGTATTTCTAAGAGAGAAGAAGGGGTACCGGCCTGTGCACGAACACAGGTCTTATGGTAGTATTCTATGAAGTATTGGCTGGTAAGGATGTACCGTAAACCGACTGGTCCCAAGGGTCCCATATTTGATTAAATTGAGGAACATTATCATGCACAGAAGCCGTCAAGTGTTCCATCCTCCGTATCTCGGCTATCGGCTGTAAGAATCTGGACCATGGAGGAGGTGTGTTTGATAACCAGCACAATGGGATAAGCCTCTTGGCAGCTAGAAGTATGTATGAAATCAACCTATTATTTTTCCTAGAGATACCAGAAAAAGGGAGGCCCAAAAGGCAATGCAGGGGATCTAGCGGGAGCAACACATCCATCACCTTCCATATTAATCGCATTACTTCATGCCAGAAGGGCTGGATCATAGAGCATTGCCAGAAGATGTGAAATAAAGAGCCAATATCAGTCCCACAGCGCCAGCAATGTCCTGAGACCGAGGGGTCATATTTATGAATAACTTCAGGGGTTTTATACCAAAACATGAGGATTTTAATGGATGTTTCCCTCTGGAGCACACATTTAGAGGACTTAAAAGTAGAAGACCATATCCTATCCCACATCTGTAAGGAGATGGGTCTACCTATCAAATGAGTCCATCTCCTCATAGATAAATGTGTAGTTTCAGTAAGAGGGGTTGACTCATGGATGATATTGTGTATAGATGAGAATAAATTAAGTTGTTGTGACCCCTGGGTGCACAAATACTCAAAGGGGGTGGGTTTATCTAGGGTCAGGGATGGGGAGTGGGAACGAAAGAGGTGTCTGACCTGTAAATAGAAATAAAAAAGGTGGGCTGGGATTTTAAATTTCTCACAAAGAGTGTCAAAGGTGTGTAGCCTGCGTGTGATAGGATGAACTAGATTCTGGAGTTGGAACAGGGAAGTGTTTATCCATAGGAGTACCCTACCTTCCCTATAGATGGATTGAAGAGGACATTCATGAGAGGAGGGCAAGTTGAGATAAGAGAGAAGATATTGAGGCACTTACGCCAGATAGCTAAGGTGAATCTCATTGGAGCAGTACATTGATGTCTGTAAATAGGGTCTATGGAAGGGGAGGGAGTCCATACTAATGAGCATGGATGGACCGGATATAACACACCTTTCTCTATAAGGGACCAGTGGTTGGGTGCCTGCAAGGAGGACCAGGACACAATGGCTCTCAGGTGTGAGGCATAGTAATATTTTACTATATCCGGTGCTCCCAAGCCCCCGCTAGATCTTTTGGCAAAAATCACCGAGCTCACTATACGGTGGGCTCTGTCATTCCAAATGAATTTTAGAAAATTTCTCTAAACTAACTTAAGCTGGGGGGTGGGGATAGTGACAGATAATGTTTCAAAATGGTATAACAATCTAGGTAAAATTGACATTTTTAGTACATTAATCCTGCCTAGAAGGGATATGGGAAGTTTCGTCCAGCTTTGTAGGGATTTATTAATGTCCAGGAACAGGGAAGGGTAATTCGCAGAATAAAGAGAGGAGTAGGAGGTTGTAAGAAAGACACCCAAGTACTTAAAGAGGAGTTCCACCCGAGGTCCAGTCAAAAAAAAAAATTAAAAGTCAGCAGCTACAAATACTGCAGCTGCTGACTTTTAATTGGACACTTACCTGTCCCAGGGTCCAGCGATGCGAGGGATCGAAGCCCCGCTCGTCTCCCCCTCTGTTCAGCGGCACCGGCATTGCAATTGTGGACACCGGGCTGTGGCTTCACAGCCTGGCACCCACTGCGCATGCGCGAGTGGCACCACGCGCCGTGATTGGTCGCTCAGTCACCTGGGACCTGTAATGGGTCCCAGATGATTGACAGGAGAGAGGGAGCAGAGCTGAGCCCTTCCAGTGCCGAGGGGGAAGTGATGTCACCAGCCCAGGCACTGGAAGGGCCAGACTACGAGGGACCCCCTAGCAACAGGCATTTAGAGGTAAGTAAAAAAAAAAAATATCCAAATGTTTTTTTGTATTTTTTTTTTTTTTTAGGATTTTTCATGTATTTTTTTTTTTTGTCTGGAACCTCACTTTAAGGGAATTAGTGCACCACTTGTAAGAATAAGAATCTTTGAGCTGTGCTAACAAAGAAGGTGGGATATGTATCGGAAGAGCTTCAGTTTTGGAGGTGTTAACCTTATAGCCTGAGATGGCGCCAAAAGTGGAAAGTAAGTTGTGCAGCGATGGAAGCGACAGGAGAGGATTAGTGATCGTCAACAAAATATCATCTGCGAAGAGTGATAGTTTACACTCTCCCTGTCGCATCACCACCCCACGTATATCCGGGGGTATACGGATGGACTCGGCCAAAATAAAAAGTAATGGTGATAGAGGACAGCTCTGCTGAGTACCGTTTGTCATGGGGAAGCCAGGCGACAAGAAAGAGCACATCTGTACCTGTGCCGTGATCTTAGAGTATAAAGACTCCAATGCCTTTAGGAAAGGCCCCTCAAAACCATAAGCACGCAAGGTGGAGTACATATAAGGCCAACTCAGCCTGTCAAATGCTTTTTGTGCGTCCAGACTCGGGATGAGGGCTGAACATGAGAATCTATCAAGGAGATCGATCAAGTCAATAGTGCGGCGAGTGTTATCCCCAGCATGTCTGCTGGGGACAAAACCCACCTGGTCCCTGTTGATCAATTTGGGGATAAATTTGGACAATCTGGAGGAGAGCATTTTTGTAAAGATTTTGTAATCTGAATTTAAAAGGGCTATGGGCCGTAGTTATCTGGTGTTGAAAGGTCCTTACCCAGCTTCGGGATGACAGAAATGTAAGAATGGGAGAAGTAAGGGTGGGGAGATTGTCCCTTGAGAAGGGTTTCATAGAGAGTAAGCATGTGGGGAGAGAGTATATCGAAAAAGGTTTTATAATAGGAATAAGGTATTCCATCAGGACCTGGTGATTTATGTAACGGGAGCCCTTTAATGATAGATAGGAGTTCCACAGCTGTTATGGCCAAGTTTAAGCTAGCTAGATCTGATGAGGACAATTTCAGAAGCCTTATATTGGAGAAGAATTCCTCAAATTTTCCTTGGGTGAAATTAAAATTATTGTCAAGGGTTAAGCAGTTATACAGTTTATGGTAAAATTCACCAAAAGTCCTGGACATCTCTTAGACAATGTGTTTTTGTTCCATCAGCTTGAAAGAGAAAGTCAGGGAATGAGTTGAATGGATGTGGGTATAGTTTATTTACTAATATCTTATTGGGCTTATTAGAATACTCATAAAATGTTTGCTTTGTCCAGAGTAATGACCTGGCTGCTCTCCCGAGTTGTACGAGTTTGATTTGTTCTCTAAGGGAAATAACCTTACGTAACTTCAACACTGTGGGACTACACAACAGTCTTCAATGAGCAAGTAGGAGGGACTTTTGGACTTTTTAGGCACAACTACAACATTAATCTATAAAAAAGTTTTTTTATTAAATTAGAAAAATATATAACAACAAAAATTGATTAAAAACCACAAATCATGTATATATATGTGGAGGCGATAGCTATACAACACCATCTAAGTACAAAGTTCTTCGGACATCTGGATAACCATCCCAAGTAGCAATAGGTCCGAGAAGATGGCTAGATAGCAATTCCGCAATCCATTAATTCATATCATGTAGGTATTCAATGCTCGACATGTTTCGCGTGTCATCACGCTTCTTCAAAAGCGAAACAGTATGTTATTGTGGCTATCAAAATGCATAACATAACAGATACATGATTAGTATATGGAACCATAAAAACCGATCTCTATAATGACACCGCATATTATAATCTCAGAAACATTTATGCTGATTCAGACAGTGCAGAGATAGGTGCGCAGACCAAAGAGGTGATGAAAGGCTAACATGGGGGCGTACACAACATAATCTTCAATAGTAGCTGGAGGATGTAACAAAATAAAGAGATTGTTCATAGAATATGTGTAAAATTCTAAAGTCTCCAATGTTCTGGAGCGGGAAGAGAGAAAAAAGAGGCGGGAGGATGGGAGGAAAAAGGAAAAGAAAAAAGGAAAAGAAGGGAAAAAGGAGGGGGAAGGGAAAGGGAAAGGAAGGAGGGGGAGGGCGCGAAACAAGAGGGGGTCAGGGCGAGGGGAGGGGAAGAAAGGGAGGGGGAAGGGGAGGGGAAGGAGAAAAGGGGGGGGGAAAGAGGGGGAAGGAAAGGGAGGAAAGGAAGGAAAGGGAAAAAGGAAACCAGAGAGAAGGGGAATAGGGGGGAAGAGAAAAGAAAGGGAGATAAGTGGGGGAAAGAAGAAAAAAAAAGAAAGGGAAAAAGAAGGAGGAAGGGGGGGAGAAGGGGGGGAGAAAGGAGGGGAAAAAAAAGAGAGGGAAAAATAGAGAGGAAAAGGAGCCAGAGGAATGTTGTATATACAAAAAGTACTCACATCTTAAACGTGTCTAAAATCATGAAAAAATGGCCCACAGGTCAGGAAGAACCGGAAGACCGGCAATATGATATATCCATACACGTCGGGATGGATATGTACTGGTACTGTCTCCTACACAGACCTATTCCTAAAAAGAAAAACAATTGGCTTAAAGATACTGATGATCAACAGTTATAAAATACTGGTGAGGTGGCCATGGCCATAATACAAAGCACTCACCAGCATTAATTTGGGGATATTTAAATCTGTCACTCTATTTTGTGTGTACATAGGTCCCACAAGCAGGCTCAGGTAGTAGTGTGTATTTAAAACAAGTGACGGCTGGCACAGTATCTTATTAGGTAGTTTAGTAAGTGTTGCTTTAACCTAAAATGCCGAGAGAAACAGAGGAGAGGATCAGCTAAATGAATAAAAAAAAATCTAAACCCGCAATGAATCCACAAAATGGTAGCGGGTTTTTTTGTATCTAATATTTGGGTAGAGATCATGGTACCTGAATCTGGTAGGGAAAGAGGCTTCCGACGTGAGGTGTCTTCCTGAGGCTGGAGCGAGGTGCACACCATAATAGGACGCCGTCCTATTTGTGTGCACGTCCCGTCCGTGGTTATCCAATCGGCTGTGCCGACGTGACGTCATCCGGACCGGCCTATTGCTTGCAGTGCGCATGGGCACCGCTCAGCACAGGAGCGCCATCAAAAGTGACAGCGCATCTAGTCTGGAACGCAGCGCACACCACCCCAAGCTACACCAGCCAGCATAACAATCTGTCAGCTGATGTAAGCGTCGCATCAGCAATGTGCTGGTGCGACACTGGGCGGCCGCATGATAGCCAAGAACCCACCACTAGGTGGCACCCACACTAAACGCACTGTGTAAACTCAGCAAGAAAAAACAATCATATTATACAAAGGGTAAATCTTCAACATACATCATTATTGAACACTTTTAAACAGTTCTGTTTATCTATAAAAAAAAAAAAAAATCCATAGTCTTCTTGTAAAAAATACTTGCTCTAAACTCGAGCTCTAATATATACCTAATTTCAACTTTATGTGTATGGATGTTCTGTAGACGTATGTATATGAGGTTGAAGGGATATGGACCTACACAGCAGCAATAGATAAAGAGCCATGTATATGGGACATATGGAAGGATAAATGTAGCATAGGGAAGAAAGGGGGAAGGGAGTAAATGAATGGGGAAAAAAAAGGGGGGGGGGAAATAGGTTCAGCTGGTGCCATCAGAACCACTAGAATCTACATGGGCTACTGTGATTAAGGCCTATATATCAAATTGTTCTATCAGAGAAAAGGTTTATAGGATTGAGCTTCATTAATTACCGGGGCCCGGGTCGCATTCAGACGTTCTATCCAGAATGTTTCTTGTCTCAAAATCTGTTTGTCCCAATCGCCACCTCGAGGGTTCCTAGGGATCACCGCAAGGGCGATGAAGGAGACCACCGAGGTGTCGAATCTGTGATAGAGATCCAGGTGCCTGCTCACTAATGTGATCATTTTACCCCCCCCCAGAATAATATATGTGATCCTTAATACGTAAACAAAATTGCCTGATTGTTTTGCCAACTTAGAAAGCTTGGCAGTTACATGTCATTAGGTAAACTACACCCTGAGTTTCACAGTTCGCATGGAAGTGAGGGGTAAAAATTTCCCCATTAGGAAGGTTGAAGCGGGTACCTTCACGGATCCAGGGACAAAAGGTACATCTCCCGCATCTGGTAATCCCTTTTGGATAAAGTTGTAATGGAGAATCATTACAGTAGTGGCTAGATGTAAGTTTGTCCCTTAAGGATCTACATCTACGAAATGTGATGGCTGGAGTAGGAGTTAAATATTTGGCCAAAATTGGGTCCTTGCGTAACAGAGACCAGTGTGTGGTTAAGATATCACGGATTTCTACATGGTGTTGAGAATACTTAGTGATATATCTTACCATCAAGTTGGATTTCAGAGTTTTGTTCTGATATAAAAGAGAGTTCCGTGGTTGACGCAGCGCTTTATTATAAGTGCGGCAAAGGAGTGATTTACTATATCCCCTTGCCTTCATATGGTCGCGGAGTACATTGGCTTGTTGTTTGAAGTCCTCTGTAAATGTGCAATTTCTACGGAGTCTAAGGTATTGTGCGTAGGGTATACTACGTATGAGAGTCTGCGGGTGAGCACTTTCCGCATGCAGCAGGGTGTTGCCTGCTGTTTCTTTGCGGAACAGCGTAGAGGCTAGCCGGCCATCACTATCCTTGCAGATTGTAAGGTCAAGGAAGGTGATTGTAGATTGATTACTACACACTGTAAATTTCAAATTAAACGAATTACAGTTTAATCTCTCGACAAAAGTGTTTAGACTCTCCATAGAGCCTGACCAAACAATAAAAATATCATCAATAAAACGCAACCAACACATGACCTGGCCTGTAAAATGTGATAAATTATCATCTGAAAAAATTGTTTGTTTATGTTATGTATTTTGATAGCCACAATAACATACTGTTTCGCTTTTGAATAAGCGTGATGACACGCGAAACATGTCGAGCATTGAATACCTACATGATATGAATTAATGGATTGCGGACTTGCTATCTAGCCATCTCCTCGGACCGATTGCTACTTGGGATGGTTATCCAGATGTCCGAAGAACTTTGTACTTAGATGGTGTTGTATAGCTATCGCCTCCACATATATATACATGATTTGTGGTTTTTAATCAATTTTTGTTGTTATATATTTTTCTAATTGAATAAAAAACTTTTTTATAGATTAATGTTGTAGTTGTGCCTAAAAAGTCCAAAAGTCCCTCCTGCTTGCTCTTTGAACATGAATTTGTAGGACGCGGCACAGGTTCATTTTTGGTGTATCCATGGTGCCACTCCGCGTTTTGATACACTTCCAGTTTTGTATACACAACAGTCTTCTCTCTGTTGTTACCAGATCAGCCGAGAGCGACTGCATAAGTTTGTTTCTGTCCTTTTTCAGACGAGAACTTTCTGCTATACACTCACCACGAAATACAGCCTTGTGGGCCTCCCACAGTGTAGAGAAGTTAGATACAGATCCTACATTAAGCTGAAAGAATTATTTGAGGCCTGTTGCTAGTTTAGTGCGTGAAACCTCGTCTTGCAAAATCATTGAGTCGCCAATGACATGATCTAGTATAGGTTTGTGAGATCATAAGGTCTAGCATAATGGGAGCATGGTCTGACCATGTTATGGGGGATATGTTAGATTTAGTAACATAGGGAATGAGAGGGGCGGAGATAAAGAAATGATTGAGGCGAGAGTACATTTTATGGGCCATAGAATAAAACGTGAATTGTTTAGTGGATGGGTGTTTGATCCTCCATGAGTCAAAACATTGATGAGATCTAATACATTTATAGAATGAATTTGCTTGAGATGTTAGTTTTTTCGAGGGGTATCATTAAACAGTGTTTGCCTATCTCTAGTGGGGGACATGACCAGGTTGAAATCCCCTCCAACAATCATGAAGGGTTGAGAGTGATATTGAGAGGAGTCAAAAAGTTTGTTGAGGAAATCAACCTGGCCAGTGTTGGGGGCATAAAGATTCACTAGAGTGAAGGAGGAGTTCATATAGTCACAATCTAGGATTAGGAACCTACCATGGGGGTCTGCATGTGTATTCTTAATCTTGATAGGACACCCTTTTTTAATCAGGATTGCTACTCCCGCCTTGCCCGTGGAATCAGAGGCAAGGTAGGAGATGGGGAAGAATTTTGAGGCAAACTTAAACGAGCCACCTGCTCTGAAATGTGTCTCTTGTATCATTATCACATCTGCACCTGAGGACTAAACTCTTTCTAAACTCTTTCAGTGCCACCCAACATTTCCGTATTGAGCCCAGTCCCTTTACGTTGTATGACATGATCCTCAATGCAATATGTACATTACCATTTTAGGAGCTCATGTTAGTGCAAAAAACATGAAAACCCACAACACATACAATATATAGGATATGAGGTTGGGAAGCATCCCATACGGACAGAGTAATCCTTCGGTACCTGTGCTTAAACCAATATATCATGTGGAGGTATGGACAGCAAAAGGAAGGTAAAAAAAAAAGAATTTAGAAAACATTGTAACTTGGACCTACAGAGTTGACATCCGTGCATGGACATGAGAAAAAAGGAAAGCAAAAAACAAAAACATATAATCACATAATACCAAAAATAACAAAAAGAAAAAAACTGTGGTTGTG
The DNA here is from genome assembly GCA_037952925.1 of Lithobates clamitans. Lineage (NCBI taxonomy): Eukaryota > Metazoa > Chordata > Amphibia > Anura > Ranidae > Lithobates > Lithobates clamitans. The sequence goes on along the minus strand of JBBGZY010000231.1, from coordinate 6,101,952 downwards.
TACATGGCCATGTCTCAGGAGGCCCCAAAGAACAATAGGGGCCATGAAGGGAGACATGAAGACCTCCACCAGGAGATTCCAGGGAGAGAGGGTGGGGTCCGCCTGCCCTCCTTTTGAACTTGGCAGTATTTGCAATGAGTCAGGTAAAAGAGACCCTGGTATTTGTATAAAAAGTAAGAGGAATAAGAGATAAGATAAAGTCAAAAACAGGAACAACTGTCAACCTGATGATAGTGACCAAGAACTTTAACATTGATACCCCATGGGTTCTGTAAGTATTACCCCCAGTAAAACAGGAGGGAATTTATAGACCAGAGCACTAAACTGCGTAACTGAGTTCCCGGAGAGGGCATCAAGGAGGTTACTTGGAGGGTCTTAGACATTGTGGTGTGGATTGCTGTTTCTTTGATCTGCTTCTCACAGGGGTCCAGACACGATTTGGTGTAGTAGGAAATGGACGAGCCTGAACAGGAGGAGGGATTAGATCTTCAGGTATAGGGGGAAGGCCAAGGCTTTTTATGAAAGCTTCTCCCTCTTGAAGATCACGGAGGCTGTGTTGAATGCCATCTTTGGATACTGTGAGACGAAAGGGAAATCCCCAGCAATAAGGAACCTGGTGGTGCTGTAAATGGGATGTGATTGGGCATAGGTTTCTTTGCTTGGCCAGGGTGGTAGGCGAGAGATCACTGAAGATCTGTAATTTTTCCCCTTTGTACATGAGTTGGGATTTATTGCGAGTGGCCAGTGTCAGTGCCTCTTTGCTATCGTAATAGTGGAACCTCACTATAACATCCCTGGGTCTTGCTCCAGCTGGAGGATTTGGGCCCAGAGAGCGGTGGGCCCTGTCAAGACGCCAGTCCACATCCACTACCATGGGGGCTAGGAAGTTGAAAATGCCCAGGAGATAAGAGCGCAGAGCGGGGTCCCCCACTGTCTCAGGGATACCCCGGAAGCACAGGTTCTGCCTTCTTTCCCTGTTTTCCAGGTCCTCTTGTTGTACTTGTAGCTGGGACATTGTATGTCTAAGGTTATGGTTTTCCTCCTCAATAGCCTGTACATAATTAACCATTTCATCCAGTTTGTATTCAAGGGCATCAGTACGTTCCCCAATTTGGTTAATTTTCCCTCTCAATTCAGCTGCCAGTTTGCTCACCTCTGCAGAGACAGTATGAAGCCTCAGCTTAGCGTCCAACTTAGCATCTAAGATAGCTTGGGTGAGAACCTGGAGGGGATGGGAGCCGGGATCTGGGTGTCCGCTGTGTTTGTATCCGCATCATCCGTCCCCAGGAGCGGGTCCATAGATGCGAAGGGGTCTGCGGGAGAACTGGAGACCGCGGCTTGCGGCCTAGTTATATACCAATCCATGTGAGTCTCCTGTCGCGGCCTGAATATCGGTTGGTAGTACTGCTGCTGTTAGCCAATTTTGCCCATGGGGTGCCTGAAGAGTGTAGGTACCAATTTGGCTTACCCCCGGCGCTGATTGTGGCTCTTGTAGCTTCTCAGGGGTACCGGAGGGCAGACGGAGACCAGAGCTCTCTCAAAAGTCGTCCTCCATGTTAGAAGCCGCGCATGCGCCCCCCAGTTTTATTCAATTTGAGTTTCTGTTTATTGTTTTTTTCCCTCCTTTACTGTAATCTCAAAGTGACTGTATAGTACAGGGGAACATTTAACTTAATTTAGCTTACAAATTGTGCATACTATCTGTTGATAATGGCTGCCATGTCCTGTCTAGAAAGGTTTGTAGCAACCTATACTCGTAAACATAAGAGCAATGAATTTGCCTGTGATGCTAAATTAAACGAATCTCCTTGGGCCTATGTCCAGGAATTATTTGAAGAACAGGTAAAAACAACCAAAAAGAATAAAAAGCTCAAAAGTCTAGCCATAGCAGGCATGTATGCTGCTTGCATGGCTATGAATGCTAAAATACAGCAATTTGAAGATATAGTCTATAATAAAAATATTACAATTTCTGAGAGGGAAAAAGGGAATACAGCTTTACATAACCAAGTACAAACCTTAACTACCCTTAATCAAATAGTTAATGCCTCACAGGAGGAAAATGTTAAAAATTACAAATTACCAAAGTTGAGACTGAACTGGACCATATAACTAGTGCATACAAAGTTTTTTTTTTTTAATTCAAATATTTTATTGAAGGTTGTAAAGAGTTTACAGCAAATGTGTAACAAACATCAGTAAACATAGATCATGAATACTTTTACAGTATGAGTTTAAAAACTTTAAAGAAATCCCAGCCGGGCTAGTAGGTCACAAACATACTAATAACGTCAAAAAAGGATGTAGAACCCAGCACATATCTGGGAGAGGGTCTTGACAGCCTAGGAACTTAGACTCCCTCGGCAGTATGTACTGTACATTGTCATCTATTCGGTGTGGAGTAGGTGGTTGGTTTATGTATTCATGGGAAAACTTCATTCGAGGAGTAGGGATCTCCCTTTATTCGTGTCAGACCCTCTCCTAAACCTCTGGCCTATATTTATCAAGTTGGGTAACTGAATGGTATGAGGCGTGTGTGACTTGCCAGCTCATGTTGGTTATGAGAAGCCAGGCGAGAGAGAAAGTGAGGATGGGGGAGGGGGGCTGGTCGGGTAAGAGGGGTAGGTAGGTCCTGAGGGAGGGGGAGGGAGGGATGGGGCAGATGGAACTGGGAGGTCTCTGACTCCTCCTGATAATGATGGGAATGTCTGGATATTTCCAAAATGTTTGAGTATTGTTCTATAAGGGGATAAGGCCTCAATGAGGAGGGGGTATAGGGTAAATATATCTGGTTTGTGTGTGTGGGTAATGACCTAAGTCAACCGTGTCCCGTTATGTGGTAGAGCTCAAAATGGACTTGTATTCAGGCAGAGTCTTAAAGTGGGTCCAACACGCCCATTTGTGGCTGAATTTCGTTGGTGTATCTTGAGCGATATGTATTAGTTTTTCCATTTCTTCTATCTTGTTTATTCTGATGAACCATTCTGCCAGAGTGGGTATCTTGTTTGATTTCCAATGTATGGGGATGCATTGTTTTGCTGCATTGATCAAGTACATCATAAGTGACTTGTGGTATGTGCTGTGTGGATAGGGAGACAGGTGAAGGAGGAATTGAGCTGGGGCGAAATCTGGATTGTAGGTGGTGATCTGACCAATTATTTTGTGGACTTTCGACCAAAAAGTTTGGAGAAGGGCGCAGGACCACCACATATGGAGTAAGGTGCCTCTTTCTTGGTGGCACCTCCAGCATGTTTCAGGAATATTGGTTTTGAATTTATGTAAAAATGCTGGGGTATGGTACCACCTCGACACAATTTTTAATCCATTCTCCTGAGTGGAGACATTAATTGAACCTTTATGTATATGCGAGAATATTCGCTCCCAGCTCTCTTCCGTAATTTGTATAGATAGGTCCCTCTCCCATTTTTTGCAGAACAGACTGTCACTTGCTTTGAGGTCAGCGAAAAGCATGTTGTGTATTTGAGAGATAAGGTGTGCTTGAGGTGGTAATTTGGTGCATAGTGTTTCAAAGGGTGTAAGTTGTCTGGAGCATTGACCTTTCTTGTCAAGAGTTTGGAGGTAGTGTGCTATCAATAGGTATGTCCATTGTGGGATAGGCATTTTTTCAAAGCGCGTTGCCAATTGTGTTGCGGGGAGAATTTTGCCCTGTTGGAGGAAGTGATGAGCTCTGGTTTTTCCATGTGGTAAGTTGTCATCTAAAAATTGAGGAAAGTCCGGGAGGAAAGTCCGGGTTCAATTTTATTGGTGTCAATGGACTGGGAGTGGAAGAGATCGGGACAGTTTTGTATGTTAAGTGGAAGCAACGTAGAGTAGGACCAATCGTCGGGTGAGTTTGGATCTCTTGTGGAATTTGGTTAAGAGAAATCCACGGGAGTGATTTACATTCTAATTTCGTAAAGGAGGCTTCAAGAGAGACCCAGTCTTTCTGTTGGGCATGTACATTCCAGTCAACTATCCTGGTAAGATGGGTAGCTATGTGGTAATTGGAGATGTTGGGAAGGCCTATTCCTCCTAGATTCTTCGGGCGGGAGAGCAATTGGTGGCTAATTCTGTGTTTGTGTTTACCCCATAAGAACTTAGAGCTGATCTGTCTATATGACTTGAAAAATAGAGGAGGAATCTGTATCAGGATCGTCTGTAATAGATATAATATCAGGGGGAGGGAGATCATTTTTAGTATTGCCGCTCTGCCGAACCATGAAAATGTCAGTTTGTTCCAAGTTTCGAAGTCGGAGGCTAATCTGTTTAAAAAGGGGAGAAAATTTTTAGTGTATAAGTCTGATGCCCCGTACACACGGTCGGATTTTCCGATGGAAAATGTCCGATCGGAGCGTGTTGTCGGAAATTCCGACCATGTGTGGGCTCCATCGGACATTTTCCATCGGATTTTCTGACACACAAAGTTGGAGAGCAGGAGATAAAATTTTCCGACAACAAAATCCGATCGCGTCAATTCCGACCGTGTGTGGCCTGTGCCACGCATGCTCAGAAGAAATTCCAAGACGGAACAGCTTGTTCTGGTAAACTTAGCGTTCACAATGGATACAGTACTTTCGTCACGCTGCAATGTTAAAAATGGTTTAATACAGCACAATCTCTTCTTCTTTATAATGTGACATAAATTAAGTAGTTTTGCTGCTCATATTCACACACACTTCTCACAAACTTATTTTGTTACTATTTATCGTGATTCCCTCAATATATTTTGATTTCTCACATCTGACAACATATTTTTGAATATTTTTTATATATTTTTTGGCTTTAATGTAGAACCTTTTTTTGTGTTTGTATTTTTTTATTTTTTTGGGCGATTTTGATTTGTACTCCCAAAAAATGTTTGTGTGTGTTTTTTGTGTCAAGTTCCCACAACACCATTGATATGTTGTTCTATTTAATCTGTAGGAGATTGTTTGGTGTTGTTGTCCCTTGTTAATTTCACATTGTACTTTAGAAAGGTACCTGAATCGTCACCAGCAAACTGTCCTTTTTGGATGAAAACACACACAGGAGAGTAGAATTTACCTAAAAAATTTTATTAAGGGGTCACAACTAAACAAAGAGGGAGGCAACGCTGGAGAAACTGCAGAAGTGGGCGAAGCCTTGGACCCCCAGGGCAGACATCAACTATTTCAAAGCAAAATTGGTGGCCTGAGGAGTCCTTATCTAAGGGAGGGCAGTCTGGTCCAGAAGTCCCAGAGATCCGGAAAGCAGCAGATGACATCTGTGTCCCCAGGCTGTGGTCATACGAGAGACTGCATCTTCTGTCAGACCAGACTGAACCAAGGGCCATCACTCTCAGGTCTTCTTTCCACGCTTCCTTACACGCGGTGGCTGTAGTGGTGGAGTTGTGGCAGCAGGAGGAGGAGGAGGGGCCAACTCAACCACGTTGGTCATTGGTGTTAGTTCACCACTCACCCCCTTACGTAGGACTTTGTACAGAAGGTCCTCACAGAGCCTGCGTTGACCCTCCTGCATGCCCTGCAATTTGGTGGCAGCCATGCAGGCAAAGGCCTCTTCAGGAGTTGGTAAGGCTCTGAGGGACGCAGAAGCCTCCTGGATCAGCCTGAATGCTGAATCCTGCACGGGACTCGGAGTGGCTTTCCTGGCTCATTTATATGGCAGGCGGAGGGGAGGGACCTGAGACTCAGTCAGGCTGCGACTGGTCCCAGGCTTCTCCTGGCTGACACTTAGGCCCGCCTCCTCCTGGCTGCCACTAATCCCCGCCTCCTCCTGACTGCCACATTCAACAACCTCCTCCTGGCTGAGGTCTTCCTGTGTATGAAAAAGGGACACAGTTTGAGTTTTTTATTCATCAATCACACACAATTTTCACCTCCTGACTGCTGCAAATTGAATGTTAACAAATATAACAGACTATCCTTCTGAGCCCAGCATTTTTCATTTGTGTCCCAATTTTGGGTGCCCACTACTGTCTATTGATATGTAAAACACTTTCAATCAGCACTTAGTGATCAATACTAACATCTAGTAAACATCATTTATTTATTGACCAGAAATCTGTAGAAGAATGCTATACCTGACTCCAGCTGGGCTCCTCCACTTCTTCCTGGCTGGAAGGCCCAGGTTGGACATCAGAAGCCTCAGCTGGTATGGAAGGAAGCGTGGAAGGAAGAGTAGAGAGTGAATCCCTGACTTCAGTGTGGTCTGACAGAAATCGCAGTCTCTCATAGTACCACAGCCTGGGGACATAAACATCATCTGCTGCAGCTCCGGACCTCTGGGAATCTGTGACCTTCTTGCGCTCCCTAAGATATGTGCTCCTCAGGCCACCAATTTTAGCTTTTAAATAAGGGATGGTTACTGTGGGGACCACCGGCTTCACCAACTCCAGCAGTTTCTCCAGCGCTGCCTGCCTCTTTTGTTTGTGATTATAGTGGGGGTGTCTCACTTGCCACAGACAGGGCAGCTCCCTGTATTTGTCAATGAACAGGGGCAGGAAATTGTGGTAGTTGAACCCATTCATTTTCTCTGCAAGACACAACGCAAGACAAACCCTAATGTCAGGCTAAACTCCCCTAATCTTGTTACAATATAGGCTTCCATTTCGAAGCAGTATAGGCACAAGTTTAGATCTTACCTTCGTTATCACGATCTGCGTTTCCGATGCTCCTTCCTCCTCTCACAGATCGTACGTAATACGCACGTGTGTTATGCTTTATACACACTGCGCATGCGTATAACTCCGCCCGCCCCTGATGTTCTTTCTAGTCTATTCCCCGGCCCTTTTCGTTCGGCGCAGTGGGGGAAGCGCACATGGCGGAGAGACAGCAGGTGCGTGCTAATTGTAGCAACGAGGAGGAGGGGGAGGAGAGGCTGGAGCCTGAAACGTCCCGATCCAGAAGGAGATTTAAGGACTCAAATATGTCCTTTGGGGAGATGTTGGAGATGGTGGACATCCTGAAGAAGTCCGACTATGATGGAAAGTATGGGCCTTACCCCAACCCCAATGTCCGAAAGGCCAAGATCATGGCGAAAGTGATCAGGAGTCCAGCCCAGAAGCCCAGAAGTCCGGACCTCTGCTGGCAAGAGAGCTACCTGAAGACAGCGGAGGAGCCGTCCGAAGAACTGGAACACCGGGAGAAGAGAGCGGAGAAGAACCAACCGGACGCCGGGAGAAGATGAACCGGAGGGACCCCCGAAGCCGGAAGAAGACCCCCGAAGCCGGAGGAAGATCCCCCCTGGAGCTGTTTAATAAAATATTTTAAAAACCTGTGTAGTGTTTTATTATTTACACTTTTTCCCTAGGTGAATGGGTAGGGGTACCATGTACCCCATACTCATTCACATAGAGTGGGGGGCCGGGATCTGGGGACCCTCTTATTATAGGGGGCTCCCGGATTCCGATAAGCCCCCCGCCCGCAGACCCCGACAACCAACCGCCAGGGTTGTCGGGAAGAGGCCCTTGTCCTCATCAACATGGGGACAAGGTGCTTTGGGGTGGGGGGGCCCCGCAGGGCGACCCTCTGCCCCAAAGCACCCACCCCCCATGTTAAGGGCATGCGGCCTGGTACGGTTCAGGAGGGGGGGGGGGCGCTCGCTTGTCCCCACCCCCTTTCCTGACCGGCCAGGCTGCGTGCTCGGTTCGGGGTCTGGTATGGATTTTAGGGGGGACCCTATGCCGTTTTTTTGGCGTAGGGGGGGTTCCCCTTTATAATCCATACCAGACCTAAGGGCCTGGTATGCCCCGAGCTTGCCACAATAGGAAAATGTGTTTTTCCTGTTGCAGCGAGCGCAAAATGCAATACCCTGCCCTCGCATCGTATCTGGTCCGTTGGACCAGCATACACACGAGCGGGCTTTCCGTCGGACCAGCACACAGACGAGCGGACTTTCCACCCAAAACTGAGTCCGACGGAAAGATTTAAAACATGTTTCAAATCTAGGTCTGGCGGGCTTTTGGGAAAAAGTCCGCCGGAAAAGTCCGCCGGAGCCTACACACGGTCGGATTGTCCGGCACACTCGGGTCCACCGGACCAAGTATGCCAGAAAGTCCGACCGTGTGTATGCGGCATAAGAAAGGAAAATTTATAGATCACACACATTGCACACAGAGTCACAGTTGCTACAAACAATTTCAATTCTTAAAAGACAGGCGGCTGTGGCTAGCAGATGTGAACATGGTAATGCTACAGCACCTACTTGTGCCTATGAAATTGGGGACACAGAGAAATATGAAGAGTATTGTGGAGATGAAGATATGGATCCTAATTCTACTTTTCCTGGGAGAAATCGCAGAGCCACAGGAAAATCCAGAATGCTCCATGGTCACAGACCCACCAGACAATGGGGACCAGCTATCCACAAATGAGGAGCAAGACAAGTTCCCCATCATGGGCAGAATCCAGATCCTCTCCTCTCCTGAAGGAAATCAAACACTTTTGGGGTTTGATAGTGAAGGGAATGAGGTGATTTCTGATGTATATCCAATTCAACCTGTAAAAGCCCTCATGAGTGGGGCAGATTTCATTGGCAAAATTAAAACTAATGAACGCATTACTTCACACGCAACCAATGTACAACAGAGGTGTGAGCCCTTAGGTGTGAGAAGACATAGTGACCAGGTTAAGGCACCTTTCAGCTCAGGGCAGTGTGTGCAATCTTCACAGACCATAGATTGTAATGCAACCACTTTGAGTATTTCTAGATGCAACAGGAAATTATCTCCATCTGGAGTAGGTGTTAGTTTCAACAACTCATTGAAAGGTGAAAGCTCTTTTGAAAGTCCCCCTAGATCTCTTATGAAGACAGGAAAAGTTGTCAGGTTTTAGCCATTGAATACTCTCAGTCTAAAACCACACCAGTTTTTAAGAGACGCTTTAATACTTTCCAAAAGGTAAAGTGCTACACCTGTGGCCTCATTCGGCCACATTTCTCAGTTTTGTTTGTCTTCTGGTGAAAAGATATTAAAACAAAGGCAATATACAACAGAGGCGTGATGTGGAAGTGTACTCACCATGCTGGGGAGAAGGGCCTAGGAGTAATAAATATGAAAATACTAAATCATACATCCCTTCCTCAACTATTAAGGCTGAAAATGAGGCTTTACAGCATGGGATTAGGCAAATGAAATAGGAACGGGATGAGTTTGTGAAAGAATTCCAATCCTTTAAAAGAAATGTTATTGAACCTTTGAATTGGAAAAAATGGGGGGAGTAACTTGTCCATCGGGAAACAAACCACTACACTAAAACCGGGGATAAAGGGGGTGCATGCGCGGAACTGGAAGGTCGCTTCTGAGCAGAGCTCCCTCACAGCGGGAACCTTAACACCTTCCCCGGGGCCAATTATGCTTCTAATTGCTCCAAAACTTGCCTGCACCCCCGGGGGAACAAGTGGTGCATGCCGTCCTACAAGTCCCATCACGGGAAACTGGCACAAAGGTCCCTAACTATCTGCTCAGAGCCCAGGAGATGGCCGAGAACTTCCAAGATGGCACAGCCTCTCAGCGTGCTTCAGCTCCTGCACACAGCCTGACGGCCTCTCCTGCACATTTGTTTGGGGACGGTGAGTACACTCTGCAACTCACAAAGGCAGACCTGGATGACAGCCTCACAGCCATGTATAACAAAATCACTGAGAAATTCCAGACGGAGCTGCACAAATCTACTAACACACTACAGAATGAGATAGCGGTTCTGGGTGGGAGAACGGATCTCTTAGAGACTAAGCATGATGAGCTGCAGCTCGCATACACTGACCTTTGGAGAGATCATGAGGCCCTCACAGATTCTGTTACCCAACTCCAGGCACATTTGGAGGACCTGGACAACAGAAATCGGAGAAACAATTTAAGAATCAGAGGGGTCCCTGAGGTGGTCACCTGCAGTTTACAAGCTTTTCCAGTCCCTGCTCCCAGAATCACCCCTGATTGCCTTTGCTTGCGACAGGCTACACAGAGCCCTCTGGCCTAAACCTCCAAACGACAGGCCTCCAAGGGACATAATTTTATGTCTCAAGGATTATCTGGTGAAAGAAGAGATTCTTAGGGCCTCACGTAACACCCCTAACATCTTGCTGGATAGCGTTAAAATTCAAATATACCCAGACATATCACCAGCCACCTTGGACAAACGCCGCAAGTTTAAAGAAATCACTACCCCTCTCCAAGAAGCAAGTATCAGATATAGATGGGGGTTTCCCTTCAAACTCCAGGTCTTCCATAACGGATCCACGTACACCGTCTTCACCATCCAAGAAGGAAAGGAACTCCTAGTGAAAATAGGTCTCATGGCCAAAGAAGACCTCCCTAGGATGCCGTCTACCCCTCGCCCTTCTGCCATCTGGGCCACCCCATCTCCTCAGAGAGATTGCAGAAGACAGAGGCAAGAAGGCAGAGATCGCAGATTTTAGAGTTGCAACTCTAGCTTTCATCACCGGCTCTCTTCCCTAGGATGTCTCTTTTCCTTTGTGCTTGTTTTTCCGCTGGTTGTTTTTTATTTTTTATATTGTTTCTCGCATAGATTACAGGACTTTTCTGGATCGGCTGAGGTGCAACCTGATCTTCCTCTGGAAGGGTGAGAGAGAACTGCCTACTTTATTAACACTGGAATCCCTCACCCTCCCACAATTTGTATGCACCTCCATGCACATTTTTTTTTGCCAACGTGTTCCCTGCAAGGTCGACGTTCAGTGGTACCAACTTGGTTGTTCCCCCCTCTTGCTGATCTACACAGTCTGAGAGACCAGGATTGTTCCCTCATCCAGGCAATTAAGAGTGTTGGACATTAGTGTCCTACTGTTTAAAAAGTTTTTACTTTTACAGTTAAGCATAGTATCCACTCGTCAGGAGGGGATATCCCCTCCTGACCCCAATGTTTTGCACTATTGTTTCTTTGTTTTTTAGTTTTATGGTTTTTGGGTTGCGGGACCTTGTCTATGAATGTCATTAAGCTAGATTTACTCCGTAATGTAATTACAACTGTATGCCTGCCTGACATCCCCAGCCTTTCGATGTGGAGGATGTTGGCTACCAACCCCTCGGGATCACCTCAAATTGATCTGTGCCTTTGTACCCTTCTACACTTACAATGGGTCTTAAATTAATATCCCACAATGTCAGGGGTTTCAACTCCCCACATAAACGGAAGAAGGCCTTTACTATTGATATGACTGATTTCTGATTGGGACTCTAAAACAAAGTTAATACTGCAGCTGCAGGCACAGATTCACAGGACTTAATCACTGTGTTTAAAATGTCCGTTCAGTGCAAAATGTATTATTACATGTTATTTTATACATAGATAATAAAGGGGTGGTGTGAGATGTTATTAAAAACTAACAAATAGCAATATGTTATTAAAAGCTAACAAATAGAAATATATTATTAAAAACTAGCGAATAGAACAATTGCAAAAGTAAAACCTTGAAAAGGAGGGGGGGTAGAGAACGTTTAGTAGGAGAAGTGTCTGTGTGTTAGGTGAAGGTTACAGAACACATTTCAACAGTGAGAACAAAATGGAGTCTCTTGTGCTTAAATGAACAGTTGTCAGGAGCCAGGGAGCGTCTCCGCTCGCCGGGCTCCGGTGCGCATGCGCACGGGATTGGCTCTTCGCCGCACACCCGTCCGCGGCCTGATGGTGCGGCGCGCGCGGGTGCACGGCGGACCTCGTGTGCGCGCCGTCGCCCGTGCGGGTGCCCGGTAGCGCGTCACACTGACGCGCTCGCCGGGCAGGGAGACTATATCTGATGGCTCCAGCGCCCAGTCGGGTTGCTGGTTTGTCGTCAGCTCTCCCTGTTTCCTGTGCTTGTTTAAACCCTGATACCTGCCGGACTTGTGTACTGAACCTTTGGCGTGTCTGAAATACTACTCTCCCGGATTGCCTTTAACCTATCTGCCTGATCTGTGTACTGAACCCTGGACTGTTAACCACTACTCTGCTGGACTATCCTAAATACCTGCCTGATCTGTGTACTAAACCCCTGGCCTGTTTAACCACTACTCTGCTGGACTATCCTAAATACCTGCCTGATCTGTGTACCGAACCCTGGCCTGTTTAACCATTACTCTGCTGGACTACCTGATACCCTGATAACCACCTGCTAGATACCTAACCTCCGTTTGTTATTCCAGTCCTGCTTCTGCCTCACTCCGCCCTGATCTCCAGTCCCTTCTGCGGATCCCAGGACACCCGCTTCCAGTCTAGGAACCTGCTATCTACCGGAAGCCCGTGCCTCCGCGTGCCCTCAGCCTCCTGTACCCATTTCGGGGGTCTGGGTGCGCGTGGTCGTAAGGGCGAGCCGCTCTCGGCATCTCGGCCTCGGTGAATATTAGTCCGTGACAGTACAAACCAGCCAGATGTCCGAGGCCGACAGAGCGCGCTCTCCTCTGGAGATCCTGTGCCAACAAGTATCTACCCTCGCTGACTCAGTACAGAAATTACAAGAAGGTTATACACAAATCGATAACCGTCTTCAGCAGATCACTGGGTCGCTACCTTCCGCAGCCGCAGCTCCTGCACCCAGCAGTGGGGGTTCGCTCCCTCAAGCTCCTGCCAACCCCACTGTCGTCATGGCACTTCCTGAACCCAGGGTCCCTACACCTGAATGGTTCTCGGGGGACCGCAAGAAGTTTAGGGCCTTTAAAAACGCATGTTCCCTCTACTTCGCTCTACAACCGAGAACTTTCTCCTCAGAAATCGTCAAGGTTGGATTTGCGATTTCCTTACTATCCGAAGAACCCCAGGCTTGGGCCCACGGCTTGATGGAACAGAGCAGTCCTGTCCTGAACACTATCGAGGCCTTCTTTGAGAGCATGACCCAGCTCTACGCTGACCCGCAGCGTATGGCTACAGCTGAGGCTATCCTGCACCATCTGTCCCAAGGAAGAAGACCTATTGAGGACTATACTGTGGAATTCCGTAAGTGGGCGGCCGATACAAACTGGAACGAGCCGGCCCTACGTTATCATTACCGCCAAGGCTTGTCCGAGTTACTCAAGGACGAATTAGCTAGGATGGAAACCCCTGCTTCACTAGAGGAACTCATTCAAGCGGCTACGAAGCTAGATAGGCGACTTCGGGAGCGACGCTCAGAATGGTTCCAGGTGCCACGCCCCACCTGGGCGTCGCCAAGACCCCACTCCGCACAAACCCCGACCTCATCTTCAGCTGCTGCTGCACCGGTCCCTGAGGTCGAACCAATGCAGCTCGGCTTGTTCCGAGGTCCGTTAACCTCCGAAGAGAAGCAACGCAGGCGACAGTCTAACCTATGTCTCTACTGCGGAGGAACCGGACATTTCCTGCGCAGCTGCCCGATCAGGCCCAGTAAGTGTCCTCAGCCAAATGTATTGAACTATCCAAACAATAACATTCCCAAGGCTTACGTGATGTTGTTTATTTCCCTACAGCTTCCGGAAAGGGAGACTCGCTTGCAGGCCATCATTGATTCCGGAGCATGCAGTTGTTTCATAGACTCTGCCTTGGCGCACAGTTTGAATATTCCTCTACAAACTAAAGAGCAGGATCTACGAATACATTTGGCCGACGGATCCCTTCCTCGCTAAGGTCCCATCACCCAGGAGACCCAACCTATTCCAGTAATCACGGATTCCGGCCACCGGGAGTTCTTACGGCTCGACTTGATTCATTCACCAATCTTTCCCGTCATACTTGGCCTACCCTGGTTACAGGCTCACGATCCACAGATTAGATGGAGTACCAAGACAGTATCCTTCTCCTCTCAGTACTGCTCTCAGCACTGCCTGCTCCCGGATCCCAAAGTTTGCGCCACAATGGTGGTGCCATCAGGCAATCTCCAACATGTTCCCTCCGAGTACCTTGAGTTTCAAGAGGTCTTCAGTAAACAGATGGCTGACCGCCTACCACCTCATCGGGCCTACCACTGTCCAATCGACCTCCTTCCTGGATCTGAGATTCCATTCGGCCGGATATTTCCTCTCTCAGAAACCGAGCTGGAGGCTCTTAAACAATATATAGACGAAAACCTCGAGAAGGGCTTCATCCGCCCTTCATCTTCACCCGCCGGAGCGTTGGAAAGAAAGACGGTACCTTAAGACCCTGCGTAGATTATCGACAGCTTAATAACATCACAATTAAGAACCGGTATCCGTTACCACACCGAGTTATTCCAGAGGTTCCGATCAGCTAAGGTGTTCTCTAAACTTGATCTCCGAGGGGCCTACAATCTCGTCAGGATCAGGGCTGGAGACGAATGGAAGACGGCATTTAGATCCAGATTCGGGCACTTCGAGTATTTAGTGATGCCATTCGGACTCTGCAACGCTCCAGCCACCTTTCAACACCTGGTGAATGACATATTCCGACAATACTTAGATGACTTCCTTGTTGTATATCTGGACGATATTCTTATCTTCTCCCCTACGCTAGAGATACACAAGAGGCACGTTAAAAAGGTTCTTGCCATACTTCAACAGCACAAGCTATACCTGAAAGCTGAAAAGTGCGAATTTGAAAAGTCAACCATACAGTTCCTGGGATTCATACTTTCAACCAATGGGGTTGCAATGGACCCACAGAAGATTCAGGCAATTCAAGAATGGCCGGCCCCATCTAACAAGAAAGGAGTACAGAGGTTTATAGGATTCGCCAATTTCTATCGGAAATTTATTGTTGGATTCTCGGCCATCGTGGCACCTATTACCCAATTAACTCGGCAACACAGTTCTTTTCAGTGGTCCGCAGCCGCTCAAGAGGCTTTCCTTAAGTTAAAGAAATTGTTCAGTTCCGCTCCAATTCTCTGCCATCCTGACCCGACTCAACCCTTCATACTAGAAGTGGACGCATCGGAAATCGCAACTGGAGCAATTCTCTCCCAGAGACAGGGACCGAAGGCCATTCTACACCCGGTAGCTTTCGCCTCTAGGAAACTCAGTCCACCGGAACTCAACTACGATGTGGGTGACAGGGAGCTGCTGGCTATAAAGTTCGCTTTAGAAGAGTGGAGGTATTTGCTGGAAGGGGCAGTACACCCGGTCATGATCTTTACGGATCACAAGAATCTCGAGTACCTCCGAACAGCAAGACGATTAAAACCCCGTCAAGCCCGTTGGGCCCTCTTCTTTTCAAGCTTCAATTTTCATATAGCCTACAGACCTGGGGCAAAGAACGGGAAGGCCGATGCTCTTTCGCGGATGTTCTCCGCAGACTCTCAAATATCAACACCCAGCACGATCCTCTCTCCTCGGATTAACTCAAGCAGACTTAATGTCATCTATCAAATCCTCATCAGGCGTATGCACAGAACCAGTAGTGCATTCCTTGAAAAGATATGAAGATCTCTTCTGGATTAAAGGAAAAATATTCGTACCACAAGTGACTCGGCCCTTAGCTCTTCAGATATGTCACGATCATAAGATGGCAGGACACTTCAGGAATAAGAAAACGGCTGAACTTCTTTCTCGTTCTTTTTGGTGGCCAGGATGGAGAAGGGACTGTAAAGAATATGTGGCGTCCTGTTCTCTGTGCCAGCGGAACAAGGGCCCAAACACCAAATCCTGGGGTCTGCTCAGACCTTTGCCCATCCTGGAACAGCCATGGGCTGATGTGTCCATGGATTTTATTGTTGACCTACCCATCTCAGAAAATTTTTCCACCATCCTTGTCGTTGTCGACCGCCTTTCCAAGATGGCCCATTTTCTACCTATGAGGGGTACTCCCTCTGCCGTAGACACAGCCAGCGTCTTTCTAAAAGAGGTTGTTAGGCTCCATGGGATACCAAGAAGCATCGTGTCAGATAGAGGCGTCCAATTCACGTCCAAATTCTGGAGGGAACTCTGCAAGGCCCTGGGTATCAACATTTGTCTCTCTTCGGCCTATCATCCCCAAAGCAATGGCCAGACGGAGAGGACCAACCAGACGTTGGAGCAATACCTCCGCTGCTTCTGTTCGGGTTCTCAGGATGATTGGGCGAGCCTCCTCTCCTACGCTGAATTTGCGTACAACAATTCAATTCATGCCTCTACCAACCAGACTCCCTTCTGGGCCAATTGCGGGTTCCATCCCACGTCCTTTGCTAACAATATTCCTGAAATGGCAGTTCCTGCAGTCCAGGATAGGATAACTTTGTTGCAATCTAACTTTCAGAAGATTCAAGACATATTACGCAAAGCACAGGAGGACTACAAGAAACAGTACGATCGGGGCAGAAAGGCAAACCCAAAGTTTGACTTAGGAGACGAGGTCTGGCTGTCCACCATTAATCTTAGATTACCATTGCCATCTCAAAAGCTTGGACCTAAGTTCATTGGGCTTTTTCAAGTTAAGAGGATCATCAACCCTGTGGCTGTTGAGCTGGCACTTCCCAAGACATATCGGATTCATCCTGTTTTCCATGTGTCACTATTGAAGCCTGTGGTGCCTAGCCCTTTTCCGGGAAGAAGAGAGCCTCCTCCTCCGCCAGTCAGAATCGATGGCGAGAATGAATTCGAAGTGGAATCCATTCTAAGTTGTAGGAAGAAGGGCAGGCAGCTACAGTATCTGATTCAATGGAAGGGGTATCCACCTGAAGATAATTCTTGGGAGCCCGCTAGGAATCTGCACGTCCCACAGTTAATTCAAACTTTTCACCAAGATCATCCAGAATTGATGGCTAGCCTTGGCGTCCAGTGTCCGCCCTTAGGAGGGGGGCACTGTCAGGAGCCAGGGAGCGTCTCCGCTCGCCGGGCTCCGGTGCGCATGCGCACGGGATTGGCGCTTCGCCGCACACCCGTCCGTGGCCTGATGGTGCGGCGCGCGCGGGTGCACGGCGGACCTCGTGTGCGCGCCGTTGCCCGTGCGGGTCACACTGACGCGCTCGCCGGGCAGGGAGACTATATCTGACAGCTCCAGCGCCCAGTCGGGTTGCTGGTTTGTCGTCAGCTCTCCCTGTTTCCTGTGCTTGTTTAAACCCTGATACCTGCCTGACTTGTGTACTGAACCTTTGGCTTGTCTGAAATACTACTCTCCCGGATTGCCCTTAACCTATCTGCCTGATCTGTGTACTGAACCCTGGACTGTTAACCACTACTCTGCTGGACTATCCTAAATACCTGCCCGATCTGTGTACCAAACCCCTGGCCTGTTAACCACTACTCTGCTGGACTATCCTAAATACCTGCCTGATCTGTGTACCAAACCCCTGGCCTGTTTAACCACTACTCTGCTGGACTATCCTAAATACCTGCCTGATCTGTGTACCGAACCCTGGCCTGTTTAACCATTACTCTGCTGAACTACCTGATACCCTGATAACCACCTGCTAGATACCTAACCTCTGTTTGTTATTCCAGTCCTGCTTCTGCCTCACTCCGCCCTGATCTCCAGTCCCTTCTGCGGATCCCAGGACACCCGCTTCCAGTCTAGGAACCTGCTATCTACCGGAAGCCCGTGCCTCCGCGTGCCCTCAGCCTCCTGTACCCATTTCGGGGGTCTGGGTGCGCATGGTCGTAAGGGCAAGCCGCTCTCGGCATCTCGGCCTCGGTGAGTATTAGTCCGTGACAACAGTACAATGAATGTCCATGTCATTTCCCCCTTTTGTTTATTTGACACCATTCTTCTCCGCGTTACGTTCAGCCGATTGCTGGTAACTCCTGTACATTGGCGCAGAGAGACGGCGTCCTGTTCAGCTCTCTCCTAGCTTTCTCACAATAATGGGTTCATCAGGGCTGGTGGTACATTTGTTGGTACAGCGGGTAGTCACACAGAGGCATAGCCTGATGAGGAAGTAAATAACAAACATGAGAAATAGGAACATCACAATGTAAGTGCCTAGTTTCTGTAACCATGTTGCTATGCCATATAAAAAATCACCAAAACCACCTAAACCCTGAAAGGGGTTCCATCCATCTTTAGCAATATCTCTGGCCTTATTCTGTAGTTCTCTTATCTTAGCAAGATGCCCTTTAATAATGTTCTCATTATCAGAAATGTATATACAACAGTCAGTGCAAAATACCTTACACATCCCACCTTGAGCGGCAGTGAGATAATTTAGCGTTAATCTGTGCTCTAATACTACTTTTTTAAGCTGAGCCATTTCTTCATTTAATAAACCTATATCAGTGGTAGTAAGGTTAATAATCTCATCTACAATTCTAGTGTAATTATTTAGTCTTTTCATTGCTTCAATTCCCCATCCTGTCCAGGAAGGGAACCATGACTATGCCATGTCACCTTCAGTGTACAGCTCTCTTTTGAACACTAAAGGGTATTCTGGACTTTGATCTGGTCGCACTGTATCTTTGCGAACAGCCAAAGCAGGTACTAACTTCCCATGATAACATGTACCTGTAACATTAGTAGGAATCCAGGCGTAAGCTTTATTTCCACATATATAATATAACCCTCTACGTATGGACGGTATGCCTGCTCCTAAAAAACTGGAAGCAATAACATGGAATCTCAGGAAACCGATATCTTCACATATTGGAAACTGTGAGCAATTTGTACTATAAAGGGTTCTATTTAGTTCTGGATCTGGGATATAATAATATTGACCATAGTTTTCTCCATAAACTGTAATTTTTGCTCCAGTGCAATCTGAATTGCCCAACCGTGTACATTTAGTGTTAAACGGGCATGTAATGTTTAATCAAATCTGTGGAGTGTTTATCTGTTTCGAAACCATCGAAACCATCAAAGTTACTGATCTGTGCTCATTAGCTCTGGAGACTATGTATGAGCCATTTATTCTTATTAAGATAAAAAAGATTGCGCTTGCAACAATGACAAAACAATAGCGCCCTGAGTCCGGTGTGCCGGCCGGCACACAACCAAACAGACCCATCCCCTCGGGACATGAGGGTGACGTCAGCGTGTGGCTTCTCCCTACGCGTTTCGTCACAAATGACGTCGTCCAGGGTCACCATCACCCTCGTGTCCCTGGAAGGACGGGCCTGCCCGGCCGCGCGCCAGCCGGCACACCAAACCCAAGGCGCCACTGTTCCATCACTGCAAGCGCAATCTTTTTTTTTTTTTTTTGTTAAATATTTTTATTGGTTTTTACACAAAAGTAACAATAACAAGTACAGAGAGGGGAGAGAATCGTACAAGGTGGAGTAAAATACATTTCTGTATGCTTTTGCGGACACAGCCGCTGAACTCTTGAACGAGAAAGGTTAATCATTATATATAAATTGTATTATTAGATCATACAGTTAAGGGGAAAATTCTGTGAAGATTGGGAGAGTCTCTACAATAAATATTGTAGGCGTAGGTAGAAGATCGCAAAAGGGATTTGTAGGGGGTGAGATGAGAGATTAGTAGTGTGCGTTTAGTCGTGAGTATTGTCAGCAGAGAGTAAGATTTTTGTGATTGTCGACTTGAGTTTTGGGGGTATTGGGATTCCTCAATAACAAAGGGGAAAATGAAAGGGACAGTGTTATTCCAGGGTAAGGAAATAAGCGTTATATTAGTCGTTATCACAGTGATCGTGTTGTTGTTACGTAAAATATTGTTTGTATTCGTCAGTGGTGGTGAAGTGAATCCAGCATGTCCAGGTTTTGATGAATTTAGGTTGTGTTTCTTTGGCCTGATGTATGAGGTCTTCCATGACCATCGTTTTTTGTATGCGTGTGAACCAATCCGTGATGGATGGTTGATCTGTTGAGCGCCATTTGAGGGGGATACAAAGTTTAGCAGCGTTCGCCATGTGCATGGCCAGAGATCGGAGGTATGTTGACAGTGGCAATTTGGAGTGATGGAGCAGGAATGCTGCAGGGTTGAAGTCTAACGTGTAAGTCGTTATCTTGCTGATTAGTTTGTGTACTTCTGACCAGAAGGGTTGAATTTTCGTGCAAGACCACCAGACATGTAAGAACGATCCAATCTCAGTTTTGCATCTCCAACATGTTTGGGTTATTGTCGGGTCAATATGATGCAGTGTCAGTGGTGATCTGTACCATCTTGATAATATTTTAAAGGCATTTTCCTGTACTTGCACATTAATTGATCCTTTGTGGGCCAAGGTATATATCTTTTCCCATTCTGCGTCAGTGAGGGTTATTGAGAGGTCCTGTTCCCATTGTCTGGTGGTCCAGTGTTTCGATGGTGTATGGGTCGAGAATAGGAGTGCATAAGTCCGGGATATCAGATGTTTTTGTGGTTCTTCACTTGCGTATAAATTTTCAAATGTGGTGGTTTGTCTGGACCAGTCCGGTCTGGGTTTAGGTTTGTTAAAGAAGTGTCTCAGTTGGACGTACGTCCAGAATGGGAAAGAATTCAAGTTCATTTTTGAAGCTAGCGCTGTTTGGGACAAGAATTGATTCCCGTCGAAAAAATGCTTAGCTTTTACAGTAGGGTGTGGCCAGTGATCTGCTAAAAAGGTGGGATGCATTCCCGGCAGAAAGTCTGGGTTCATCCGTAAGGGGGTCAATGGGCCCTTAGGTGAGGAAATTTTATGTAGTTTACAAGTTATGTGGAAGGTGGTCAGTGTGGGGTTGATTAATGGGTGACGTTTGGATTCAGGAGAGATCTTGGAGTTGGTGATCCAGGGGAGATGAGACAGTGGGAGATCTGAGAATGATTGCTCTATGTGAATCCAGTCTTTATGTGTAGAGTGTATGTTCCAATCAATTATTCCTGTAAGATGGCACGCTTGCTGGTATTTGCGTAGATCGGGAAGGCCAATGCCTCCTAAAATTTTGGGGGCGGTCAGTCTCTGGAAGCTTAGTCTCGGTCGTAGTTTGGCCCAAACAAATGACGTACAGGCTTTTTGATATGTGGAGAAGAATGTCTTCAGAAGCTTAATGGGAATAGTTTGCAAAATATATAGAAGTCGGGGCAGGATATTCCTTTTAACTATTGCGGCCCTGCCGAACCAGGAAAATAGTCCCGAGGACCATTTTTTTAAGTCTAATTGTATTTTTTGTAAAATTGCTGCATGGTTTAGGGCGTATAGGTCGTTCAAGGAAGTTGGTAATAGGATGCCTAGATATTGAATTGCTCTAGCATTCCACAAGAACGGGTAGTTGAGTTGGCATTGGCGACAAATTTTAGGGGCAATGGTAATATTCAGGGCTGTCGATTTCGAGTAATTTATTTGAAGGTTGGAGAGGGTATGAAAAGTGTTAAAATCTTTGAGTAAGTTGGGTAATGTCGTGAGGGGGTCGGTGAGAAAGAGGAGTATGTCGTCTGCAAAGGCAGCTACTTTGTATGTGCGCTTTTTGATGGTAATTCCCTTAATGTCTTGATTGGCTCTCAAACGTCGTAGGAAAGGTTCCAGGGATAAGATAAAAATTAAGGGGGAGAGTGGGCAACCCTGACGGGTTCCATTCAACACGGAGAAGGCGTCCGACAGGTGACCGTTTACGTGGACCTTGGCAGTAGGGTTTGAGTAGAGGGCCGAAATGAAATTAAGCATCGTTGGGGGAAGACCGATCATCCGTAGGGTTTCTGACATATAGTCCCAGGCCACCCTGTCAAACGCCTTCTCCGCGTCGAGAGAAAGCATAAATCCGCTGGAGCGGCTGGACGTGAGCCAGTGGTGGATATTAAGAGCTTTTAGAGTATTATCTCTTGCTTCTCTTCCTGGAACGAAGCCGACCTGGTCTAGACTAATAAGTTGTGGCAAAAGTGGTAAGATACGGTTAGCTAAGGTCTTTGCATTTTAAGTCCACATTGAGAAGCGAGATAGGTCTGTAATTGGTAACTAGGGAAGGGTCTTTGTTTGGTTTTGGGATTACAGCTATATGGGCAGTTAGAAGATCTCGAGGTGGTGTTGTAGGGGTTGCGAAGGAATTAAAGGCTTTTAGGAAGAAGGGGGTGAGTGTTTCTGCATAAGTTTTATAGTAACCGACTGTCAAGCCGTCAGGGCCGGGGCTTTTACCTGAGTTTAGTTGTTTCAAAGCTAGGTCTATTTCCTCTCTGGTGAGGGGGGATGCTAGATCTTGAGCTGCGGAATCCGAGATAGGGGTGGGGCCATATTGTCGCAAAAAATCGATTATCAATTCCGTTCGTTTGTTTTTATCTGCGGAAGAGTTAGATGGGTGAAGATTATATAGTTTACTATAGTAGTGGACAAACTGTTGTGCAATGTCTGGGGTTTTGGTAAGTTTGCCTCCCGTGGGATCAGTGATGGAGTAAATCGTTGTGTGAGCTTTTGTCACTTGTAAGGCCCGAGCTAACATTTTACTGGCTTTGTTGCCATATTCATAAAACGTTTTTTTGGAGAGGATATATTTACGTCGGATTTGGGTGTCTAGTATGTCCAGTAGATCCTTTCTAGTTTGAATTAGTTCTGTCATAGTGGAGAGGGCTTGGGTTTGTTTATGAGCATTTTCTAGTCGATGGATTTTATCGATGAGGTCTGAGTATTGTTTTCTACGTGTTCGATTGCGTTTAGCCGCCGCTGCGATTAAGATTCCCCTGATTACACATTTGTGTGTTTCCCATATAGTAAGTGGGGACATGTCCGAACGAAACATTCTCTTGAAAGAAAAGCTTGAGGTTGGATTCGACCTCAGTCATGATGGAAGGGTCATTCAGTAGTGATGGGTCTAGTTTCCATGTTTGTGAGCGGGGTGTTGTGTTTGGGATTTTAAGTGTAAGAGAAGTGGGGTGATGGTCGGAGAGAAGCATTGGGTCAATTGAGGCGTGGTGGATTAGAGATAAGTCTTTTTGTGTTAGAAAGATGTAGTCAATTCTTGAATATCTGTCGTGGGGGGCGGAATAAAATGCGAAGTCTTTATCGTTTGGGTTCAGGGTACGCCAGGAGTCATGCAGTAATAGTTGATTGAGTAACGATTTAATCGTCTTAAGGGCCGAATATGGGAGTGAGGAGGAACCGGTGGATGTGACGTGGATCGGGTTGAGCGGAACATTGAAGTCTCCCCCCAGGATGAGGGTGCCTTCTTGGAAGGTCGTAAGTGTATCCGTGATTTTCCGAAAGAAAGGTACCTGACCGCAATTGGGGGCGTATATGTTCGCTAAAGTGAACTTCCTATTGAGGAGGGAGCCTTTAAGAAAGAGGTATCTGCCGTTCTCGTCTGTGAGAGAGTCCGTGATTTGAATGGGGCAGGATTTAGCGATAAGTATGGAGACTCCTTTTGTTTTGTGTAACGGGTTGGTAGCGTGGTACACCGTGGGATATCGGTGGTTTTGTAATTTTGGAGTAGAGTCGGATCTAAAGTGTGTTTCTTGAAGGAAAACAATATCAGCTTTATTGCGGTGCATAGTGAGGAGTAGTTTGGAGCGTTTCTCTGGTATGTTGAGGCCTTTTATGTTTAGTGATATAAGTTTGAGTTTGGTGCTATGGGTGTTTCTGGATGGATTCGTCATTGTAGGGGTGTGCGAATGTATTTAGGAGGGTAGTACTTGCTGCAATGGAGGAAGTGATAGGATGGGTTGAGAGATATGTGCGTGTGGGTAGGGAAGGTCAGGGGATAGGGGTATGGGAGGGTGAACAATACCGGTAATAAGTGTGGCCTCAAGCACCAAAGTCAGTGACTAGGGACACAATAATTTACTAACCGGATAAGGTCAGTGGTGTGTGTAGGTTTGTATATATAAGGTGCTGATTAAGATTCGCTTGACCACTGTGTGGGAGTTGGTTTGTCTATCAAGAGATGTCTACTGTGGGTGGGAAAATCTGTCAGAGAGGTCCAGCCCACCATCAGCCTTATTTTATATAAGTGGTGGAATAGGGGAGACAAGTATGTAGTATGCGTGTTGGGAATTTAGGTGAAGTGAGGTCACTTGGATGGTAGGGTGATTAATAATTATTGTTGGCGAGATATTCAGATAGTTTCTGATATCAGTGTTTATGTATACTTTAAATTGAGTGGAGGCGGACGAAATTTCGGAGGGTGTTTATGGGTTCAGTCATATCGGAGAGGGGGAAAAGACACAAAGAAGGATAACCGTAATAAACATTGTTACTGTAGTAAATAAACATCTATTACTAGATATCTGATCAATATATTAGTCTAGCCTAAGGCTGAATAAGCAAGGTAACACAACATACGTGGTGACACTCTCGTATATTAATATATCTATGTTTGAATAGAGTGGTTATTTAATGATAACATGGCTATCTTAACCTGTGTGATGCGTGTGTATAGGCAGAAGTAGCAAGCCCAGGTAAAAACAATATTTCAGAACTATTTTAATCTTTAAATTGTTTGTGTGTGTAGATCCGTAAGGGGATGACGGGGTTTGTTGAGTACAATTTGAAGTGTATTCCTCCGGTGTTTTGTAGTGTAAAGACAAATGTTATGTAGCATGGTGATGGTATTGTTTGTCTTGTTGGTGTCGGTATACATTAGTAATGGATGGCACACAATTGTGGAAAAGGTGTGTTCAAAGCCAGTAGGTGGCAGTAAAGAGCCCAATTGTTGTGGCATCGTCCATTTTAGAAGAATGGGTTTGGTACTAGGATTGCGTAAGAAATCCTCATCATCTCCTGTATCATCAGTGTGTGTTCTCATGTACCAGTGTCAGGAGTGTATGTGTATGTGACAACTTCAGGTATAGGTAGCATAGTAAGGGGGGATCAATTCCCTGCTGTTATGTGAACTTTATTACAGAAGAGAGGAACAGGTTATGACAGTGATAGTGATAAATATCGTATCTAGTTGCACTCAATATGCTGGTAAGGGTTAGGTGTGTATGCTATATTCTTTAATGACCTTGTCTGTGGTTACGTATTGGGTGTAGTGGGGTATAGGGTTTAACGGATTACAGGCATTTTGGCCTTAAGGCCAGTAGATGGTAGCAGAGAGCGAAACTGTAGAGAGTGTGTTGTGGGTTAAGGAGCTATGCGGTGCAGTAATGAAATTAGGATAACGGTTGTACGTGAAATATGTGTTTGGTATGATGGCAGTATGTGGTGAAGTGTAATTATGTCTTCCTGAAACAGGAGGTAGTGACCACTTAAAACTTCTAACATTAACTTATAACATCTAACATGTTACCCTTCGCTTTTTGCACATTTGTACAGAAGATCTGTACTCGGTAAGTTCTGCAGAGCCCGTTTCGTAGGTCCCGGCATCAAATCTGAATAACAGTGTATACCAGTATCTTTAAATGAATACCGGAGGTATGTATCACGGGGTCTAATCGGGCTGCGGTGAGGAGCGGAGTCTGCCGTATACAGTCCACAGTCGTTCCGGTCCGGCGGTCCCACAAGGGTGATGAGCAACAAGGGGGGACATGGTGAGGCGTCTCTGTTCCGTGTTAGTCATTTGTCCGAATTCTTTTGTAGGCCTCAACAGAGGCAGGCAATGCTTATGCGGGAAGGATTCCTGCGGGAAGGAAGGTCGGGTTTCGGATGATACTGCATAGCGTTCTGGTGGAGCGGTCATTCCGTTGCAGAGTGTCGGTAAATGCAGGAGAGGTAGTCGATACAGGGTCGGGAAGCTGCAAAAAGGAGAAGGTGGTAGAGGTGTAGTAGTGGCTGTACGCGGCAGCGTCTGGGAAGGGTAGTGTATTTCAAGGGCCTGGAGCCCTGTTAACGATCACGGCGGGCTCTTCGAGGCAGAGGCGCTGTCATGGGGCTGGGAGGCGGGTGCCGGGGTCCTCCTGAAGGGTTTGGTCTGATCGGTGAGGGCGATCTGCGTCTTCGGAAGCTGGTGTTGTGGGCATCCATCGGTTCTTCTGCTGGAGAGTGGCGGGTGAGAGGTAAGATGTTAAATTCCTCATACCAGTGTGGGACCGATACCAGCGGAATGTCTAAGGTGCGGCAGAATCCATCGAGGTCCTCTGGAACTCTCAGTAAGGCAGAGCGGCCTTGGTGGGAGGCAGAGAGGCCGAACGGGAACTTCCATCGGTAGCGGATTCCGTTGTTCCGCAGGACATCTAGTAAGGGTCGGAGGTCTTTGCGATGTCGCAGTGTGATCGCTGAAAGATCTTGATAGATTTGTATATGGTGTTCCTCATATTCCAGCTGTGGTTTTTCCCTTGTATTCTTGAGGATTTCTTCCTTGATTGTGTAATCGTTTACAAAGCAGATGACATCCGGGGGGGGGGTCTGCTTCTCTGCCTCTGGGACAGAGCGCCCTGTGTATTCGTTCCATAGCCACTGGAGTGTGATGAGGCCTATCGAGGAGTTTGTTGAAGAGGCCTGTGACAACTTGGAGAAGACGGTCTTGGTCCACAGACTCGGGTAGGCCTCTCACCCTGAGGTTATGTCTTCTGCCCCGATTGTCGAGATCTTCAACATGTCGCTGAAGATCTCTAAGTTGCATGGTATGGGATTTCACTTTGTATTGAATCGCGTTTGTTGCTGAGCCCTGTAGTGCCACATCGTCTTCGACACGCTGTACTCTCCCTGAAATAGCTTGTAGTTCGTGGCGTAGGTCCGAAATGGCAGAGAAGAGAGTGTCCTTAATGTCAGCTGCCACAGCTTGGAGATCTCGTAGACTCGGTTGACGGAGAGAAGTGCTGTCATTCTCCATTTGTGAGTTGTGAGGTATTGTTGGGGTGAGAAGAATTCCAGTCAGTTCCTGGGAAGGATTTGAGGCGGGAAGAGGAGCCGCCATATTAGGCCTCTGGGTGCGGAATATCTCCGGTATAGTGTGATTTGTGCGGCCGGTATGTTCTCTCGGGGAGCGGGAACGTGACTGCGAGCTTCCGCGGGAGGAAGTTCCCATAGTGGGTAGTCTGGGAATGTCGGATGTCTCCAGTATTTGCTGATGAAAAGGCTGTGGTGAGCAGGAGCTGAGGGATCAAGCAGCCATCTTCTCTCAAGGCAAACCACGCCCCCCCATGAGCCATTTATTCTGGTCCTGTTTAGATCAGTGAAATTGAGAGGCATTGCTATCATGGGTATTGTTCCTGTTTGGGGATGTAAGTGAGAACACACCCAGCAGTTACTAGCGTTGCTATGGGTTGTATACAATTTTAACATTTGGATGAAAGGGTTATTTTTCCATGTCTCAGTTCTCACAAACAACAAAAAGAAAAGAAACATTATCATCTTTTTTTCAAAGGATATCATCACTTCAGGATTTTCTTGCAGTGACTGGCGTGAATCCAGGTGGGCTTACCTTCCAACTTGACAGCAGAACCGGTTGTCAAAAGCACCAAATGTGGTCCGTCAAATTTTGGTTCTAGTGGCTTTCTGACGTGTCGCTTGACCACCACCCAGTCACCTGGTTGGATTCTGTGAATACCTGAAACAGAATCTGGGTCGGGGATAGATTTATAAACACCTTCATGTATTTTATTCAATGTTCTTTGCAAAATCTGAACATATTCTAACAGATTAGAGTGAGAAGCCTGCAACTGTTGGGGAAAATATAGCCCTGTTTTGGGTGGCCCTCCAAATAAAATCTCATAGGGGGACAGCCCAAGTGGTTGTTTAGGGGTAGTTCGTACAGAATATAGGGCTAATGGCAAAGCTTCCACCCATCCTTTTCCTGTATCTGCTTTAATTTTTGCACATCTGTTTTTCAAAATTCCATTAAGTCTCTCAACTTTACCACTACTTTGTGGATGATAAGGTGTATGGAAAGCTTGCTGTATGTGAAGTGCTTCCATTACCTCTTTCATTACTTCCCCAGTAAAATGGGTTCCTCTGTCACTCTCAATAGTTTCAGGAACTCCATATCTACAAACTATTTCATTCAAAATTTTCTTTGCTGTTGTTTTTGCATTCGCTTTGGCTACTGGCCAGCTCTCGGGCCAACCTGAAAACATGTCAACACACACTAAAGCAAACTCATAGGTGCCTATTCTGGGCATCTGAATGTAGTCTATTTGAATTCTTTGGAACGGGAAATCTGGCTTTGGAGAATGCCTTTGGGGAACATGAACAGGCCTCCCTGCATTGTACAGAGCACAAGTGAGACATGAAGCACAAAACCTGGCTGCAAATGCACTAAATCCAGGTGCTATCCAATAGCAGTCAGTAAGTGCCACCATCGCGCCCTTAGCAAGATGACTGACGCCATGTGCCAGCTGTGCTAAAACTGGGTACAAACTCCTGGGTAGACACCACCTGTTGTCAGCGCTCCACAGGTCCTGCTGATTTTGGGTAGCATTACATTTGATCCACTTATCCTTCTCTTCATCAGGGGCCTGGTTCTGCAACTATATTAGAGTTTCTACATCTCACTGCTCTTGATGAGGGGAATCTGTCCCCGCTACCTGGGCGACCCCTACAGTGGATGTGACTCCAAATGCCATAAGGGCAGCATCCTTTGCCGCTTGGTCCGCTAAAGCATTTCCTCCGGCTGTCATGTCACTTCCCCTTGCATGCCCTTTTACCTTCAAGATGGCAACTTCTGCTGGTTTCTGAAAGGCCTCAAATAGCCGCTCTATGAGTTTTGCATGTCTCACTGGCTTCCCTGCACTAGTCAGAAAGTTCCGTGCTTTCCAGATAGGCCCAAAATTGTGGGCTATTCCAAATGCATATCTGCTGTCAGTGTAGATGTTTCCCCTTTGATTGTCTAGGAGATGACATGCTTTGACTACAGCATACAACTCCGCTTCCTGCCACTGACATCTGGGGTTTCAATGCTTCCTGATGTAAAATGGTGTCTGTAGTGGTTACAGCAAACCCTGTGTGTGGCTGACCATCATCAGTGTAAAATCTGGAACCATCTACGAATAAGTGTGTGTCACAATCTGCTAAGGGCTCATCTTTTGCTGGTGTGACAGAAGCCCTTTCTACCTCCATAAGAGCCATACAATCGTGAGAAAACTCTCAGGTTCTACATCAGTACCATTTGTTGCATCTTCCTCATCAATTATAGGAAGAAGAGTAGCCGGATTTAAAGTAACACATCGTTTGATTGTTAAATTCGATGGAGCAAAAAGAGCAGACTGGTACTTGTCAAATCTACTGGCAGACACATGTCTAGTATTTACTTGATTCATGATTTCCTGTACTGCATGTGGCACATACAGGATCAGAGCAGAATCTAGTACAAGCTCCGTTACTTTGTCTAGCAGCAAAATGCAGGCTCGCATACAACTGGGGGAGCCTTTCATGACAGGGTCTAATGAGGCTGATACATACATCACAGGCCTCTGTTTGTCTCCATGTAGCTGGGTGAGTACACCTGCAGCAAATCCATTGACTTCATGACAGAACAACGAGAAAGTCTTAGTATAGTCAGGAAGTCCAATGACGGGAGCTTCAGACAAAATTTTAATAAGCTCCTTCATCTGCAATTCATTGTCCCATGTGAGTTTGAAAGGGTTTCTAGTGGTAGCCTCATATAGAGGAGCCATAAGTTCTGATACATTTGGAATCCAGTCCCTACAATATCCCACTAACCCCAGGAAGGCACGTAGTTGCCGGACATTTCTTGGCTTTTCAAAGTTTTGTAGAGTTTTAACTCGATCTGGGGTTAGGTGACGGATTCCATGTGAAATGCAGTGACCCAGGAAGATCACTTTCTCTTGGCAGTATTGTAGCTTATCTTTGCTAACTTTGTTGTTACTGTTATAGAGAAACATGAGAAGGTTTACTGTTTCTCTGCTACAAATGTCCTTTGTATCAGAACAAATAAGCAAATCGTCTATGTACTGAAGCAAAACTGTGTTTGGGTGTAAGGGGGACCATTGGTCCAATACTTGCTTTAACGCAGTATTATATTCAGAGGGGCTACTCACACAGCCTTGGGGCAATCTTGTCCATGCTAACTTTTGGGCATCATGGGTAAATGAAAAAAGGTGCCAGCAATCTGGGTGCAGGGGCACTGAAAAGAAAGCATTTGTAAGATCAATCACTGTAAAGCAGGTGCTGGAGGCAGGTATTCCACTTAGTAAAGTGCGGGGGTTGGGCACGATCGGGGTATCTGCCTCTATTATATTGTTAATGGCTCTCAAATCATGCACCATGCGATATGTCACCTGCCCACCCTTCTTGTCTGGCTTCTTTGCAATTGGGAACAGGGGTGTATTGACCTGGGACTTAATTGGTACAACAACCCCTGCTGCTTTCAGTTGAGTGATTTGATCCTTTATCCCCTCAGTCTGAGCAATACTCAGTGGGTACTGTTTAATCTGTGGGAGATGGGCTCCTGGTTTAATTTTTATCATGACTGGGGTGCAATCCAGCAGACCTACATCATATTTGCTGGTGGCCCATAATTCAGCGGGAATCACTTTCAATTCTGGTGGAAATGGCAGAGTGGAGTCTTGGATTAAAAATACTCCACAGGCAGAATTTAAAACTTCTCCTGATAGACTACTGACCATTTTGAATCCTATAGGAGTGTAATCTATGTTTGCTAAAATTTGGTTCAAAATGTCAGCTCCCAAAAGATTGGTAGGAACTGTGTCTGAAACTAACACTTTAGTGACAATTTCTGTTTGCTGTCCTAGCCTGAGTTTAAGTGGCTTGGATTCAACCAAATCAGTAGAGGTCCCGGTTAGGCCAACACCAGAGATAACATTTGTAGATAATAATCCTGGAGGTAAGTCCTCTATATTAAAAACACTTCGGCTTGCCCCAGTATCAATTAAACAGGTTAATTCTGTTTCTCCTCCAGGATAGGGGAGTTCTTGTAAAAATACTTTTACTCTGGCCTCGGGACCATTGTCTCCCCTATTTAACATGATTGATACTGGCATGCCATTTTCCTATGCCTGATCCACTGCTTTTGGCAGAGAACTGGGATCAGCATGAGGGGCCTCTAAGCTCTTTTCTAATCTACCTTCAGGAAGATGGCAGAATTTGGCTATGTGTCCTTCCCCATCACAATTTTAGCATATAATTGGTCCCCGATTGCCATGATTTCTGAAATTGCCTTTGCTTCTTCCTCTTCCTTTTCCTCTCTGCTTCCCCATGTACATAACCTTGGGTTTGCTGTCTTTTTGGTTAATCCTGTTTTCTATGGATAACAGGATAGGCAGGACGTCTCGAATAGACATATTGCCTGCCTCAGGCCTTGCTGTGAACAACTTTTCTTTCAACTGGGGTATTAAACCATCAAGAAACCTTTGTTTCACCAATTGTGTAGATGGACTTGCAGCTTCTCCTGCCTTCTCTTCCTCTATTTTAATGCCTGCTTCCTCAGCCATATCACTTAACCGCCTCCAATAAGCCCCTGCTGCTTCCTCTTTCCCTTGCTTAGCATTCATAAATTCAGCATGTCTGGTTTGTCCATATATTTGGGGCAATTTTTCCTTCAATTTCTCACAAACCTCCCGTCCACTAACCATCTTACCTAGATTTTTGACGTCTACACCACATTCTTTAAGTATATAGCCAGACATGTTGCTTCCCACTGCTTTAATAAGAAGCTGATGAATGCAGAAGCCTCATATGCTTCCTGTGCAGCACTAAGTTTGTTTGCAAACCCAATTGGATTCTTTCTAGGATCTCCCAATCCCTCTAATATGGCTCTCATATCTTGGGGACTAAAAGGTACATGCCATTTAATTTGAGACTTACTGTCAACAGCATCACCTTCAAAAACTAATTGGGTTCTGACAGGATAAACTGCAACAGATTTCTCTATGCCAGGGGCAGAAGGGCTGGCATCTCCCTTCCTTCTCTCTTCATCTTGCTGCCACAATTTGGAAATTATGGTTTGCTCTGGAAGTTCAGACTCTATCTCTCTTTCTCTGGCCAAAGCCTTAAGTTCAGAGAGATCTAGGTTTGCATATGTGCCTTTTGATTTATGCCAATCATCTGTTAGTAGGATACGAGCCAAGTCCCTCTTTGTAGGTTGATATGGGGCTGTTAAACCTTTGCTCTCTACTATATTGCATAGCTCATCTTTTGTGTGTTCCATGTAATCTAATTCTTTTGCTTTTGTGCGTGGACCCCTTAAAGCCAAACTGGCAGCCACATAAGGTGGGGGGTCCTCCTCTACAGAGTCTTCTGGCCAAACGTAGTAAATTTGGGCAGTACTTTTATTAAATATCTCCGTCAAGCCAGTTTGATTTGCTACTTTAGCTTCTGTCTCCCATGTGCAAGCTATTCTCCACGTTCCTTCACTGCACAGTAGTAGGCCATAATCGTGCAGAAAAGTTTGCCATACTTTTAAATCAAAAGTCCCTTCAGATTTTAAAGGTTTAGCTGTTCCCTTTGTCCATTCTACCCATTTATCTAGGGGCTCAGTATAGGCAGAACCGTACCTTCGGTTCATATATTCTCTAGTGCTCATCTTGCGCTGGGCATTTTCTGAAGGCCTCTCTCCCTTCATTCCCTTAATTAATTTAATGCCCATAATGACTGGCCAGTCTTCTCTCTTCTCTACTTGTGCCTATACCCTCTTGCCTCTAAAACAAATAGTACAGCAAATCTGCAGATTTATCTACGTGGATAGAAGGGGTTTATGACAATAGACAAAACACTCATTAAGAGACCCTCCTCGTCTCTTCTCTTCTCTGTGAGTTTTATCTGACCCTACCATGCGCCTCTGACCCAGGTCGCCCACAAGGAGTCAACGCAGGGAACTGCAGAGGATTTTCCCTATCCACACACAGTCCAACCCGTGAAGGGGGACACAAACACATTCACACACACACGTTACCCAACCAGAAAGGTCCGAGAGTGGTCTGGTTTCCTTGAGAACCGACAGATAGGATACATAGGAAAAGGCAGAAATATAGCAAGCTTAAGGGCAGCTTACCTAGCCGGCATTTGAGGTCTGCGTTTCCCGATGATCCCGATCGAAGCGCGGTTCCTTCTGGAGACTCTGCCAAACTCCTGTTATGGCTCGCCAAGACTGATATGACTGATTTCTGATTGGGACTCTAAAACAAAGTTAATACTGCAGCTGCAGGAACAGATTCACAGGACTCAATCACTGTGTTTAAAATGTCCGTTCAGTGCAAAATTTATTATTACATGTTATTTCATACATAGATAAGAAAGGGGTGGTGTCAGATGTTATTAAAAACTAACAAATAGCAATATGTTATTAAAAGCTAACAAATAGAAATATATTATTAAAAACTAGCGA
Source organism: Lithobates clamitans (assembly GCA_037952925.1). NCBI lineage: Eukaryota > Metazoa > Chordata > Amphibia > Anura > Ranidae > Lithobates > Lithobates clamitans. The sequence goes on along the minus strand of JBBGZY010000231.1, from coordinate 6,069,092 downwards.
ATAGAACAATTGCAAAAGTAAAACCTTGAAAAGGGAGGGGGGAGTAGAGAGCGTTTAGTAGGAGAAGTGTCTGTGTGTTAGGTGAAGGTTACAGAACACATTTCAACAGTGAGAACAAAATGGAGTCTCTTGTGCTTAAATGAACAGTACAATGAATGTCCATGTCACTATGTATAAACGCCTTCAGGCGGACATCGTTCTTCTACAGGAGACCCACTTCTCCGAAAACAATCACCCCATATATTTTGATAGAACTTTTGGTCAAGGGTATTACACGACTTTCGGTTCTAGATCCCGAGGGGTTGCAATATTTATCAAAAAAGGCCTAGTTTTTGAAGCTCATAATGTATACAAAGATCCCTCTAGCAGATTTATCATCCTGCAGGGCTCCTTACAGGGTAAGAGGGTTACCATAGCCAACGTATATGCACCTAATGATTATTAAGCATCATTTTTTAAGGCTTTTTTCCAAGTGTTGGACAAATATAACTCCCCGCATCTACTATTGGGAGGGGATTTCAACTTGGTGGAGCATTCTACCATGGATCGGAGCAGAATGGGCAGCACCTGCAATGCCTTCCCCAAAACTCTAAAATCACTATTACACTCACATAATTTAGTAGACTCATGGAGAGCACATAATGTGGGGGTTAGAGAGTATACTTTTTATTTCCACCCTCATGACAGCTACTCCAGATTGGATTAATTGTTTTGTTCTCCTATTTTGCTAGCCAATTCCTCTGCTGCTGCCATTCACTCCTGCCCGTGGTCTGATCACCAGTTGGTATCCCTTGACATTTCCCACATAGGTCTCAAACCCTCGGTGGCTGGGTGGAGACTGAATGAGTCTCTCCTCGCTGACCCTATCATAATCTCACAGATCTCCAAACACATAGAAGACTATTTCACCACCAACAATGTAGGAGACGTTTCGCCCCCCATCCTTTAGGCAGCCCATAAGGTTCTGATCAGAGGCCATTTAATACAGATTGCTGCGGAAAGGAAAAAACAAAAACTGATCTACATTACCAAACTAATTTCAGAGCTAGATAGGTTATACCACTTGCACACACAGAACCACTCCACCGATCTCTTACAACAAATTAATAACACTAGATTTGAACTAGATAAAATCCGCTCAGAACAGACAGAAAAGGCTCTTAGATGGTCGAAGGCTAAGTTTCTGTTACACAGTAAGGCGGCATCGGCCATGTTTGCTAGAAAGCTCAACCAATCCATCTAACCCTCACATACTTACAAGTTAAGAAATCTTAAGGGGAGCTTGGTCTCCCACCCAACTGAGGTCCTTCAGATTTTTTTAAATTTTATAAAAATCTGATTTCTCCTCCCACCTCCTCTCCTAAACCTGCCCTTAATACATGGCTTGAGAACATCCCTCTCCCCAAACTAACACAGGACCAGATCCTAGCGCTTAATGCCCCTTGCTCGGACCAGGAAATTACTATGATCATTAAATCCCTGAAACCTTCTAAAACTCCAGGCCTGGATGGTTATTCGGCCCCTTATTATAAAAAATTCTCCCATCTTCTGACCCCTTATCTACAGGCTAACTTTAATCATATATTAAAAGGTAATGTTTTCCCAGATGATATGCTTCACGCGAACAATCCCTAAACCCAACAAGGACCACTCCTTGCCTCAAACTTACAGGCCAATTTCTGTCATCAACACAGATCTAAAGATATTCGGGCGTATTTTGGCAGACAGACTTTCGACTATCATTACTTCCTTAGTCTCACCTAATCAAACAGGATTTATCCCGACTAGACAAATCACTGACAATATCAGACTGGCTTCTAATATTATACAGGACGCTGACCTACACTCCCGTAAAGTACTATTTCTAAGCCTGGACATCCATAAGGCCTTCGATAGTGTACTCTGGCCATACCTCGAACTAACCTTAGAAAAATTTGGCTTTATGGGAGCATTTGTTCATGGCTTCTGAGCATTATATCATCAGCCCCGCACTCGGATTAGATTACCGGGCTGTAACTCCGATTATTTTAGGTTGGGCAGGGGGACAAGGCAGGGTTGCCCACTGTCACCGCTTTTATTCGCCATAGCCATTGAACCCCTGGCCCAGTCCATTAGTTTGGACCCTAACATCAAAGGTTATCTAAAAGGAGATCAGGAGTTCAAACTAAGTCTTTATGCAGACGATGTTCTCCTATTTCTCCCTGATCTGATAGTCTCAATCCCCAACCTGATTTCCACCCTCCATACCTTCCGAGATCTTTCGGATTTAGGAGTTAACATTTCTAAATGCTCAGCCCGTCCTATAAACTTCCCCCAACATATTATCTCTACAATTCAAGCCAACTTTGGTTTTGCCATGGATGGTCAGTATCTGTCTTACTTAGGGATTAAATTGGCATCTTCTCTCTACAGATTATATTTAGCTAACTACCCACCAGTATTTACCAGAATCAGACAACTTTTGATCGCGTGGAATTCTTACCATATTACCGTTCTTGGTAGGATCCAAGCAATTTTCCATTCTTCCCAAACTTTTATTTTTTTTAGGGCCCTTCCAAATTATGTGTCTCTGCAAACGATTGATTCCATCCAAAGAGACATTAATACATTTGTATGGCACAATAAAAAACCCAGATTAGGTAAGCAGATGATTTATAGACCCCGGGCCCGGGGAGGATTGGGCCTTCCCAATCTTTGGCACTACTACCTTTCAGCCAGGCTCATTCAGCTAGCTCAATGGCATGTCTCCAATCTCGGGATCCCCTGGCTCAGTTTTGAGCGTTCCTCCATAGCCCCTTACTCTCTACCTGGAGTATTATGGGCCCCAGCGATCCGTCCGAAGGATATCTCCCACCTTAATTCAGTGGTGGGCCAATCCCTACACCTGTGGTCCCTGTACAAAAAGAAATTCTCCCTACTCCCGCCTTACCCCAAATGGGCCTCATTTGTCGGTAACTCTTTATTTATCGCTGCTTTTCCCAACTCCAATTCCTTTGCCCTATGGATTTCTGCAGACCTGGTCACACTCAGCTCTCTACAAAGGGATTGGGTGCTGCACTCCTTTCTATCTTTACAAACTTCTCATTCTTTACCCCAGTCTGAGTTTTACAGATATCTTCAGATCAGACATTTTTATAACTCACACTTTCCTAATCCAGTCCCCTCACCTGTTAACACATTTGAAGATCTTTGTGGCCCTGCTTCTAGAGACAAGGGGATAATCTCACTGCTATACAATTATCTGGGTGGCTTAGGCCTCTCGGAGAAATCCTCTGCCATGATTCAGTGGGAAACAGAGACTGGACAGGTGGCATCCCCTGAGGAGTGGATAGATAGGATAACAAACCTACATAAGTGTACCAGGTCCGTAGCGGTTAAAGAAACAGTGATGAAGCTACACACAAGATGGTATTACACCCCCGCTAAATTGCATAAATTCTTCCCCACTGTTTCTGAAAATTGCTTCAGGGGTTGTCTCGAACAGGGGACCCATCTACATATTTTTTGGAGTTGTATGGCCCTGAGAGACCTCTGGCAGAAGGTTACAGCCATGGTGGCAGAGATTATAGGAGTACAGGTTACTATAACCCATCAGATGGGTTTACTTTTCGCTGATATTCCTGGAGCCTCTCCCCCTGACCAAAAACTGTCCCATACACTATTTAGTGCGGTCCACTGGTGTATAGCCCTGTTTTGGTGCACACCCAGGGTCCCTTGGGAACAAGTACTTCGAGGAATGTCTGCCATTCAACTTATGGAAAAAATTTTGCATACAATTACTGACACTATGCATGTCTGTGATCGGAAATGGAAATCATGGGTTCCTTAAACACCCAGGATTCTCTAGTATTAATTAACATGGACTGCTTAATTTTTTGGCATCAATTCCATTTTGTCCACATTGGTCTCCCGTAACCCGATCTGTACCACATGTTAGGGGTTGCATATCCATGGCTTTTTTTGTTCTTTTTGTTTCTTTTTTTTTTTCAGTTATTTAAATTCTCTAGCATTTATTTGCATAACTTGAGTGTCAAAACGAATGCCCCGTACACACGGAAAATGTGTGATAGGACCTTGTTGTCGGAAATTCCGACTGTGTGTAGGCTCCATCACACATTTTACATCGGATTTTCCGACACACAAAGTTTGAGAGCAGGATATAAAATTTTCCGACAATGAAATCCGTTGTCAGAAATTCCGATCATGTGTACACTAATCCGACGCACAAAGTGCCATGCATGCTCAGAATAAATAAAGAGATGAAAGCTATTGGCCACTGCCCCGTTTATAGTCCCGACGTACGTGTTTTACGTCACCGCGTTTAGAACGATCGGATTTTCCGACAACTTTGTGTGACCGTGTGTATGCAAGACAAGTTTGAGCCAACATCCGTCGGAAAAAAAAAAAAAATCCTAGGATTTTGTTGTCGGAATGTCCAAACAAAGTCCGAGCGTGTGTACGGGGCATAAGTGTACAGACCCTCCAGCTCTTTCTCAAGCCCCAGGACCCTCCCTTCCGGGAGACCTCCTCAGCTCTTGTTGGTCTATGTAGTAACTTATATCTTTGTGATTACTGTTTGCACATCTGATATTCAGAGTTCTGGACCAGACATGCCTGCCACATGTATTGTTTCTGACACACTACGTATTCTGTACTAATTTTCAATAAAAAGGTGTATTAAAAAATAAATAAATAAATAAAACCAGGGATAAAATACAAGATATAAGTTATGTTTTAGAGGTCTATGGCATTTAAGTTTCACAATATCAAGGCAGGAATGTCATTGACCATTTACCAATGTACACGTAAGAATGTTGTATTGTTTGCTTTAAATAGGTTAAAGGAAAAAAAAAGGGGGATAGAGTAATAACTGTTGTCTACAAGTTATCTTTTTTTCAGGATAAGTGAGTTCCTGAAAGTATATGTACATATAAAGCAGCTGTATGTAGATAGCTGTGCATAAATACACACACCTAACAGAAGGTAAAGTATAATATTCCATTGTTTTTTTTTTTTTCTTTCTTCCTTTTGTATTCACCTTGTGGCCAGAAACGCCTAGCAATTCAGTTGCAATTACCAAAGCTCTCTCTATCCTGAATGTATGGGAGGCAATCTAAATGAATGTGTGTGTCTGAGTGATGTAATGGATGTGTATGAACTGTCCATGTGTAAACAATGATTATTATTATTATTATACAGGATTTATATAGCGCCGACAGTTTACGCAGCGCTTTACAACATTAGGGCAGACAGTACAAGTACAAAAAAATTCAATACAGGAGGAATCAGAGGGCCCTGCTCGTTAGAGCTTACAATCTAGGAGGGAGGGTCAAGTTATACAAAAGGGTAATAGCTGTGGGAGATGAGCTAATGGAGAAAATAGTGCAGTTGTTAGATGGAGGTAGGATAGGCTTCTCTGAAGAGGAAAGTTTTAAGGGATCGCCTAAAGGTGGATAAATTTGGAGAAAGTCTGACGGATTGGGGTAGGGAATTCCAGAGGATGGGCGAGGCTCGGGAGAAGTCCTGGAGGCGGATATGGGAGGAGGTGATGAGGGAGCTAGAGAGCAGGAGGTCTTAGGAGGAACGGAGATGGCGATTAGATTGGTATTTAGGACTAGGCTAGTGATGTAGCTGGGGGCAGAGTTGTGGATGGCTTTGTAACTTATTGTTAGTATTTTGAATTTAATTTGTTGGGTGAGTGGTAGCCAATGGAGGGATTGGCAGAGAGGGGTAGCAGACACTGAGCGGTTTGTAAGGTGGATGAGTCTGGCAGCAGAATTCATGATGGACTGAAGGGGGGATAGTCTATTTAAAGGTAAGCCAATGAGGAGGGAGTTGCAGTAGTTGAGGCGAGAGATAACCAGGGAGTGAATCAGGAGCTTTGTGGTTTCATTGGTTAGAAAGGGACGTAGTTTAGAGATGTTGTGGAGGTTGAGGTGGCAAGCTTTGGAAAGTGATTGGATGTGGGGCCGAAAGGAGAGTTCAGAGTCCAGGATAACACCTAGCACCCTGACATGTGGGGATGGGTGGATGGTTTTGCTATTGCTCTTGACAGAGAAGTCAGGGGAAGAGGCACGTGGGGGAGGAAATATTATAAGCTCAGTTTTGGACAAGTTCAGTTTGAGGAAGTGGTGTGACATCCATACAGATATGTCGGTTAGTAAGTTAGTGATGCGTGAGGAGACTGATGAAGTGAGTTGAGGGGTGGAGAGATAGATTTGTGTGTCGTCAGCATAGAAATGATATTGAAAGCCGTGAGAGGCTATCAGCTGACCCAGGGAAGAGGTGTAGATTGAAAATAAAAGAGGTCCAAAGACAGAACCTTGGGGGACCCCGACAGAGAAGGGAAGAGGAGTGGAGGAAGTAGAATTGTAAGTGACACTGAAGGTGCGTTGGGATAGGTAGGATGAGAGCCACTGAAGAGCACAGTCACGGAGACCGAGGGAGTAAAGTTTTTTTTTGAGGAGGGGGTGGTCAACCGTGTCAAAGGCAGCTGAAAGATCCAGAAGTAGGAGTACAGAATAGTGTTCGTTGGTTTTTGCAGTTAGTAAGTCATTTGTGAGTTTTAAAAGAGCAGTTTCTGTGGAGTGTTGAGGGCGAAATCCAGATTGAAGGGGATCAAGAAGGTTGTTTTTAATGAGGTGGTCACTCAGTTGGTTGTAAACCAGGCGCTCAAGTAGTTTAGAGGAAAAGCGGAGCAAGGAGATAGGGTGTAGGTTGTTAAGATTGGTAGAGTCCAAGGACGGCTTTTTAAGTATGGGAGTGACCAGTGCATGTTTTAGAGCATTGGGGAAGATGCCAGAGATGAGGGAGAGATTGAATATGTGTTTTAGAGAGTGTAGGATGGGGTCAGAGGGCGACCGTAGCATTTGAGAGGGAATAGGGTCCAGGGGACAGGTGGTAAGGTGGGCGATAGAAAGGAGTTTAGCAACTTCGTCTGTAGTAGCAGATTTGAATAGGGGGAGTGTCAGTTGTACCTGTTGACATGGGGTCTTAGCTAGGGGAGATACCTGTAGAATGGAGATTTCATCACGGATTGTATCAATCTTGTTTTTGAAGTGATTAGCGATCTCCTGGGCAGTGGGTAAGTCAGTGGGTGGAGGCGGTGGAGGACAAAGTAGAGAGTTGAAGGTAGAGAAGAGTTTACGGAGACTGGATGAGTAGGTGTTAATAAGAGTTGTAAAATAGGTTTGCTTGGCAGTGTGGAGGAAAGAATAATATTTTTGGAGGGTGGATTTGTATTGGTTGAAGTCTTTGAGAGACTTAGTCTTGTGCCACAGACGCTCAACTCGACTACGTTTTTTGAGAATTTTAGTGTCATCTGTTTGCCAGGGTTGTAGGGGTCGAGGCCTGATTCTGCGTGTAGCGAGGGGAGCGTGCTTGTCCAGGGTGGAGGACAGGCATTATTTGTAGATGGGCGTGGCTTGGTTGGGGCAGGACAGGGGAGAGATTTTGTCATAGTGGTGGTCAGTAGCAGAATAGAGGAGAGAGGAGTTGAAGTTGCCAAAGTTTCTACGGGTGATGGTTAGGCGATTGGAGGGAAAGGTGGTGAAAGACAGGGGGAGAGAGAAACTAATAAGGTGATGGTCGGAGAGAGGAAAAGGATTGTTTGAGAAGTTGCATGGAGTGCATAGGTAGGAGAATAGAAGGTCAAGGGTGTTGCCATCGGAGTGAGTAGAAGCCTGTACCCATTGCTTCAGGTCAAATGAAGAGGTTAGACTAGGAAGTTTAGAAGTAGCAGGAGTGTTTGTATTAGCAGGGATGTTGAAATTACAGAGAAGGATTGTGGGAATTTCTGAAGAGAGAAAGTAGGGTAGCCAGGCAGAGAACTCATCAAGGAAAGTCGATAATGGTCCAGGGGGCCAGTAGATCACAGCAATTCTTAGGGAAGTAGGAGAGAATAGACGTATACAGTGGGCTTCGAATGAAGAGAGGGAAAAAGAGGGAGGAGAGTGAATAACCTGGAAGGTGCTCTGGGGGATAGGAGGAATCCCACTCCACCTCCCTTGCGTCCATTAGGCCTAGGGGAGTGAGTCCAGTGAAGGCCACCCTGGGAGAGGGAAGCAGGAGAAGGGATGTCATGTTCGTGGAGCCAGGTTTCGGTGAGAGCAAGTAGATTAAAGGAATTAGTGACAAAGAGGTCATGAACAGCAGTGAGTTTGTTGCAGACAGAGCTGGCGTTCCAGAGGGTGCAGGAGAGAGGGAGGCTGGCGTTGGGAAGAAGAGCAATGGAGACTAAATTGCATAGATTGCGACTACTGTCAGAGGGTGTAGGGTGATGTGATGGGTGTATTGGGTACAGTTAAATAAGGGAGGCCCAGGGTTTGGGGAAATATCTCCAGCAATTAGGAGAAGCAGAAGAGTAAGGGAGGTAGTATGAGAATGTGATTTGTATGAGGGGACATGCTTCAGTATCCTGGGGGGTTTGTTAGCAAGTGGGCTTAGAGTTAGAAAGAGGTGATGAGTGCAGTGATAGGGAGAGGGGAGAAGTGAGGGTGATTTGTACAGATTGTGAGGTGGAGCAGAGGGGTGAAGAAAAGAGAGTTTGAGGAGAGAGGCAGCAATTGTGAAAAGGAGGAGATGTAAAGAGTGCATGTTTCAGAAAGGAAGGTGAGATAATTTGAAGCTGGGGTCACCTGCAGTCTTTTTTAGTTTGCTTTGTGCAAATCGCTGAAGTGCAAGAGCAGAAATGCCACTTATTTAAAAAACCCCACTTCTTTGGAAGAACCCCTGTATGTGCAGCCCCCTGTATGTGTTCCCCCGTAAAGAAAGCCTTGTTATATACTGTATTGGATGTGGATGGAATCTGGCAATTAATCAATTAGGAGGTGATATAAAGGCACACAGCTAGCAGAGCAAAGCTTTCACATCACAATCAAATTGCAGGAGGACCAAGAAGCCAAAATTGTAAAGATAAGGGAGCCCATAATTTAGGTAAGACTTAATAGCTAAATAAACATTGAAATAATGTGAACATGGCTACAGATGGAGTTGAAATAGTGGTGACAAACAGATTTAACAAGTATATATGTAGGCAGTAAGTCAATTTTACGTTTTCATGACATGGGAGTATAAACGCAGATTACCAAGTATATATGTAGGCAGTCAGTCAATTTTTAGTTTGCAGTACATGGGAGTATAGATTTTTTTTTTAGGGGTATGTACACAACCATTGTTGGGTGGCCATCAATAAGATAATGTGATCACATTAATGTCCATGCTTTGTATTTTTTTTCTCTCCATTTGTAATAAGATTAATACCGGTACCAGTTTAAATTTATACCTTTTTTTTACAAGTTTATATGTATTCACGAAAAAATAACCTGTGCGCAGATATAAGATCTCGATCCCTATAACTCTGAGAAACTGTAGGGATTTTGTTTTGATTCTTTTTCTTTTCATGTGGCTTTTGAGTGAAGTTTCATTCACTCTGACACTCGGAAAGTACATAATAATACATTACTTTGCACCTTGTGGCATCTTATGGATTCAGTATGTCTTGTGTTTTGTTTTTCCTTCCAAATTGACTCGTGATGTTAATATGGGTGAAGGTTATATGTCTACATGTTGTCTTCTTAGAATTTAAGTACTTACAAACCCTCTAAGTTTTTCCTATAATTTTTTTGTTTGTCAGAGTATAGATATGGGGGTGGGTCCTTTACATTTTTGACTGTACTTACTGTTGATGGACTCATTACCTCGGCTGGAAGTCTGTTCCAAGCATCCACTACTAGTTTAGTCCATTAGGAACCTCTCAGAGAGGTACAGTGAGGTGTTATTAATGATTTTTGAGGTTTGTATTTTAGGGTAAATACACAAACATCAATGGATAATCCAGCGAGGACCCAGACTTGGCAAAATACTGTGAAATACAGAGGACCTTAAAGCATAGTTTTATGTTTGTTTTAAGGAGAAGCTTGAAATGGAATTAATTGCAGTCAGGCCTAACTAAATTCTAAAACATTTTTTTTGGGTGGTCTGTTTCATTAAACAGAGGTCCTGCTCTCTCTAATACAACTTCTTGTGGCCTGCTTGACTTGCAAATGGATTTGCACTGAGAGTCAATTAATATGCTAATCACCACTGAGAGAGGGTGTTGCCTTTTATATAGCTTCAATGTTTGAAGGCAGTTTTATTTGTTTTTTTGTTATTTACCAAAATACAGATTCAATGCTCTTTAACAATTTAAAGATAAAGGGGTACACAAATTTCAGGTTGAGGCAGCATTAAATCTGTACCTTTTTTTTTTTTTTTTTTTTTTAAATTTGTGTAGTTTTTTTATTTTTATTCTTACAGCTTTTTTGATTGAAAATGTATACTTTATTTTGCAAGAAAATATACAAAAAACAAATACTTAAACAGGGTACATTCAGTACTGCGACGCAGCGCATAAATACACTACATAACAATACATTGCCAAGCATACAAATAAATTACATTCATCCTGTGGTATGATGCCTAATGTGTTGTGCAGAGTAATAATACCCCGAAACATCACATCATGCATGATGCCGCATTACCCTGAAAGCAGTACTTCAAAACCATTTCACAAAAAGTCCGGTCATACAGTCAAATAACATTAAAATGGGCAACGGGTGTGATGGGGGGTGGAGAAGGTGGGGTAGGGGAGGGAGTAAAGAGTTCACAGGCCCGAAGCTTTATTTGAACTGCCAAAGTATACACGGGTGGGGGGGGATGGGGAAATCTTCAGACCTCCTCTTCCTCCTTGAAGTCCATCAAGTGATAGTCTCTGAGCAGACTGTGAAACAGTCTGCGGCAGTCCTCGATGGACATCCTTTCCCGCTGGTGGATGAGGCGCTTTCTGGCGCACCATAAAGCGTCCTTAAAGCAGCACAGCACCCGCCAAGCACCGTCAATGTCCTCCTGTGAATGAGTACCACAGAAGAGTTCGTTCAACACACCAAAGTGTGTGATAGCAGTCTGTGGTACAAAGTCTTTGAGTTCAGGTTCCAAGGCCCTCAACAGGTCCTGTGCAAAGGGACACTCCCAGAAAACATGCAGAGCAGTTTCCTCCTGGATGATGCAAAAGGGGCAGTGCCTGTATCTGCACAGGTTTCTGGCATGCATGAATGTCCTGAGTGGCAACCCCCCTTGGATTGCCATCCATGCCAGATCTTTGTGCCTGTTGGTGAGTCTCTTTGAAGAAACATTCCTCCAGACCACTTTACAAGTGGCTGAAGGGAGGCCTGGAACAGTCTCATCAATGTCCGATGCTCTGATCAACTTGTGGATAGTTTTTGGCTTCCACAAGTCGGGCTTCACTCCATGTAGCCCCAGCTCCTTAATAAACTTGAAGGTGTCCAAGTAGTACCAAGGGGTGTCCCAGTTGTAGGGGATGGAGCTGTCCCATTTGTCCCAGCCAAGGGTCCTCCATAGAGGCAGGAGGAAAAAACGGGACATAGAGTTACCACCAGAGTCCACAGTTCTGTCCACCAATGTCCTGCGGATGCAGTTACAAGCAAAGCACACCCTCAATAGTGTAGCGATGTCGGGCACGCCCTTACCGCCCTTGAGGGGTTCCTTGAACATAATCGCCCGCTTCACTCTGTCCATTTTGGAGCTCCAGATGAAGTGAAAAACCGCCCTGGTGATGGCCTTGCAGGTGTTAACCTGTGGGGACCAGGCCTGGGCGAGGTACTGCAACACAGGGAGAATCTCGCTGTGGAGTACCAGTGTTTTGCCTTCGATAGTGAGTTCTCTGAGGCTCCAAAGTCCAAACTTCTGTCGCATCTTTGACAGTCTTTCCTCCCAGGACTTCAGGGCTGCGCCCTCAGCTCCAAAGCAGACTCCAAGGTTTTTGATGAAGTCCGTCTTGATGCTGAAAGGCATGGGTGCAGAAGAAGGCAGGAACCACTTTCCGAAGAGCATGACTTCTGACTTCCCGCAGTTGACCTTTGCCCCTGAAGCTTGGCCGAAGTCCTCACAGGTCTGGGCGAGTGTGTCGATGGAGCGCCGATCAGCACAGAACACCATCACGTCGTCCATGTAGAGTGAGCACTTGACCTCCCGTCTGTCCGGTCCTGGTGCGGTGATCCCTCTGATCTCTGGCTTCCATCTGATGCTTCGGGCGAAGAGCTCTATACAACAAACAAAAAGCAGAGGTGAGAGAGGGCAGCCTTGTCTGACCCCAGACAAAATTGGAAAGGGGTCAGTTTTCCAGCCATTTACCAGCACCAAACTAGAAATGTCAGTGTACATTACATTCACATACGAACAAAACATTTCCCCAAGACCAAACCTGCGCAGAGCTCTGCACATAAACTCATGGGAGACACGGTCAAAAGCCTTCTCCTGGTCAAGACTGACCAGGGCCGCATGCACACGGCGGCCATGAATGTACTGGACCGTGTCCCGGACAAGCGCAAGGCTGTCCGCAATCCTGCGACCAGGAATGCCGCAAGTCTGATCCGGGTGGATGATCTGTCCGATGACAGACTTCAGCCTGTTGGCCAGGACCTTGGCGAGGATTTTGTAGTCTACATTCAGAAGAGAGATCGGACGCCAATTTTTAAGATCCGATCTCTCCCCCTTCCGCTTATACAAAATCGTGATCATCCCCTCCCTCAGTGACAGAGGCATTCTGCCCTCCACCACCATCTCCTCGTACAGCTCAAGCAGGTCCGGGCCCACGAGATCCCACAGTGCTACATAGAGCTCAACTGGGAGACCATCGCAGCCCGGGGTCCTGCCCCGCCTAAAGGATTTAGCGGCAGAGTGCAGCTCCTCCAACACCAAGGGGGCGTTGACGGTTGATGAACCTGCAGGATCAATTTGGTTAGAGATACCTGACAGGAACCTGTCGGCCGCCTGTGTGTCCGTTTCTTTCGGGGAGTAGAGGTTGGTGTAGTAGTCGCTGACCACTTGCATCACAGCCTTCCTCCCCTTCTGGAGTGGTCTCGTCGCGCAGCTCTGACAAGGGTGTGAGTCCTGAGTGAAGTTTCCTGAAAAAGAAAGAATTGCACTTCTCACCTTTCTCAAGATTCTCCACCTTGGCACGGAAGACAATGTGCCTGGATTTTTCCTCGAAGTGTCCTTTCAGGCTCTTCTTGGTGTCCTCCAGGTCCTGCCTAACGTCCCAGCCGCAGTGATGAAGGTCCTGCAGGGACTGCAACTGACGCTGCAGTCTTCTGATTTCCCTCCTCCTGGCACACACGCGCTGGCGTCCCCTTGCTTGAAAGAAGCTACGCAGCTTAACTGTCACGTACCTGGTAGGTTGTGAGCCTGGAGTGCAGGAAAAGACCTCCCTTACAGCTCCCACTCCCGTTCCCCTGGAATGGAGACAGAGGGCCAGGAGTGAAGAGTGGTATGGGTGCCTGGCAGGATCAACAATTGCTGAAAGTCCAGTAGTGGTGGCACCCTCTGGAGTCAGGAACCTGAAGAGTAGACTGAGGACAGAGACTGGATTGCAGGACTGGAACCAGGAACAACAGCAGGTAATAGCAGACTGGAAGCTGAACTGGAACCAGGAACAACAGCAGGTAATAGCCTGGACGCTGGACTGGAACAACAGCAGAAGGTAGTCTGGAACGCTGGACTGGAACCAGGAACAACAGCAGGTAATAGCCCGGAACGCTGGACTGGAACACAGCAGAAGGTAGCCTGGAACGCTGGGCTGGAGCACAGCAGAAGGTAGCCTGGAACGCTGGGCTGGAACACAGCAGAAGGTAGCCTGGAACGCTGGGCTGGAACACAGCAGAAGGTAGCCCGGAACGCTGGACTGGAACCAGGAACAACAGCAGGTAATAGCAGACTGGAAGCTGGACTGGAACAAGGAACAACAGCAGGTAATAGCAGACTGGAAGCTGATGAATACAGCGGAGGGTCAACAAGCCGGTGGTCAGTAACGTTCGGACAGCAGAGGTACCAGGGGTAATTCAGAGGGATGGTCAGGCAAGCCAAGAGGGTCTGGTGCAGGCAGATAGCAGGATCGTCAAACAGGAAGCCGGGTCAGATAACAGGAAACACAGATCAGATCAGGTAACACTCACAGAACGCTGTAGAGCAGACAGCGGAGATGGTGTGTGATAGACCGGTTTAAATAGCCCGCCTGATAGCGGGAGTGTGCCCGTGCGTGATCGCACCCGTGAACGCGCGCGCATGCGCAGTGGAACCCGTGGCCGTGTTCCCGGACGCCTGGATCACCGGTTACTGGCAGGATCTTCATGACATTGCCCCCCCCCAAGGGGCAGCCTCCGGATGCCCCTTTGAGAAAACTTCTCTGGATGGGATCTTTTAAAAGATTGTAACAGATCTTCAGCATGAATATTATCTTCTGGTTCCCAGGAATTCTCTTCTGGGCCAAACCCCCTCCACTTTATCAAAAATTGATTCTGGTTAGCTCTTTTCCTATAGTCCATAATAGCCTCCACCTCGAATTCCTCCTCCCCATCTACCAAGATTGGATCAGGAGGATCCGTACTTCGGCCCGGGAATGGGTTGGAGACAGAGGGTCTGAGCAAAGACACGTGAAAAACTGGATGTACTTTTAGTGAGTCCGGGAGTTCAAGTTCATATGCAACTTCATTAATTCTCCGTTTAACGGAAAACGGCCCAAGAAATTTGGGGCCCAATTTTTTGGACGGGCAAGCTAACCTGAGGTTTACTGTGGACAACCATACCTGATCCCCAGGTGCAAGTAATAGCTCACCTCGCCTCTTTTTGTCGAAGGTTGCTTTGTTATATTCCTGGGTCCTGGTCATGGTCTCCTGTAAAACTTGGTTGTTGGAAGAAAAGAAATCCAATTTCTCCTGAACTGCGGGTACTGTACATTCTGGAAGAGAGTTAGGCAAAAATGAAGGGTGAAAACCGTAGTTTGCAAAAAACGGAGTCTGTTTGATAGCAGAGTGAATAGAGTTGTTATAGGCGAATTCGGCCAATGGAAGAACAGAAATCCAATCATCCTGGGCAAAAGAAGAAAAACATCGCAAATATTGTTCAAGGGTCTGATTTGTTCTTTCTGTTTGCCCATTCGTCTGAGGATGATAAGCTGAAGAAAATGAAAGTTCAATGTTTAAAGTTTTACATAGAGACCTCCAGAATCGGGAGGTAAACTGTACCCCCCGATCTGAAACTATATTGACTGGTACCCCATGTAGCCTGATGACTTCCTTGATGAAAGCTTGTGCAGTCTCTGTGGCTGACGGGGTGCCTTTCATTGGGACAAAGTGAGCCATCTTCGACAACCGGTCCACTATGACAAAGATTGAAGTGAAGCCCTCAGCCGGGGGTAATTCTACAATAAAATCTATTGAGAGCATTTTCCAGGGTCTATCTGGGACAGGCAAGGGCTTTAGGAGTCCCCATGCCTTTGTTCTGTGCCCTTTGTTTCTGATACAGGTGGTACAGGACTCTACAAACCTTTTACAATCCTCACGTAGCTGAGGCCACCAAAAGGTACGCTGTACCAAATCCGTGGTCTTGGCCACGCCAAAGTGTCCAGCCAATGCATGATCATGGCAGAGTTCTAATACTGCAACTCGTAATGTCTCAGGTATAAAGATCCTATTCTCATGCCACAGTAACCCATCCTTAACTTGGAGTTCCGCTCTAATGGAAGATTCCAATCCTGCGGAAGCCTGCTTAATTTGGGAAAGCAGGTTTCCCTGAAGTAAAAGAAAGTTCCCCGGAGCCAGAATGGTGTCTGGAGGAGAATTCTCTTGGGGTTTATGAAACATCCTGGATAGGGCGTCAGGTTTGGTATTCTTGGAACCAGGGCGATAAGTGACATGGAAGGAGAACCTGGAGAAAAAGAGAGCCCACCTGGCCTGACGTGGATTTAACCTCTTTGCAGATCTCAAATACTCCAGGTTCTTGTGATCCGTAAAGATTAGAACTGGGTGAGCGGCGCCCTCCAACAGATAGCGCCACTCCTCTAATGCTGACTTGATTGCCAACAACTCTCTGTCACCTACATCATAATTCCTCTCTGCTGTGGACAATTTACGAGAAAAGAAGGCCACAGGGTGCAGCAGGGCCTTAGTTCCCTGTCTTTGGGATAGCACTGCCCCTACGGCGATTTCAGATGCATCCACCTCTAATATGAATGGCAGAGAGGAATCTGGATGTTTGAGTACAGAGGCGGAGGTAAAAAGACCCTTGAGAGTCTCAAAAGCTTTTTGGGCTTCAACTGACCAATGGAAGCGTGTACCTTGTTTTGTTAGTTGGGTGATAGGTGTAATGATAGCTGAAAACCCCTTAATAAATTTACGATAAAAGTTAGCGAATCCAACAAACCGCTGGATTCCTTTTTTGTCTGTCGGGACTGGCCAATCTAGAACTGCAGTGACCTTTTGAGGATCCATCTTGATGCCCTTACTAGAAATGACTAACCCCAGAAATGGAATACTTTCCTGTTCGAATTCACATTTTTCAGCCTTTGCATATAGACCATGTTGTCGAAGCCGGCTCAACACACTTCTGACGTGCCTGCGATGGGATTCAAGGGAACAAGAGAAAATTAATATGTCGTCTAAATAGACGATAACAAACAGATCAAGAAAGTCACGTAACACATCATTGATAAAGTACTGAAATGTGGCAGGGGCATTGCACAGGCCGAACGGCATCACTAGGTATTCAAAATGTCCATAGCGGGTACGAAAAGCGGTCTTCCATTCGTCTCCGTCCCTAATACGAACTAAATTGTAGGCCCCGCGGAGATCAAGTTTGGTAAATATAGTGGCCGACCCTAACCTTTGAAACAACTCTGGCACCAGGGGAAGAGGGTACCGATTTTTCACAGTAATCTTATTTAGTTCACGGTAATCCACACAAGGTCTGAGGGTCTTATCCTTTTTCTGCACAAAGAAGATGCCGGCACCTGCGGGGGACGTGGATGGACGAATGAAGCCTCTTTTAAGGTTCTCATCAATGTATTCTTTCAAGGCCCCTTGTTCCACCTCAGTTAGAGGAAAGATTCTTCCAAACGGAATTTCAGCACCGGGGAGTAATTCGATTGGACAGTCATAGGCCCGGTGAGGAGGTAACACCTCGGCCCTCTGTTTGCTAAATACGTCCAGAAAGTCATGGTATGCAGCAGGGATGGACAAATGTAGACCAGGGTCTGTATCCAGGCAGAGCAGAGCAGAGTCTTCCTGGGCATTCTGGGTTCTACAGAACTGCTGACAATAAGAAGAAGGGAAGGTAACCTCACCCGTGATCCAATTAATGTCCGGATTATGTGCCTGTAACCATGGCATACCGAGGATTATGGGAAACAGAGGTGAAGTGATAATATCCAGGCGTAGCTGTTCTTGATGTACGTTAGAAATGGAGACGGGTATTGGGATGGTCTCCTGGGTGACAGGTCCAGATTTGATAGCGGTTCCATCAGCTAAGTGGATGGAGAACCCGTGGGCCTTGGGTAACAGAGGTATCTGATGTTGGGTGGCAAAAAGAGAGTCCATGAAACAACTGCAGGCTCCGGAATCAATAATAGCGGTTATTTGCAGAGTCCTTCCTGGAAGCTGTAGCAGAAGAGAAAGGGCAAGGTGAGTGGTACTTCTAGCCAGAGGTGCAACATAGTCTGTGGAAAAAGATAAGCACTTACGGAGTTTGATGGGACAGTTCCTGACATAGTGCCCAGGTTCCCCGCAATACAGGCACAGATTATTTGTTCGACGACGTTGTCGTTCCTCCTGGGTGAGAGAAGGCCGTAGGACTCCTACTTGCATTGGCTCAGGTCGATTAAACATGGAGACAGGTGGTGCTGGTGCTGAATGATGGGGAACCTTAGGGGTAACCCAAGTTGGACGGGAAGACCCCATCGCTCTCTCAGACCTACGCTCTCGTAGACGTCGATCGATCTGAATGGCCAGATCGATTAAGGCATTTAGAGTCAGTGGTGTACCCACCCTGGCCAATTCATCCTTCAGTGAGTCAGATAGTCCCATCCGGAATTGGTAGCGGAGAGCCGCATCGTTCCAATTAGTGTCCGCACTCCACTTTCTAAATTCAGCCACATAGTCCTCTGCCGCCCAGCGACCCTGTTGAAGGGTATGCAGGACAGTCTCCGCAGTTACGGACAGCTGGGGGTCATCATACAATTGACCCAGTGTGTCAAAGAAAGTAGAGAGGTTGTTTAAGGATATATCCTTTTGCTCCAAGAGGCGATGGGCCCAGGTTTGGGGGTCCCCAGAAAGCAGAGAAATTACATAGCCCACCTTGGTAGCCTCCAGGGAAAATGTACGTGGCTGAAGAGCGAAGAATAATTTGCAGGAGTTACGGAAGGCCCTGAACTTATGGCGATCTCCGGAGAAACGTTCGGGTGTAGGAACCTTTGGTTCTGGGGGAAGCATCACCACCGTTGAGGAAGGCCCAACTGAAGGAGCAGGAGCAGAGGAAGCCCCCATGGGGCTGGACAAAGTTAATACTCGTTCCTCCAACCTGGTATATCCTTGCTGCAGGTTCTTGACTGCTTCGGTCAATCCTGCCAGGTGTGCACAAAGTTCCTCCATAGGAGAGGTTCCCTGCTCAGGCTCTGACATGGCTGTCTGCTACTGTCACGTACCTGGTAGGTTGTGAGCCTGGAGTGCAGGAAAAGACCTCCCTTACAGCTCCCACTCCCGTTCCCCTGGAATGGAGACAGAGGGCCAGGAGTGAAGAGTGGTATGGGTGCCTGGCAGGATCAACAATTGCTGAAAGTCCAGTAGTGGTGGCACCCTCTGGAGTCAGGAACCTGAAGAGTAGACTGAGGACAGAGACTGGATTGCAGGACTGGAACCAGGAACAACAGCAGGTAATAGCAGACTGGAAGCTGAACTGGAACCAGGAACAACAGCAGGTAATAGCCTGGACGCTGGACTGGAACAACAGCAGAAGGTAGCCTGGAACGCTGGACTGGAACCAGGAACAACAGCAGGTAATAGCCTGGAACGCTGGACTGGAACACAGCAGAAGGTAGCCTGAAACGCTGGGCTGGAGCACAGCAGAAGGTAGCCTGGAACGCTGGGCTGGAACACAGCAGAAGGTAGCCTGGAACGCTGGGCTGGAACACAGCAGAGGGTAGCCTGGAACGCTGGACTGGAACCAGGAACAACAGCAGGTAATAGCAGACTGGAAGCTGGACTGGAACAAGGAACAACAGCAGGTAATAGCAGACTGGAAGCTGATGAATACAGCGGAGGGTCAACAAGCCGGTGGTCAGTAACGTTCGGACAGCAGAGGTACCAGGGGTAATTCAGAGGGATGGTCAGGCAAGCCAAGAGGGTCTGGTGCAGGCAGATAGCAGGATCGTCAAACAGGAAGCCGGGTCAGATAACAGGAAACACAGATCAGATCAGGTAACACTCACAGAACGCTGTAGAGCAGACAGCGGAGATGGTGTGTGATAGACCGGTTTAAATAGCCCGCCTGATAGCGGGAGTGCGCGCGCGTGTGCCCGTGCGTGATCGCACCCGTGAACGCGCGCGCATGCGCAGTGGAACCCGTGGCCGTGTTCCCGGACGCCTGGATCGCCGGTTACTGGCAGGATCTTCATGACATTAACCTTCACGAACTCCCACCAGTCACTTACCCTTCCGAAGAATCTCTTTTCCTCCGTCCAGGTGGCATAGGCCTCCCGGAGTTCCCCCATCAATTCTTCGTTTTCCAGCAGTGTGCTATTCAGCTTCCAGGAACCCGGTCCGCGGGCAAAGCCCTCGCCCAGGTCGCCCCGAAAGTGAATAGCCCTGTGGTCAGAGAAAAAGCAGGGGACCATGGAGAACTCACGATGCTTGACTGTTCTTGAAGTGAGCACGAAGTCAATCCTGGAACGCACAGATCCATCGGGTCGGCATAACGAATAGTTCACGGTCCCTTTCCCTATGGATCCCACGGCGTCCTGCAAGGAGGCCTCCGAGATCATCTCCTTGAGCAGCCTAGAAGTACCATCAAGTTTTGCGTATATGCTGGAGCTGCGCCCATCCTCCTCGATCGGACAGTTGAAATCACCGCCGATCACTACTGTTCTGGTGGTGACGAGTTGGGTCCGCAGGGTCTGGAAAAGTTCCAGCCGCGCATTCTTGTCTGGGGGGGGCGTACACTTTGATGAGCCTAACTGGCTCTTCCACCCACGAGCCGTCTATGACCAAAAGACGGCCACAGACTAGCTCATGGAAGAGTCAACCATGAAGCGCCCACCCCTGACCAGAATGGCTACTCCTGCAGACTTGCAATCGCCACCCCCCGGACCAGTAGGAGGGACCAAGGGTCCACTGGGAGGACAGATGAGTGTACCTCCTCAACGGAGGAAGGGTGCACTCCTGAAGCATGTAGACATCACTCTGCTGTCTTGAAAGAAAGGTCAGGACCGCTTGCCTTCTAGATGTATCCTTGATACTCCTCACATTAATGGAAAAGATTGAGATCTCAGCCAAAATGAAAAAGGGTATGAGGGTCTAGTTAACAAGGGTCCGAACTTACCTCCCCGGAGGGGGGGTGGCTCTTCCGTTGCGTCTTCTGCCTGTCCTGTGTTCTGGGCCAGGCCCAGATCCTCAAGGACAGACTCCATCATCTGCTGGCTGGCTGGCTCCTCCGGCACAGAGGGGGTGGGTGGGGGTGTGCTGGAGGTAGGGGATGCGGCAGGGGCAGGGGGGGGCGGGAGTGGACTTACCTGTGGCCTTTCGAGGTTTTTTTGGTTTTTCTGGCAGCTTCCTCCTGGATGGCTTACCCTGGCTCACGGCTCCAGCATAGGTCCGGGTTCTCTGGGGGCAGTGTCTGAAGACATGCTCTGCCAATCCGCAAAGGTTGCAGGCTTTCGACCTCGGACAGTCCTCGGTCTCGTGGCCTGTCACCCTACAGAACTTGCAAGCAAGCTCTGTACAATCCTTACCTATGTGTCCCGGCTGCCCACACTTGTTACAGTTGTAGGGTATGCCGGGGTAGAAAAGGATTCCTGCGGAGGATCCCAGGGAGAAGAAAGGCTGCAGGTGCTGGATGTCCCCCGAAGGGTCTCTCCTCAGTTTGCAGAGCACAGACCACTTACCTATCCAGAAGCCGTTGGCATCGAAGATTTGGATCGGGTCCTTCACAACGGTGCAGAACCTCTGGAGGTAGGTGGCTATGTCCTTTCCGCTGGTATGGGGGTTCCTCGTGGCCACTGTCACCCGCTTTTCGTCCAGTGTTATGGGGCGGTTCACAGTGAACTTCCGGAAAGGGGATTCAGGGCCACTGGTCTTCACCATCTCCCAGTATCTTCTGCAGACCTGAAACGACACAAAAGTTATAAAGAATATACCTCTTGTGAAGGCCTGCACAGAAAGCGTCTCCGCTTTGCTGAACCCCTGTTCCAGGATCATCTTCTTTGCGAAGATCTCCGGGCTCATGTCGGGGACTCTTCCGTCCACCTCCTTCAGCTGCAGCACGACCGTCTGCTTCATCCATGGCTCCAAAGCTGGGAGCCTGTCTGCAGGCTGGTCTGGCTTGGCTGGTCCTGGTCGGCTGGTGCCGGCCGGGGTAGAGGCGGGGGTTGAGGCAGCGGCATTCCCGGGCTCGGAGGAAGTGGCTGGAACGGGGTTCTTCTTCTCCTTTCTGGTCTTCTTATCGCTCTTCCCCATCATCAAGGAGTTGGATGTCGCTTCAGGTGTTTCTTAGGCGGCTTCCTTCTGGTTCCTCAACGTCTTCACTCTTTTTCGTAGCCTTTACAAAGGCTCTAGCATCTACTGCCCGGAGGTAGTAATGCGGAGTGGGGGAGGAGGGAAGACCGCAATCTCGTTCCCTGTGGGGGCTAAGCCTCTAACCCAATAGCAGCAAGTAGGTGAAGCTGAATTTAATCAACGATCCTACCAGGCCGAGCAGAGAGTACCCCACAAGGACCAATTAGCTTGGATAGATGCAAGTGGTTCTCAACGTCCTAGCTGTGAAGCAGAGACACCCCTAAGGGCTAAAGTCGATACTACACTTGATCTTAGCCAAAAGGCCGAGAAGCGATTTTTATTCTTACAGCTACCTGAAGAAAATTGCTGGTGTTCTTTTGATCCTATTAGTACCACAGTCAGGCAGCTAGACTATTTACAGTTAGTGTAGTGCGTCCTCCTTACAGTGTTCAGTTAAAGCTACAAGTTAGGTTAGTGTGACCTATGCACAGTGTTCAGCTAAAACTACAAGTTAGTGTAGTGCAACCTCTGCACAGTGTTCAGCTAAAGCTACAAGTTAGTGTAGTGCGTCCTCCTCATAGTGTTCAGCTAAAACTACAAGTTAGTGTAGTGAGACCTCTGCACAGTGTTCAGCTAAAGCTACAAGTTAGTGTTGTGCATCCTCCTCACAGTGTTCAGCTAAAGCTACAAGTTAGTTTAGTGTGACCTCTGCACAGTGTTCAGCTAAAGCTACAAGTTGAGGTAGTGTGTCCTCCTCACAGTGTTCAGCTAAAGCTACAAGTTGGTGTAGTGTGTCCTCCTCACAGTGTTCAGCGAAAACTACAAGTTAGTGTAGTGCGACCTCTGCACAGTGTTCAGCTAAAGCTTCAGGTTAGTGTAGTGCGTCCTCCTCACAGTGTTCAGCTAAAACTACAAGTTAGTGTAGTGCGACCTCTGCATAGTGTTCAGCTAAAGCTACAAGTTAGTGTAGTGCGTCCTCCTCACAGTGTTCAGCTAAACCTACAAGTTATTTTTTGTGAGCTCTGCACAGTGTTCAGCTAAGGCTACCTGTAGAAGGTTGGTGGTGTTTTCCTGATCTTATCACTACCTCAGGCAGCTAAATAAGCTACAAGTTATTTTTTGGCGAGCTCTGCACAGTGTTCACCTAAAGCTACCTCTAGAAGGTTGATGGTGTTTTCCTGATCCTATCACTACTGCAGGCAGCTAAATAAGCTACAAGTTATTTTTTGGCGAGCTCTGCACAGTGTTCACCTAAAGCTACCTGTAGAATGTTGGTGGTGTTTTCCTGATCCTATCACTACCGCAGGCAGCTAAATAAGCTACAAGTTAGTGTAGTGTGAGCTCTGCACAGTGTTCACCTAAAGCTACCTGTAGAAGGTTGGTGGTGTTTTCCTGATCCTATCACTACCGCAGGCAGCTAAATAAGCTACAAGTTAGTTTAGTGCGACCTCTGCACAGTGTTCACCTAAAGCTACCTGTAGAAGGTTGGTGGTGTTTTCCTGATCCTATTACTACCGCAGGCAGCTAAATAAGCTACAAGTTAGTGTAATGCGAGCACTGCACAGTGTTCACCTAAAGCTACCTGTAGAAGATTGGTGGTGTTTTCCTGATCCTATTACGAGTACGTGTTGTATGAGTTTGATTTGTTCTCTAAGGGAAATAACCTTACGTAACTTCAACACTGTGGGACTACACAACAGTCTTCTCTGTGCTGTCACCAGATCAGCAGAGAGCGAATGTATAAGTTTGTTTCTGTCCTTTTTCAGATGAGAACTTTCTGCTATACACTCACCACGAAATACAGCCTTGTGGGCCTCCCACAGTGTAGAGAAGTTAGATACAGATCCTACATTAAGCTGAAAGAATTATTTGAGGCCTGTTGCTAGTTTAATGTGTGAAACCTCGTCTTGCAAAAGGTAATCATTAAGTCGCCAATGACATGATCTAGTATAGGTTTGTGAGAGCATAAGGTCTAGCATAATGGGAGCATGGTCTGACTATGTTATGGGGGATATGTCAGATTCAGTAACATAGGGAATGAGAGGGGCGGAGATAAAAAAAATGATTGAGGCGAGAGTACATTTTATGGGCCATAGAATAAAACGTGAATTGTTGAGCGGATGGGTGTTTGATCCTCCATGAGTCAAAAAATTGATGAGATCTAATACATTTACGGAATGAATTTGCTTGAGATGTTAGTTTTTTCGAGGGGGTATCATTAAACAGTGTTTGCCTATCTCTAGTGGGGTACATGACTAGGTTGAAATCCCCTCCAACAATCATGAAGGGTTGAGAGTGATATTGAGAGGAGTCAAAAAGTTTGTTGAGGAAATCAACCTGGCCAGTGTTGGGGCATAAAGATTCACTAGAGTGAAGGAGGAGGTAATATAGTCACAATCTAGGATTGGAACCTACCATGGGGGTCTGCATGTGTATTCTTAATCTTGATAGGACACCCTTTTTTAATCAGGATTGCTACTCCCGCCTTGCCCGTGGAATCAGAGGCAAGGTAGGAGATGGAGATGGATTTTGAGGCAAACTTAAACGAGCCACCTGCTCGGAAATGTGTCTCTTGTATCATTATCACATCTGCGCCTGAGAACCTAAACTCTTTCAGTGCCAAACAATGTTTCCGTATTGAGCCCAGTCCCTTTACGTTGTATGGCATGATCCTCAATGCCATATGTGCATTACCATTTTAGGAGCTCGTGTTAGTGCAAAAAACATGAAAACCCACAACACATAGAATATATAGGATATGAGGTTGGGAAGCATCCCATACGGACAGAGTAATCCTTCGGTACCTGTGCTTAAACCAATATATCATGTGGAGGTATGGACAGCAAAAGGAAGGTAAAAAAAAAGAATTAAGAAAACATTGTAACTTGGACCTACAGAGTTGACATCCGTGCATGGACATGAGAAAAAAGGAAAGCAAAAAACAAAAACATAATCACATAATACCAAAAATAACAAAAAGAAAAAACCTGTGGTTGAGTACCGGAGACATGGCCATGTCTCAGGAGGCCCCAAAGAACAATAGGGGCCATGTAGGAACACATGAGGACCTCCACCAGGAGATTCCAGGGAGAGAGGGTGGGGTCCGCCTGCCCTCCTTATGAACTTGGCAGTATTTGCAATGAGTCAGCTAAAAGAGACCCTGGTATTTGTATAAAAAGTAAGAGGAAAAAAAGATAAAGTCAAAAACAGGAACAACTGTCAACCTGATGATAGTGACCAAGAACTTTAACATTGATACCCCCAGTAAAACATGGGGTCATTTATAGACCAGAGCACTAAACTGCGTACCTGTCACGTACCTGGTGGCGAGCCTGACGTGTAGAGGAAGGCCTCCCGTACAACTCCGGCTTAAGGGCCGCTGGTAGTGAAACAGCTGGCGCTGGAGCACGGCGGAGTAAGAGTGCCTATGGAAGTCCTGAAGTCTGAGCAGGAAGTTGCCGGAACACACAGGTGGACGGCTGGACTTGACTGGAAGCAGACAGGAGAGTCGCTGGATCACTGGCAGGTCTCGGCAGCAGAGAGACAGATCAGATGACTCGGCTGGCAGGAACGTGGTCAGGTCACAGACCGAATTGGCAACGGCTAGGCAGATCAGGTACAACAACAGGCAGGAGAGAGGTCAGGTCACAGGCAGGTTCGGGAGCAGGTAGGCAGATCAGGTACAAACAGCAGGCAGGAGAGAAGTCAGGTCACAGGCAGATTCGGCAGCAGGTAGGCAGATCAGGTACAAACAGCAGGCAGGAGAGAAGTCAGGTCACAGGCAGATTCGGCAGCAGGTAGGCAGATCAGGTACAAACAGCAGGCAGGAGAGAAGTCAGGTAGCAGGCCGGAACGATGATCGGAAGTCAACACAGGTAGCAAGAATTCAGGTACACGCTGTAGACCAAGCAGCAACCAGCCAGTACTAAGTCTGTGTTTAAATAGGCCGTCTGGCGCCAGTTCTGATGACAGGTGTGCGCGTGCGCGCACGCGGACGCGCGTACACGCGAACGCGCATGCGCGAACGCGTATTCGCCGATGCGCCCGTAGGAGCATTAGCTGTATTCTGCGGATGCCTTCCCTGACAGTACCTCTTAGACTATGGAAAAATCAGAAAAAGAAAAACAATGAGCCCCAGAGTTCCCAGAGAGGTCATCAAGGAGGTTGCTTGGAGGGTCTTGGACATTGTGGTGTGGATTGCTGTTTCTTTGATCTGCTTCTCACAGGGGTCCAGACAGGATTTAGTGTAGTAGGAAATAGACGAGCCTGAACAGGAGGAGGGATTAGATCTTCTTCAGGTATAGGGGTAAGGCCAAGGCTTTTTATGAAAGCTTCTCCCTCTTGAAGATCACGGAGGCTGTGTTGAACGCCATCTTTGGATACGGTGAGACGAAAGGGAAATCCCCAGCAATAAGGAACCTGGTGGTGCTGTAAATGGGATGTGATTGGGCATAGGTTTCTTCGCTTGGCCAGGGTGGTAGGCGAGAGATCACTGAAGATCTGTAATTTTTCCCCTTTGTACACGAGTTGGGATTTATTGCGAGTGGCCAGTGTCAGTGCCTCTTTGCTATCGTAATAGTGGAACCTCACTATAACATCCCTGGGTCTTGCTCCAGCTGGAGGTTTTGGGCCCGGAGAGCGGTGGGCCCTGTCAAGACGCCAGTCCACATCCACTACCATGAGGGCTAGGAAGTTGAAAAGGCCCAGGAGATAAGAGCGCAGAGCGGGGTGCCCCACTGTCTCAGGGATACCCCGGAAGCACAGGTTCTGCCTTCTCTCTCTGTTTTCCAGGTCCTCTTGTTGTACTTGTAGCTGGGACATTGTATGTCTAAGGTTATGGTTTTCCTCCTCAATAGCCTGTACATAATTAACCATTTCATCCAGTTTGTATTCAAGGGCATCAGTACGTTCCCCAATTTGGTTAATTTTCCCTCTCAATTCAGCTGCCAGTTTGCTCACCTCTGCAGAGACAGTATGAAGCCTCAGCTTAGCGTCCAACTTAGCATCTAAGATAGCTTGGGTGAGAACCTCTTGTGAAATGGAGGGGATGGGAGCCAGGATCTGGGTGTCCGCTGTGTGTGTATCCGCATCATCCATCCCCAGGAGCGGGTCCATAGATGCAAAGGGGTCTGCGGGAGAACTCGTGACCGCGGCTTGCGGCCTAGTTATATACCGATCCATGTGAGTCTCCTGTCGCGGCCTGAATATCGGTTTGTAGTACTGCTGCTGTTAGCCAATTTTGCCCATGGGGTGCCTGAAGAGTGTAGGTACCAATTCGGCTTACCCCCGGCGCTGGTTGTGGCTCTTGTAGCTTCTCAGGGGTCCCGGAGGGCAGACGGAGACCAGAGCTCTCTCAAAAGGCGTCCTCCATGTTAGAAGCCGCGCATGCGCCCCCCAATTTTATTCGATTTGAGTTTCTGTTTATTGTTTTTTTTCTCTCCTTTACTGTAAACTCAAAGTGACTGTATAGTACAGGGGAACATTTAACTTAATTTAGCTTACAAATTGTGCATACTATCTGTTGCTAATGGCTGCCATGTCCTGTCTAGAAAGGTTTGTAGCAACCTATAGTCTTAAACATAAGAGCAATGAATTTGCCTGTGATGCTAAATTAAACAAATCTCCTTGGGCCTATGTCCAGGAGTTATTTGAAGAACAGGTAAAAACAACCAAAAAGAATAAAAAGCTCAAAAGTCTAGCCATAGCAGGCATGTATGCTGCTTGCATGGCTATGAATGCTTAAATACAGCAATTTGAAGATATAGTATAGTCTATAATAAAAATATTACAATTTCTGAGAGGGAAAAAGGGAATACAGCTTTACATAACCAAGTACAAACTTTAACTACCCTTAATCAAATAGTTAATGCCTCACAGGAGGAAAATGTTAAAAATTACAAATTACCAAAGTTGAGACTGAACTGGACCACATAACTAGTGCATACAAAGTTTATCCAAGATCAGTTACATGAAACTAAGAAAGTAAAATTTATAGATCACACACATTGCACACAGAGTCACAGTTGCTACAAACAATTTCAATTCTTAAAAGACAGGCGGCTGTGGCTAGCAGATGTGAACATGGTAATGCTACAGCACCTACTTGTGCCTATGAAATTGGGGAGATGAAGATATGGATCCTAATTCTACTTTTCCTGGGAGAAATCGCAGAGCCACAGGAAAATCCAGAATGCACCATGGTCACAGACCCACCAGACAATGGGGACCAGCTATCCACAAATGAAGAGCAAGACAAGTTCCCCATCATGGGTAGAATTCAGATCCTCTCCTCTCCTGAAGGAAATCAAACACTTTTGGGGTTTGATAGTGAAGGGAATGAGGTGATTTCTGATGTATATCCAATTCAACCTGTAAAAGCCCTCATGAGTGGGGCAGATTTCATTGGCAAAATTAAAACTAATGAACGCATTACTTCACACGCAACCAATGTACAACAGAGGTGTGAGCCCTTAGGTGTGAGAAGACATAGTGACCAGGTTAAGGCACCTTCCAGCTCAGGGCAGTGTGTGCAATCTTCACAGACCATAGATTGTAATGCAACCACTTTGAGTATTTCTAGATGCAACAGGAAATTATCTCCATCTGGAGTAGGTGTTAGTTTCAACAAGTCATTGAAAGGTGAGAGCTCTTTTGAAAGTGCCCCTAGATCTCTTATGAAGACAGGAAAAGTTATCAGGTTTTAGCCATTGAATATTCTCAATATACAACTGAGGCGTGACGTGGAAGTGTACTCACCATACTGGGCAGAAGGGCCTAAGAGTAATAAATATGAAAATACTAAATCATACATCCCTTCCTCAACTATTAAGGCTGAAAATGAGGCTTTACAGCATGGGATTAGGCAAATGAAATAGGAACGGGATGAGTTTGTGAAAGAATTCCAATCCTTTAAAAGAAATGTTATTGAACCTTTGAATTGGAAAAATGGGGGGAGTAACTTGTCCATCGGGAAACAAACCACTACACTAAAACCGGGGATAAAGGGGGTGCATGCGCGGCGCGGAACTGAAAGGTCGCTTCTGAGCAGAGCTCCGTCACAGCGGGAACCTTAACACCTTCCCCGGGGCCAATTACACTTCTAATTGCTCCAAAACTTGCCTGCACCCCCGGGGGAACAAGCTGTGCATGCCGTCCTACAAGTCCCATCGCGGGAAACCGGCACAAAAGTCCCTAACTATCTCCTCAGAGCCCGGGAGATGGCCGAGAACTCCCAAGATGGTGCAGCCTCTCAGCGTGCTTCAGCTCCTGCACACAGCCTGACGGCCTCTCCTGCACATTCGTTTGGGGATGGTGAGCACACTCTGCAACTCACAAAGGCAGACCTGGATGACAGCCTTACAGCCATGTATCGCTGAGAAATTCCAGACGGAGCTGCACAAATCTACTAACACACTACAGAATGAGATAGCGGTTCTGGGTGGGAGAACGGATCTCTTAGAGACTAAGCATGATGAGCTTCAGCTCGCATACACTGACCTTCGGAGAGATCATGAGGCCCTCACAGATTCTGTTACCCAACTCCAGGCCCATTTGGAGGACCTGGACAACAGAAATCGGAGAAACAATTTAAGAATCAGAGGGGTCCCTGAGGTGGTCACCGAGTTAACCCCTGCAGTTTACAAGGTTTTCCAGTCCCTGCTCCCAGAATCACCCCTGACTGCCTTTGCTTGCGACAGGCTACACAGAGCCCTCCGGCCTAAACCTCCAGACAACAGGCCCCCAAGGGACATCATTTTATGTCTCAAGGATTATCTGTGAAAGAAGAGATTCTTAGGGCCTCACGTAACACTCCTAACATCTTGCTGGATAGCGCTAAAATTCAAATATACCCAGACATATCACCAGCCACCTTGGACAAACGTTGCAAGTTTAAAGAAATCACTACCCCTCTCCAAGAAGCAAGTATCAGATATAGATGGGGGTTTCCTTCAAACTCCAGGTCTTCCATAACGGATCCACGTATACCGTCTTCACCATCCAAGAAGGAAAGGAACTCCTAGTGAAAATAGGTCTCATGGCCAAAGAAGACCTCCCTAGGATGCCGTCTACCCCTCGCCCTTCTGCCATCTGGGCCACCCCATCTCCTCAGAGAGATTGCAGAAGACAGAGGCAAGAAGGCAGAGATCGCAGATTTTAGAGTTGCAACTGTAGCTTTCATCACGGCTCTCTTCCCTAGGATGTCTCTTTTCCTTTGTGCTTGTTTTTCCGCTGGTTCTTTTTTATTTTTTATATTGTTTCTCGCATAGATTACGGGACTTTTCTGGATCGGCTGAGGTGCAACCTGATCTTCCTCTGGAAGGGTGAGAGAGAACTGCCTACTTTATTAACACTGGAATCCCTCACCCTCCCACAATTTGTATGCACCTCCATGCGCATTTTTTTTGCCAACGTATTCCCTGCAAGGTCGACGTTCAGTGGTACCAACTTGGTTGTTCCCCCCTCTTGCTGATCTACACAGTCTGAGGGACCAGGATTGTTCCCTCATCCAGGCAATTAAGAGTGTTGGACATTAGTGTCCTACTGTTTAAAAAGTTTTTACTTTTACAGTTAAGCATAGTATCCTCTCATCAGGATGGGCTTTCCCCTCCTGACCCCAATGTTTTGCACTATTGTTTCTTTGTTTTTTAGTTTATGGTTTTTGGGTTGCGGGACCTTGTCTATGATTGTCACTAAGCTAGATTTACTCCGTAATGTAATTACAACTGTATGCCTGCCTGACATCCCCAGCCTTTCGAGGCGGAGGATGTTGGCTACCAACCCCTCGGGATCACCTCAAATTGATCTGTGCCTTTGTACCCTTCTACACTTACAATGGGTCTTAAATTAATATCCCACAATGTCAGGGGTTTCAACTCCCCACATAAACGGAAGAAGGCCTTTACTATGTATAAACACCTTCAGGCGGACATCGTTCTCCAAAAACAATCACCCCACATATTTTGATGGAACTTTTGGTCAAGGGTATTACACGACTTTCGGTTCTAGATCCCGAGGGGTTGCAATATTTATCAAAAAAGGCCTCGTTTTTGAAGCTCATAATGTATACAAAGATCCCTCTAGCAGATTTATCATCCTGCAGGGCTCCTTACAGGGTAAGAGGGTTACCATAGCCAACGTATATGCACCTAATGATTCTCAAGCATCGTTTTTTTAAGGCTTTTTTCCAAGTGTTGGACACATATAACTCCCCGCATCTATTATTGGGAGGGGATTTCAACTTTGTGGCGCATTCGGCCATGGATCGGAGCAGAATGGGCAGCCCCTTCAATGCCTTCCCCAAAACTCTAAAATCACTATTACACTCACATAATTTAGTAGACTCATGGAGAGCACATAATGTGGGGGCTAGAGAGTATACTTTTTATTTCCACCCTCATGACAGCTACTCCAGATTGGATTATCTGTTTTGTTCTCCTATTTTGCTAGCCAATTCCTCTGCTGCTGCCATTCACTCCTGCCCGTGGTCTGATCACCAGTTGGTATCCCTTGACATTTCCCACATAGGTCTCAAACTCTCGGTGGCTGGGTGGAGACTGAATGAGTCTCTCCTCACTGACCCTATCATAATCTCACAGATCTCCAAACACTTAGAAGTCTATTTTACCACCAACAATGTAGGAGACGTTTCGCCCCCCATCCTTTAGGCAGCCCATAAGGTTGTGATCAGAGGCCATTTAATACAGATTTCTGCGGAAAGGAAAAAACAAAAACTGATCGACATTACCAAACTAATTTCAGAGCTAGATAGGTTATACCACTTGCACACACAGAACCACTCCACCGATCTCTTACAACAAATTAATAACACTAGATTTGAACTAGATAAAATCCTCTCAGAACAGACGGAAAAGGCTCTTAGATGGTCGAAGGCTAAGTTTCTGTTACACAGTAATGCGGCATTGGCCATGTTTGCTAGAAAGCTCAACCAATCCATCCAACCCTCACATACTTACAAGTTAAGAAATCTTAAGGGGAGCTTCTTCTCCCACCCAACTGAGGTCCTTCAAATTTTTTTTATAATTTTATGAAAATCTGATTTCTCCTCCCACCTCCTCTCCTGACCCTGCCCTTAATACATGGCTTGAGAACATCCCTCTCTACAAACTAACACAGGACCAGCTCCTAGCGCTTAATGCCCCTTGCTCGGACCAGGAAATTACTACGATCATTAAATCCCTGAAACCTTCTAAAACTCCAGGCCCGGATGGTTATTCGGCCCCTTATTATAAGAAATTCTCCCATCTTCTGACCCCTTATCTACAGGCTAACTTTAATCATATATTAAAAGGTAATGTTTTCCCAGATGATATGCTTCACGCGAACAATCCCTAAACCCAACAAGGACCACTCCTTGCCTCAAACTTACAGGCCAATTTCTGTCATCAACACAGATCTAAAGATATTCGGGCGTATTTTGGCAGACAGACTTTCGACTATCATTACTTCCTTAGTCTCACCTAATCAAACAGGATTTATCCCGACTAGACAAATCACTGACAGTATCATACTGGCTTCTAATATTATACAGGACACTGACCTACACTCCCGTAAAGTACTATTTCTAAGCCTGGACATCCATAAGGCCTTCGATAGTGTGCTCTGGCCATACCTCGAACTAAGAAAAATTTGGCTTTATGGGAGCATTTGTTCATGGCTTCTGAGCATTATATCATCAGCCCCGCACTCGGATTAGATTACCGGGCTGTAACTCCGATTATTTTAGGTTGGGCAGGGAGACAAGGCAGGGTTGCCCACTGTCACCGCTTTTTTTCGCCCTCGCCATTTAACCCCTGGCCCAGTCCATTAGTTTGAACCCTAACATCAAAGGTTATATAAAAGGAGAGCAGGAGTTCAAACTAAGTCTTTATGCAGACAATGTTCTCCTATTTCTCTCTGATCCGATAATCTCAATCCCCAACCTGATTTCCACCCTCCATACCTTCAGAGATCTGTCAGATTTAGGAGTTAACATTTCTAAATGCTCAGCCCTTCCTATAAACTTCCCCCAACATATTATCTCTACAATTCAAGCCAACTTTGGTTTTGCCATGGATGGTCAGTATCTGTCTTACTTAGGGATTAAATTGGCATCTTCTCTCTACGGATTATATTTAGCTAACTACCCACCAATATTTACCAGAATCAGACAACTTTTGATCGCGTGGAATTCTTACCATATTACCTTTCTTGGTAGGATCCAAGCAATTGTCCATTCTTCCCAAACTTTTATTTTTTTTTAGGGCCCTTCCAAATTATGTGTCTCGGCAAACGATTGATTCCATCCAAAGAGACATTAATAAATTTGTATGGCACAATAAAAAACCCAATGTGAAAGTGGAAACTCCTGCGCTGTCGGGGGGGGGGGGGCTACGCTAAAAGGACACTGCTGCAACACCTAAGTACTGATCCAAAGCAGGACAAATAAGACAAAAGTGGGGGAAGATGGTAGTTGCGCTGTGATGAAGGGGGGGGAGCTACAAAGTTGATTAAAGTGGAAAAGTGAACTAAAAAAGAAACGGGCCAATGCATGAATGGATCCTACATGCTAAAAGAACATGGTGAGGATGCAGTGCAGTGCAACGTAGCTGATCAACATGACTATAATGTTACGGGCAGACAACCCTAATATATAAAGGTAATTGTGAAACAGTGACTGCTTGAATATAGCAAAGCAAAAATGCATATACTAACACAAATAGGATAAATAATGACACAATGCAGAAAAATATATAATGCAAGAAAAATACATGTGGGCTAGTGCCCTATTAACAAAAACGTGCCAAATCCTGGTGGACTACAAGTAACAAATCCCTAGGACAAACACGAATATTAGTTCTATCATCCAGTCCAAAAACAAAAACTGGTGATGAGAAACACAAAGCAATTCCAATTGTGAAGGGAAGGGGGATCTTCAGTGAGGACACCTCCGTGTTTGCAAGCCGCTTACCTTACAGCTGTAAGGTGTACAGCCTGTGTTGCAAATGACCCGCAGGTGTAGACATTCCATGTATAAGGTAGTGACAATGATGAACATGCCAAGCGAAATATAACAAATAAAAAATATACAGCATGTAAAGTAACTCTGCGACGACCACAGTGGAGGGGGGGCAAGACACACACGGGGGGAGGTTGCACTCACTTTCATGAAGTGAGTGTGGGCATCAATCCACGAGCGCCGAGCTCGTATGCCTCCAGGGGTATCACCAATCTGAAATCTGTCCCCGTGCCTGGAAACTGGAATTTGTCCTCGTGCCTCTCTCCTCAGTGTTCGTCAGGTAGAGTAGTGATGTACAGTGTGAGGGGGAAAGAGACGCACATAGCGTGATCCCATATAAAAGGTATATTTATTTGATAAAACAAGTCCAATCAACTTACATTTAAAACAATGCTGCAGTGTGTAGTAACTACGAGCGCCGAGCTCGTCTCTTGTTGTTTGTCTGTGGCAGCGTCCCGTGCTCCAATCCTAATGCATATCGTCACGTGACTTCTTCAGAGGTAAGATAATAAAAAACCCAGATTAGGTAAGCAGATAATTTATAGAGCCCGGGCCCGGTGAGGATTGGGCCTTCCCAATCTTTGGCACTACTACCTTTCAGCCAGACTCATTCAGCTAGCTCAATGGCATGTCTCCCCTCTCGGGATCCCCTGGCTCAGTTTTGAGCGTTCCTCCATAGCCCCTTACTCTCTACCTGGAGTATTATGGGCCCCAGCAATCCGTCCAAAGGATATCTCCCGCCTTAATTCAGTGGTGGGCCAATCCCTACACCTGTGGTCCCTGTACAAAAAGAAATTCTCCCTACTCCCGCCTTACCCCAAATGGGCCTTGTTTGTCGGTAACCCTTCATTTATCGCTGCTTTTCCCAACCCCAATTCCTTTGCCCTATGGATTTCTGCAGACCTGGTCACACTCGGCTCTCTACAAAGGGATGGGGTGCTCCACTCCTTTCTATCTTTACAAACTTCTCATTATTTACCCCAGTCTGAGTTTTACAGATATCTTCAGATCAGACATTTTTATAACTCACACTTTCCTAATCCAGTCCCCTCACCTGTTAACACATTTAAAGATCTTTGTGGCCCTGCTTCTAGAGACAAGGGGATAATCTTACTGCTATACAATTATCTGGGTGGCTTAGGCCTCTTGGAGAAATCCTCTGCCATGATTCAGTGGGAAACAGAGACTGGACAGGTGGCATCCCCTGAGGAGTGGATAGATAGGATAACAAACCTACATAAGTGTACCAGGTCCGTAGTGGTTAAAAAAACAGTGATGAAGCTGCACACAAGATGGTATTACACCCCCGCTAAATTGCATAAATTCTTCCCCACTATTTCTGAAAATTGCTTCAGGGGTTGTCTCGAACAGGGGACCCATCTACATATTTTTTGGAGTTGTATGGCCCTGAGTGACCTCTGGCAGAAGGTTACAGCCAAGGTGGCAGAGATTATAGGAGTACAGGTTACTATAACCCATCAGATGGGTTTACTTTTCGCTGATATTCCTGGAGCCTCTCCCCCTGACCAAAAACTGTCCCATACACTATTTAGTGCGGTCCACTGGTATATAGGCGCACACCCAGGGTCCCCTGGGAACAAGTCCTTCGACGAATGTCTGCCATTCAACTTATGGAAAAAATTTTGCATACAATTACTGACACTATGCACGTCTGTGATTGGAAATGGAAATCATAGGTTCCTTAAACACCCAGGATTCTCTAATATTAATTAACATGGACTCCTTAATTTTTTGGCATCAATTCCATTTTGTCCACATTGGTCTCCCATAACCCGATTTGTACCACATGTTAGTGGTTGCATATCCATGGCTTTTTTTGTTCTTTTTGTTTCTTTTTGTTTTCAGTTATTTCAATTCTCTAGCATTTATTTGCATGAGTGTCAAAACTAATGCCCTGTACACATGGTCGGATTTTCCGATGGAAAATGTGTGATAGGACCTTGTTGTCGGAAATTACGACCGTGTGTAGGCTCCATCAAACATTTTCCATCGGATTTTCCGACACACAAAGTTTGAGAGCAGGATATAAAATTTTCTGACAATGAAATCCGTTGTCAGAAATTCCGATCGTGTGTACACTAATCCGACGCACAAAGTGCCACGCATGCTCAGAATAAATAAAGAGATGAAAGCTATTGGCCACTGCCCCGTTTATAGTCCCGACGTACGTGTTTTTTACGTCACCGCGTTTAGAACGATCGGATTTTCCGACAACTTTGTGTGACCGTGTGTATGCAAGACAAGTTTGAGCCAACATCAGTCGGAAAAAATCCTAGGATTTTGTTGTCGGAATGTCAGAACAAAGTCCGAGCGTGTGTACGGGGCATAAGTGTACAGACCCTCCAGCTCTTTCTCAAGCCCCAGGACCCTCCCTTCCGGGAGACCTCCTCAGCTCTTGTTGGTCTATGTAGTAACCTATATCTTTGTGATTACTGTTTGTACATCTGATATTCAGAGCTCTGGACCAGACATGCCTGCCACATGTATTGTTTCTGACACACTATGTATTCTGTACTAATTTTCAATAAAAATGTGTATTAAAAATAAATAAATAAATAAAACCAGGGATGAAATACAAGATATAAGTTATGTTTTAGAGGTCTATGGCATTTAAGTTTCACAATATCAAGGCAGGAATGTCATTGACCATTTACCAATGTACACGTAAGAATGTTGTATTGTTTGCTTTAAATAGGTTAAAGGAAAAAAAAGGGGGATAGAGTAATAACTGTTGTCTACAAGTTATCTTTTTTTCAGGATAAGTGAGTTCCTGAAAGTATATGTACATATAAAGCAGCTGTATGTAGATAGCTGTGCATAAATACACACGCCTAACAGAAGGTAAAGTATAATATTCCATTGTTTTTTTTTTTTCTTTCTTCCTTTTGTATTCACCTTGTGGCCAGAAACACATAGCAATTCAGTTGCAATTACCAAAGCTCTCTCTATCCTGAATGTATGGGAGGCAATCTAAATGAATGTGTGTGTCTGAGTGATGTAATGGATGTGTATGAACTGTCCACGTGTAAACAACGATTATTATTATTATTATTATACAGGATTTATATAGCGCCGACAGTTTACGCAGCGCTTTACAACATTAGGGCAGACAGTACAAGTACAAAAAAATTCAATACAGGAGGAATCAGAGGGCCCTGCTCGTTAGAGCTTACAATCTAGGAGGGAGGGTCAAGTTATACAAAAGGGTAATAGCTGTGGGAGATGAGCTAATGGAGAAAATAGTGCAGTTGTTAGATGGAGGCAGGATAGGCTTCTCTGAAGAGGAAAGTTTTCAGGGATCGCCTAAAGGTGGATAAATTTGGAGACAGTCTGACGGATTGGGGTAAGGAATTCCAGAGGATGGGCGAGGCTCGGGAGAAGTCCTGGAGGCGGATATGGGAGGAGGTGATGAGGGAGCTAGAGAGCAGGAGGTCTTGGGAGGAACGGAGATGGCGATTAGGTTGTTATTTTGAGACTAGGCTAGTGATGTAGCTGGGGGCAGAGTTGTGGATGGCTTTGTAACTTATTGTTAGTATTTTGAATTTAATTTGTTGGGTGAGTGGTAGCCAATGGAGGGATTGGCAGAGAGGGGTAGCAGACACTGAGCGGTTTGTAAGGTGGATGAGTCTGGCAGCAGAATTCATGATGGACTGAAGGGGGGATAGTCTATTTAAAGGTAAGCCAATGAGGAGGGAGTTGCAGTAGTCGAGGTGAGAGACAACCAGGGAGTGAATCAGGAGCTTTGTGGTTTCATTGGTTAGAAAGGGATGTAGTTTAGAGATGTTGCGGAGGTTGAGGCGGCAAGCTTTGGAAAGTGGTTGGATGTGGGGCCGAAAGGAGAGTTCAGAGTCCAGGATAACACCTAGCACCTTGACATGTGGGGACGGGTGGATGGTTTTGCCATTGCTCTTGACAGAGAAGTCAGGGGAAGAGGCACGTGGGGGAGGAAATATTATAAGCTCGGTTTTGGACAAGTTCAGTTTGAGGAAGTGGTGTGACATCCATACAGATATGTCGGTTAGTAAGTTAGTGATGCGTGAGTAGACTGATGGAGTGAGTTGAGGGGTGGAGAGATAGATTTGTGTGTCATCAGCATAGAAATGATATTGAAAGCCGTGAGAGGCTATCAGCTGACCCAGGGAAGAGGTGTAGATTGAAAATAAAAGAGGTCCAAAGACAGAACCTTGGGGGACCCCGACAGAGAAGGGAAGAGGAGTGGAGGAAGTAGAATTATAATTGACACTGAAGGTGCGTTGGAATAGGTAGGATGAGAGCCACTGAAGAGCACAGTCACGGAGACCGAGGGAGTAAAGTTTTTTGAGGAGGAGGGGGTGGTCAACCGTGTCAAAGGCAGCTGAAAGATCCAGAAGTAGGAGTACAGAATAGTGTTCATTGGTTTTCAACCTCACCTACTATGTAACTATGTATGTAGTTTCTGTTGAGTGTTGAGGGCAAAATCCAGATTGAAGGGGATCAAGAAGGTTGTTTTTAATGAGGTGGTCACTCAGTTGGTTGTAAACCAGGCGCTCAAGTAGTTTAGAGGAAAAGCGGAGCAAGGAGATAGGGCATAGGTTGTTAAGATTGGTAGGGTCCAAGGACGGCTTTTTAAGTATGGGAGTGACCAGTGCATGTTTTAGAGCATTGGGGAAGATGCCAGAGATGAGGGAGAGATTGAAGATGTGGGTTAGAGAGTGTAGGATGGGGTCAGAGGGCGACCGCAGCATTTGAGAGGGAATAGGGTCCAGGGGACAGGTGGTAAGGTGGGCGATAGAAAGGAGTTTAGCAACTTTGTCTGTAGTAGCAGATTTGAATAGGGGGGTGTCAGTTGTACCTGTTGACATGGGGTCTTAGCTAGGGGAGATAC
This sequence comes from Lithobates clamitans, assembly GCA_037952925.1. Taxonomy (NCBI): domain Eukaryota; kingdom Metazoa; phylum Chordata; class Amphibia; order Anura; family Ranidae; genus Lithobates; species Lithobates clamitans. Next base: position 6,030,598 of record JBBGZY010000231.1, on the reverse strand, counting down.
CTGTAGAGTGGAGATTTCATCACGGATTGTATCAATCTTGTTTTTGAAGTGATTAGCAATCTCCTGGGCAGTGGGTAAGTCAGTGGGTGGAGGCGGTGGAGGACAAAGTAGAGAGTTGAAGGTAGAGAAGAGTTTACGGGGACTGGATGAGAAGGTGTTAATAAGAGTTGTAAAATAGGTTTGCTTGGCAGTGTGGAGGAAAGAATAGTATTTTTGGAGGGCGGATTTGTATTGGTTGAAGTCTTTGAGAGACTTAGTCTTGTGCCACAGACACTCAAGAGCGCGACTAGGTTTTTTGAGAATTTTAGTGTCATCTGTTTGCCAGGGTTGTAGGGGTCGAGGCCTGATTCTGCGTGTAGCGAGGGGAGCGTGCTTGTCCAGCGTGGAGGACAGGGATTTATTGTAGATGGACATGGCTTGGTTGGGGCAGGACAGGGGAGAGATTTTGTCATAGAGGTGGTCAGTAGCAGAATAGAGGAGTTGAAGTTGCGAAAGTTTCTACGGGTGATGGTTAGGCGATTGGAGGGAAAGGTGGTGAAAGACAGGGGGAGAGAGAAACTAATAAGGTGATGGTCGGAGAGAGGAAAAGGATTGTTTGAGAAGTTGCATGGAGTGCATAAGTAGGAGAATACAAGGTCAAGGGTGTTGCCATCAGAGTGATTAAAAGCCTGTACCCATTGCTTCAGGTCAAATGAAGAGGTTAGACTAAGAAGTTTAGAAGTAGCAGGAGTGTTTGTATTAGCAGGGATGTTGAAATCACCGAGAAGGATTGTGGGAATTTCCGAAGAGAGAAAGTAGGGTAGCCAGGCAGAGAACTCATCAAGGAAAGTCGATAATGGTCCAGGGGGCCGGTAGATCACAGCAATTCTTAGGGAAGTAGGAGAGAATAGACGTATACAGTGGGCTTCGAATGAAGAGAGGGAAAAAGAGGGAGGAGAGTGAATAACCTGGAAGGTGCTCTGGGGGATAGGAGGAATCCCACTCCACCTCCCTTGCGTCCATTAGGCCTAGGGGAGTGAGTCCAGTGAAGGCCACCCTGGGAGAGGGAAGCAGGAGAAGGGGTGTCATGTTCGTGGAGCCAGGTTTCGGTGAGAGCAAGTAGATTAAAGGAATTAGTGACAAAGAGGTCATGAACAGCAGTGAGTTTGTTGCAGACAGAGCTGGCGTTCCAGAGGGCGCAGGAGAGAGGGAGGCTGGCGTTGGGAAGAAGAGCAATGGAGACTAAATTGCATAGATTGCGACTACTGTCAGAGGGTGTAGGGTGATGTGATGGGTGTATTGGGTACAGTTAAATAGGGGGGGCCCAGGGTTTGGGGAAATATCTCCAGCGATTAGGAGAAGCAGAAGAGTAAGGAAGGTAGTATGAGAATGTGATTTGTATGAGGGGACATGCTTCAGTATCCTGGGGGGTTTGTTAGCAAGTGGGCTTAGAGTTAGAAAGAGGTGATGAGTGCAATAATAGGGAGAGGGGAGAAGTGAGGGTGATATGTACAGATTGTGAGGTGGAGCAGAGGGGTGAAGAAAAGAGAGTTTGAGGAGAGAGGCAGCAATTGTGAAAAGGAGGAGATGTAAAGAGTGCATGTTTCAGAGAGGAAGGTGAGATAATTTGAAGCTGGGGTCACCTGCAGTCTTTTGTAGTTTGCTTTGTGCAAATCGCTGAAGTGCAAGAGCAGAAGTGCCACTTATTTAAAAAAACCGCACTTCTTTGGAAGAACCCTTGTATGTTCAGCCCCCTGTATGTGTTCCCCCGTAAAGAAAGCCTTGTTATATACTGTGTTGGGTGTGGATGGAATCTGGCAATTAATCAATTAGGAGGTGATATAAAGGCACACAGCTAGCAGAGCAAAGCTTTCACATCACAATCAAATTGCAGGAGGACCAAGAGGCCAAAATTGTAAAGATAAGGGAGCCCATAATTTAGGTAAGACTTAATAGCTAAATAAACATTGAAATAATGTGAACATGGCTACAGATGGAGTTGAAACAGTGGTGACAAACAGATTTACCAAATATATATGTAGGCAGTCAGTCAATTTTCAGTTTTCAGGACATGGGCGTATAAACGCAGATTACCAAGTATATATGTAGGCAGTCAGTCAATTTTCAGTTTGCAGGACATGGGAGTATAGATTTTTTTTTTAGGGGTATGTACACACCATTGTTGGGTGGCCATCAATAAGATAATGTCATCACATTAATGCCCATGCTTTGTATTTTTTTTCTCTCCATTTGTAATGAGATTAATACCGGTACCAGTTTAAATTTATACCTTTTTTTTACAAGTTTATATGTATTCACGAATAAATAACCTGTGCGCAGATATGAGATCTCGATCCCTATAACTCTAAGAAACTGTAGGGATTTTGTTTTGATTCTTTTTCCTTTCATGTGGCTTTTGAGTGAAGTTTCATTCACTCTTATGCCCCGTACACACAGTCGGACTTTGTTCGGACATTCCGACAACAAAATCCTAGGATTTTTTCCGATGGATGTCGGCTAAAACTTGTCTTGCATACACACGGTCACACAAAGTTGTCAGAAAATCCGATCATTCTGAACGCAGTGACGTAAAACAGGTACGTCGGGACTATAAACGGGGCAGTGGCCAATAGCTTTCATCTCTTTATTTACTCTGAGCATGCGTAGCACTTTGTCCGTCGGATTTGTGTACACACGATCGGAATTTCCGACAACGGATTTTGTTGTCGGAAAATTTTATATCCTGCTCTCAAACTTTGTGTGTCGGAAAATCCGATGGAAAATGTCCGATGGAGCCCACACACGGTCGGAATTTCCGACAACACGCTCCGATCAGACATTTTCCATCGGAAATTCCGACCGTGTGTACGGGGCATGACACTCGGAAAGTACATAATAATACATTACTTTGCACCTTATGGCATCTTATGGATTCAGTATGTCTTGTGTTTTGTTTTTCCTTCCAAATTGACTCGTGATGTTAATATGGGTGAAGGTTATATGTCTACATGTTGTCTTCTTAGAATTTAAGTACTTACAAACCCTCTAAGTTTTTCCTATAATTTTTTTGTTTGTCAGAGTATAGATATGGGGGTGGGTCCTTTACATTTTTGACTGTACTTACTGTTGATGGACTCATTACCTCGGCTGGAAGTCTGTTCCAAGCATCCACTACTAGTTTAGTCCATTAGGAACCTCTCAGAGAGGTACAGTGAGGTGTTATTAATGATTTTTGAGGTTAGTATTTTAGGGTAAATACACAAACATCAACGAATAATCCAGCGAGGACCCAGACTTGGCAAAATACTGTGAAATACAGAGGACCTTAAAGCATAGTTTTATGTTTGTTTTAAGGAGAAGCTTTAAATGGAATTAATTGCAGTCAGGCCTAACTAAATTCTAAAACGTTCCTGAAATTACCTTTAAGCGAGCTCCTTCATTAAAGGATCAATTAGTTCGAAGCCATTTTAGAATCACACAACCATCTCTAGAATTAATGAATTGCGGTACTTTTCCCTGTGGAACATGCGACATATGCGACTATGTCGCTGCACAAAATAAATTTAAATTTCCTAACGGTTAATGGCACTCCATTCGCTTCAAAGTCACCTGTCAAACACCTGGCATTGTATACTTTTCCCAATGCCGGTGTGGGGGATTTTATATCCTCAAAACAAAAACACAATTCTATAAATGCATACGCGACCATATCAAACCTTTAAAAAACACAAAATGGAAACTGCCATTAGCCGACATATTGGCATACACCACAACTTTAATCCGCAATTAATCAAATTCTTTGCGCTTGAGCACATTCCTCTAGATTCCCGTGGTGGCAGCGTTGATCGCTCACTGCTACAGTTAGAAGCTCGCTGGATTTACAATTTAAAAGCTACAACCTTTCTAGGCTTTAATGAAAATTTAAGCTTTAAATCTTTTCTTTAGCCCCCCATTGCTATTAGAGCCTTTCCCCTCTCACTGATCCTGACTTTAATACTGTTGGAGGCTTACATTTATATTATTTTTTCCCATTCCCCCCCTGTGTGTCAGTTCCCCTCCCTTTTTTTTTTTTTCTTTCCCCCCTGGTATAACTTACAGAAATATAACTTTTTCTTCTGTGTGTGTTTTTCAAACATACTATGTATCTCTAGTTTATAACCTTGATATCTTGTGAGGTGCAACATGTATTAATTTTAATCTTATATTTAGTAGATGATTCATTGCCTTTACTTGTTTTTGTGCAATAACACTAATGCATCTGATTGTATTATGGTCATAGTCTTAAACCATGTAATGTGAACGTAGCTGCCTTTTCCACACTCCACTCTATGGTGTTATGACAGGATGTGGTACTGTCTTATAGCCCATATACTACATTGCGTCCCTGGTGTCATTCTTTCCCTGGAATGCACTTGGTCCCCGATCTGCGTCCCCCTATTTTGGTCCCGGGGTGGTCGTATCGGCTAGCCATACGGATGCCCAGGGCTTGCCTTTCCCACTTTCTAGCAGGCCCGCCCCATGCCTAGCATCGCCAGACCGCCACTACAAAATCCCATGTTGGCCTCGTCCTCCTGGGGTTTTTACTCCCCCCCATTGCCACCAGCTGCGTTGGCGGGAGGCTGAGGCTTTTGGACGTGCCTAGACCCCTCCCCTTTGCTGCAAGGTCTCCTGGTCAGCGTAGTTCTGAGGGAGTATGGCGGCCGGTGCGCATGCGCACTGGCATCTCTTACGTCCGCGTCGAGCCGGCGACGTCACATGCCGGCTCGTCGGAGGGTGGATTTAAACCGGCTTGCCAGGCTGTTCATTCAGCCTGAGCCGGAGGGTTACACTACACTGTGGCCATCTCTGTATTGGTAAGTTGCTATCAAATACACCCATCTACGTTTATATGCTTTGTCTATTATCTATTACCACTTGTTTGTTTGGTAAGAGGCTATCCAGATCCTCATTGCTTTACCCTTAGGGTTTTTTCTATTTCTTTCCTCGTTTCCCCTATATGTATATAACTAAGCAGTCTCTCTGGCTTGATAGTGCCCTGGCTTGGCTAACTGGCTACTATCCACTCTCTCTAATCACCACTGCTGCTTACACAGCCTTTCGGTTTTCTATCACCATCCTTTAAAATTTTGCCCATACCACTTTACACAATATCCACAGCACCTAAGCATTTCATTTAATTACCAAAACTAACTCTACACATGACTAATTATTATACTTCGTTTATCATCTTTTTAGTCTGCCATTGTATTGAATTCCACACAGTCTTTTGATTGAAGCCTTACCTTCCATACAGACAGTTTGATTGAAGCCTTACCTTCCATACAGACAATTAGAATACTTTTACAATCAGTGACCTTGATGTAAGTATTTAATCTAATCTAGGAGACTTATGTCCCCCCCTTTCTCTACATAATTATCAATACTATACCACGTCATTGCTATATCTCTCTGCTTTCATCTAAAGTCATTGGCACAACAGTATAACCTTATGGTGATTTTGTTGTTCTTCAGTGTCTCCTTATCTGCCCTCTATGGCTGTGCCAAACTGACCCCCCCTGGATTCGGTTTGTGGGGCGTGGGTAGGGACCCGGCCGGGTGATTCTTGGGTATAAAGTTTGTACAGGGTAAGTGTTGAGCGGTGTAGGCAACTGGGTTCACACTCATATTTATACCTCTGTACTGAATTTTTTATTGCACTGTTTCAATCGTTTGTTGTAACTCCTTTTTTTTCTTTTCATTTACTTAGTGGTCTCAGTAGAAATTAAACAATTAAAGTCCTTTGCACATCCCCTGAGGAAGCTATAAAAGCGAAACATGTAGGGTTAATGTGCAATTTGTCTTGCTGCGACTCTGTACTCACCTGTAAACGATTTTCTACCACCAATTGTTTATAATCTTTCAATGCTTTGTAAAATTATGTCCAATTTTTAACCATGCTATGTTAATAAATAAAAAATTGCATTTTATTTTTAATACATTAGTTGTGTACCTCTATATCAGACACCGCTAAAATCCCCTTAATGCCCGCTCCCCCCTATGCTTTGTATTCATATTCATTGGGATGAGGTGTCTTTAGCGAAGGGTGTTGGCCTCATCAACCGGACCAAAAAATTTTCAGCTTTTGCCCCATAGTGTTTCAATACACACTCCCCCAGGTCCGTTTGTTGACAGCACAACAAAAATCAAAAAACCAATCCCTACTTTTTCTCTTATTCCCCAAAACAACAACCAAAATAAAGCTTGTAGAGGTATCTGTATGTATCTTGATATATAGTTGGATCTTCAGTATAACTTTGTTTGATAAACAGTGTACCATGGGGCACATCTTTTAACGTTTATCTCCTTTGTCCCCTTCGGCTTTGGCCTTCTTAGATTTTCTGCGAACTTTTACTTTGTTATCTTTAATTTCTTCCACTTTTTTTCTTTTCCCTGTTTCATTGTCTTCCTCCTCAGTATGGCCACCTTCAGTGGAGAGGCCTGGGAGGGCCTTATGGACAGAATTCAACAGTCCCAGCATTCTGTGGAAATGTCTGACTAGGACCTGGACCAGGCCTTCCTCAGACTCCAACGGCTTCTTGAATGCAAAGTAAGAACATTCTGGCATAGAAAATACTTTCAGAAATATATGGACAACTTAGAGTACAAATTTTCCCCAATTTGAAAAACATTGAGGAATCCCTAAAAATTAGTTGGGAAAATAATTTACAGGCATGCTCCCAGGGCATGATTTCCATATTATGCACACAATATGATGCTGAACTAAAATCCTTAGATGACTCCACTTCACGGTGGTATGAGGAGTATACACTCATCTCCACCAGCACTCGATTCCAAAAGAAGGAACAAGACCTTAAAACGCACATAGAACGATACACTCTAAACATCATTCGCACCAAAGAAAATAAATTCTTAAGGGACATGAGTGCACACACCAATGGTTTCGCCTACAAATGGACTCAAAATACTAATACTAGAAACAGATCTTCTCACTACAACTTTGAATCTAATACCAAAAAACAAAAATGATAATGATATCAACCTCTCCTCACCTTCCTCATCCCTTTCATCCAACCAATCTACCATTTATCACGATTTATCGGGAGATAGACTGCCCAAAAGGCGTAAAGGCAACTCAGATGCTGCCTCCACTGAATCGATGACACACCATTTGGGCAACCCATCAGTACGCCGATCACAACCAGCACAAACTAAACAGGTTCCTGTCCGACAAACCCATTTGCCTCAACCACCACACTCCACAACTCGTGGACCCCAGGCTTCGGCTTCACTTTCTATGGTGCCTGTAGCACCAATCACGTCTAACACGGCTTCCCCTTTACACCCCAATCTTCCTAAAAAAACTAACACTAATGAAGCCATTATTTCCCCTTCGGGCACCCCAGTACCACCTGACATCAAATTAGCCCCCCTTTTTTTAGGGAAAGATTAAAATCTAGATGCTTGAATGACCCTACTCCTACTTCCATTGACAACGAGGAAGAAAACAATCTTCGTTTGTCAATAATTAATTTGTCTTCTTACAACCTAACTAATATTGAAACACAAGTCCTACAGTTAGGCCTTACATTTTGTCCGGACTCTCAATGTGACAAATTCTCACTTATTAAAGATCTACATTTGTTTGCGCGCAGACTTCTATACAGAACCATTTTTGATAAACCCTCGCCTGCCCCTAACTATGATTCCAATATTCAAGAAAGTATTGAGGATCATCAAGCCCTTGAGGATTTGATGGAACTGTGGAAGGAGGGACACACTACTGACGACGACGGGGTGTGCACGTCTCCACCCGCGTTGTCGGTCACTGGTGTGTCCTCCCTCCCCTCAGTCTTTCAGACCCAAATCTAGACTGTTTCCCCTTTCAAATACCAACCCTAATATTTTGGCATTTATAAAATAAACAACTAAAGAAATCGAAAAACTCAAAATCCCTACTACTAAAACCTGCAATCTGACTCCCGAGCAAAGTAATGCAGTTAAGTTCTTACAAGCTAACCCCGACATAATAATCAAACCCTCAGACAAGGGGGAACTTAGTTGTCATGAGCATGACTCAATACATCAATATGTGCCAAAATATCCTCAAAAACCGCAATTGGTACCGTCCCATCTCTAAAACAGTTATCGAAAACTTTGATGTCCAATATCGCACTATTATCTTTCGAGCTTATCGCGAGGGAATTATAGATCAAAACACCTTAAATTTCCTAAACGTTAGGGACCCATGGATCCCAATATTTTACGCACTACCAAAGGTTCACTAGTCATTGACAGAACCTCCAGGACGCCCTATAATCTCTGGATGCTCAAGTCTTACTGAAAATGCCAGTTCCCTGGTAGACAGCTATTTACAACCTCACGTAATGGCACTTTTATCTTATATAAAGGATACGAATGTTCTCTAAAAAACAATAGAGGATCTATCCCTCCCCCTAACACCTATTTAGTAGCATTGGATGTTGAAAGTTTGTATGATGCTATTCCACACGATGCAGGACTCAAAGTAATACAGCAGCACCTGGATGAGAGAGGCCCATCTTTCACAAAATATAATGCCTTTATTTTGTACTTATTGAGCTTCATTTCGAAACACAATGTGTTTGTCTTTAACTCCTCCCATTTCCTCCAGGTACAGGGCGTTGCAATGGGGATCAAATGTGCCCCCTCCTATGCAAACCTGTACCTGGGGGGGGTGGGAGAAGGAGGTCCTCAATAGAGATGACCTTAATCACCTACATGACAGAATTTTGGCATGGTATCGCTTCATAGACGATGTCCTTATTTTTTGGTCAGGAACTGAAAATGAATTAAATGAATTTTTAAGAATCATTTCTATAAACAACTTTAATCTAAAATTCACTATGAACTACAGCCAGAGCAGCATTCATTTCCTTGATCTGGTTATTTCCATCAATGCAGACGGCAAACTTGACTCATCCCTGTATAGAAAACCCTCAGCAGGGAATACTATCCTTCATGCTCGTAGTTCAGTCAGTATCTAAGACTAAAATGAAATTGCAGTAAGGACCTTGATTTCAAAATCGCAGCTAGGGATCTATACAATCGTTTGAAGGCGAGAGGGTATAGCCATGCCTGCCTCAAGAAAGCATTCAACAGAGCCAATTCAAAAACCAGGAACTCACTAATATTTTCAAACAAGCGGGTCAAAAATTTAGGTAATGTACGAGTCATTACTCAATATTCTTGTCAGCATCAACAATTCAGACGCATATTGAAAAAATTTTGGCCACTCCTATCTGCAGATCCCACTGTGAGCAAGTTCATAAAAAACGTTCCTGAAATTACCTTTAAGCGAGCTCCTTCGTTACAGGATCAATTCGTTCAAAGCCATTTTAGAATCACACAACCATCTCTAGAATTAATGAATTGTGGTACTTTTACCTGTGGAACATGCGACATATGCGACTATGTCGCTGCACAAACTAAATTTAAATTACCTAACGGTAAATGGCACTCCATTCGCTTCAAAGTCACCTGTCAAACACCTGGCATTGTATACTTTGCCCAATGCCGGTGTGGGGGATTTTATATCGGCAAAACAAAAAGACAATTCTATAAACGCATACGCAACCATATCAAACCTATAAAAAAACACAAAATGGAAACTGCCATTAGCCGACATATTGGCATACACCACAACTTTAATCCGCAATTCATCAAATTCTTTGCGCTTGAGCGCATTCCTCTAGATTCCCGTGGTGGCAGCGTTGATCGCTCACTGCTACAGTTAGAAGCTCACTGGATTTACAATTTAAAAGCTACAACCTTTCCAGGCTTTAATGAAAATTTAAGCTTTAAATCTTTTCTTTAGCCCTCCATTGCTATTAGAGCCTTTCCCCTCTCATTGATCCTGACTTTAATACTGTTGGAGGCTTACATTTATATTATTTTTTCCCATTTCCCCCCCCTGTGTGTCAGTTCCCCTCCCTTTTTTTTCTTTTTTTCTTTCCCCCCTGGTATAACTTACAGAAGTATAACTTTTTCTTCTGTGTGTGTTTTTCAAACATACTATGTATCTCTAGTTTATAACCTTGATATCTTGTGAGGTGCAACATGTATTAATTTTAATCTTATATTTAGTAGATGATTCATTGCCTTTACTTGTTTTTGTGCAATAACACTAATGCATCTGATTGTATTATGGTCATAGTCTTAAACCATGTAATGTGAACGTAGCTGCCTATTCCACACTCCACTCTATGGTGTTATGACAGCATGTGGTACTGTCATATAGCCCATATACTGCATAGCGTCCCTGGTGTCATTCTTTTCCTGGAATGCACTTGGTCCCCGATCTGCGTCCCCTATTTTGGTCCCAGGGTGCTCGTATTGGCTAGCCATACGGACGCCCAGGGCTTGCCTTTCCCACTCTCTAGCAGGCCCGCCCCACTCCTAGCATCACCAGACCGCCACTACAAAATCTCATGTTGGCCTCGTCGTCCTGGGGTTTTTACTCCCCCGCATTGCCACCAGCTGCGTTGGCGGGAGGCTGAGGCGATTGGTGGACGGGATCCGGGGCACTCCTATTTGCTTTTGGACGTGCCTAGACCCTTCCCCTTCGCCGCAAGGTCTCCTGGTCAGCGTAGTTCTGAGGGAGTGTGAAGATATATAAAATATAGGAACCATATCTTCTTGTATATTCAGAGTTCTCCTTTCTTTTTAAAAATATATATACACTGTATTTTTGAGAATCTGTGTTCCAGTAAGAAAAGTTTCTGAATTCTCTCGGTATTGCAACACATGTGGCTGGGTTGACCAACATCTAAATGTTCTGCCAATGATTCTCCGAATATGAGATATGGAAAGATGTTGACATAAAAAGTCCCTGTCCAAATGTCAACTTAACCTCTTTTCCAGTAATTATTTCTCGTAATCATTTCTCCCTTTTCTGTCAAAACAACTTATCAGTTTGAAATATTCTAGGTTATGATGACCCCTAAAAGTTGGACTTTGTGGCCAAAATCGTTAGCCAAGCATGTGTTGAAATACTAAGTGAAATGCGCACTTGTGACGCATAACTGTGGGCTTTGTGCCCTTTATAGGATCCAATGTAACCACTGTCTATAAATATTGTACTTTTATTCTTGTATGTCACTCTTCTCCTGACTTTAAGGAGAAAGGGTCCGCTGTACAGTGTATATTCTGAAGTAAACCATATGTGAGACGAATGCAGCTCTATTGGCGTTGATGTCCTTTATTTCAAGGTTCAACTTTACATTTGGTGACCCCTGATGTTTCTTCTTGTTTGCATCTCCACCACCGGCTCCCCACCTTCTCCAGGACGGACAGTAACAAAGAGGCCTCAGGTGAGAAAAACAATTTCTTTTCTCATTATAAATGCTGTCTTTTCTGTGCGGTGTGGAGGGGTCGGTTGGGGGAGTGCAGCCACAGAAGGTAACACGTTTCCTATTTTGATTTTGCCTGCATACTTGTCTCTGTATGGTTACTAAAGAATGTTAAAGGTACCTATTATAATTTAAAGCATGCTAAAGAATGATCATTTTAAGCGCTTGACTTTTTCTCCTTGTCTCCAGAAATGACAATATATATATATATATTGTGTAAAGGGATGTATAAGTGCAGGTACCACAATTTCTAGAGAGTGAATAGAAGTTGGTGGTGGTGTTGTTTTTCTTTGTGTATGTTTTTTTTTTGTATGTTTTTTTTGCGCATTTGTGGTCCTAAGGCGGATAGATATTGCCTTCAGTGGATAGCCACAAGTGAGGTGAATGACCTGCTGTGTGTTCTCTGGGATAGGGAGTCTAGATAGGGACTACCCTATTACCACTCAGAAAGGAGACGTCCTTCTGAGAGTAGAACGAGTGAGATATCTCAATTCAGTACTGGGCTGCTGGTACACAGCCATAATGTTAAACGGTGGAGCTCTCGATCCCGGAGTTCCAAATTATTGTCATTTCTGAAGAGATTAATGAGAAATTGTGATAAATATGGAAAAAAAAATGTTTTGCTTGTCATAAATACATTTGGGTTAACAAAAGAGGGAAAAAAAAAAGTTATTGAAAATAGCAAAAGCAACAGGGCTAAGTATTGTTAAATTGCAACCAAGTGCTCCTATCATCAAAATGATGGTGAGTGGAGACCCAGATGCCCTGAAACATTATGTAAAATGGTAAAATGGTGTAAACTAACAAAAAAGGAGTATAAAAAGGACCCGTCTAAATGGTGGCCGCCAGAAGGGTCTTTGGATACGCCTACAATTGATGCATTGTTTAATTTGTTTTTTTGTTTTTTTTTAAAAAAAGGTCTGATTGATTGAATGTTTGGCAGCCTGGGAAGAATTATCTAGGAAAGATATAAACCACCCCCCCTATAAAATGTGCTCAGAGAAAGCTGCTTTACATGTAGAAAATAAGGATAAAATACCCAATGCTTGGGTTTCCCCTTATGAGTCATAAGAAGGGAATTATTAGGAGCATCTGCACCTATGGTATAGCAAGTGAAGACTCATAGGTAAACTTGTTAATAAACAGTATTCCCTGCATTACCGTAGAGAACAACCATTCTATGATGTAGATGGTACAATGACATTTGAAAAAGATGGGGAACTGTGGCAGTACACTCCAGCAAGAGCAGATGCCTTAGCAAGATTTAATAAATTAAGTAAATCTGATACTAATACTCCTCCAGTAGGGAGTTCTAGAGATCATGCCTCACCTGTATTAACTAGGCAACAGGTGAAACGGATGGGATTACTGCCCCAGCGTACCCCAGAAGATAGACTAAGGACAAAAGAGTATTTTAAATCCAAATTAGAACCATTTGGACAAATCCCCTTGAGAGAGGTAGCTTTACTGGGGGAGGAAGATGACCAGGGTAATTACACCGCAAGAATAGGAAAAGTGTATGTCCCCTGGAAGCCTAATGAGATTAGGGCAATTATTGCAGATCTGCCCAACTTAGAGAAATGTCCAAAGAAATGGTATAGAGAAATGTCCAAAGAAATGGTATAAAAAGTTGATGTGGATAGAGAAAATGCAACAAGCTGCATATATTGATATGTGGATGTTGATTGTCAGTGTCAGAAAAGAATGTGGATGTATGGAATGTATTTGCAAGATATGCAAGCATTGATGGATGTTGTTCAAAAGAAAGGTGAGGATGTGTTACTGGAATAGATTCAAATATGCTATTCAGAAGCATACTGATTGGATTCCAGATGATGAGAGTGATATGAAACGAGCATGATATGAAGCGAGCAGAGTTGGTGAATGTATTGATGGATGAAATGTTGTCTGAAATTAGGGAAGAAATAGAGCTTCGTACAGTGGCATGGAGAAAGAAACCTGCCCCTGAATTAGTTGAGATTTCTCAAATAGCTTACGAAGTGTTAAAAAAAAAAAAAAAAAAAAAAAAGGAAAGACATGGTAGAAAAGAAGAAAACAAAAATGATGAATATACAACTACCAGAGGTTAACGAAAAAGTCCCTGAACCTAAGGGGGTACCAATATCTACAGTACAGGTAACACCTTAGGGTGTACCAGTAACGGCCCCCCTTACCCACCTTCGGGAGTGCTATATATATCCAATTATGGAGCGCCACGGCAAAAGCGTGGCAATTGGAGACAAAAGGAGGGACAACGCATAAACCCTAGAATTCAGTCTCGATACCAACAAATCATCCTAAATAGAGTAAGGCTCCCAACCCTGCAGCCTCGTGTCCTCTCCACTTGCTACAAGTGTGGATTGAGTGGGCATATAGCCAAGGACTGTAGGGAGCGCTAGGATAAGCTGGGATGTGCTGACAATATAGATGACACATTTTATCAGGCTTTAGCAGTAATTGAAGTTGATTCTGTTGATGAACCAATGGTTGAAATAAATGTAAATGGTATTGATTTGTGTGGACTCATAGACACAGGGGCTTCATGGTCTCTTTTACATGTCTTTGATCCTAACTTACCACTTTCCAGTGAAAGAGTTTCGTTGGTGGGAGTAAGTAATAATATAATTTCAGTAAGAGTTACGCAATCTGTACCGGTGACATTGGGAGAGCATTCAACGGAACACTCATTTGTAGTCGTCTCCACATTCCCCCTGTAATTTATTAGGAAGAGATCTACTTTTAGAAATGGGGGTAACCATTGCATTATCTCCGGATAAAACTGTTATTGACATACCGCATAGGTTAAAAGATGAAGCAACTGATTTGTTGTTTATGCCTTTATTAGTAGCTGATATGGAGGGAGGAATTTCAGAAGAAGTCAAACAAAAAATTAACCCTTCTATATGGGTAACAGGAGTAAACACTCCTGGTCTTATAAAAGTTGCTCCTGTACGATTAAATAGAGACCCTACATTGCCAGTACCTAGACTACCTCAATACCCCTTATCTCCTGAATCAGTTGAAGGTATTAAACCAGTAATAGAAGAGTTACTACAGGAGGGTGTTCTTACTCCTTGTAGGAGTTCAGCTAATACTCCAATATATCCAGTTCCCAAATCTATAAAAGCAGGAGAGGATAGCCGTCGATGGAGATTGGTGCATAATTTACGCGCCGTCAACAAGGTAATTATACCATCAGTACCTGTGGTACCCAACCCCTTTATTATACTGGCAACAATACCTCCTTCAGCAACTCACTTTACTGTAATTAATCTTGTCTCAGCCTTCTTTAATGTTCCTGTTCATCCAGATGATCAATGGTTGCTAGCCTTCACGTTTGAGAAAAAGCAACTTACCTGGACTAGATTGCCAATGGGATATCATGATTCCCCCAGTTGCTTTTCTCAGGCGCTCAAGGATAAATTAGATGAGTGGCAGCCACTCATGGGATCGGTATTAGTACAATATGTGGATGATCTTTTGCTAGCATTCCCTGATGAACAGGCATGTACTGAGGATTTAATTTCTTTAATGAATTTTTTAGCCAGTATGGGACAAAGAGTAGATGTTGCAAAAGTGCAATGGGTTAAATTAAAAGTACAATACCTGGGCCACTGTGTCTCCCAAGGTATCAAACATTTGACAGCCAAAAAGGAAAAAGGTAAATGCAAAGCAACAAATGCCCACAGTTCTAAAACAGTTGAGAGCATTGCTTGGATTACTGGGATATTGTAGACAGTTTTTACCTCAATATTCTACAATTATAGGTCTTAGCTGTTCAAAGTAGAAGGGAAAGATGAGCTAAGTCTTGCAGAACGAAGATGTATGTTAGAAATGCCCCAAGCCCTCTGCCCCTCTCCAACTTACTTATTTTTTATTCTTTGTCTTTTTTGGTCAACACAACCACAGTGTTCACGAATAACTTGGCATTCACTAGCACACAAATGAAATGCCCGCTCTTTTTGGACACTTTTTTTCTTCTCTCTCTTTGGCTCTTTTTTTTCTTTTTTTTTTTCTTTTCTTCTCTTTGTTGCTCTTTTGCCAGTTTTCGCAGCAATGGAAGCTCATGGCGTTGGACTGGCTTGCCTGCAGGAAACTCACCTCACTAATGATACCAAACTACATGTTCGGAACCATAAATTTCAAGAACAGTATCACTCAGTCTACACCTCATACTCAAGAGGGGTGAGCATATTGGTGGGGAGAGGTATCTTGTTTTCCTGCAGGGAAGCCAGAATCGACGCGTTGGGTCGCTATGTCTTTTTGAGTTGCGTCGTGGAAAATAAGCCTTTGGTAATAGCAAATATTTACATCCCTCCTCCGTTTAAAACAGAGATCATTTTGGAGCTGCTGGAATTTGTGGAGAGCAAGCTAGATGTACCGATAATATTGGTGGGGGATTTTAATGCAGTTTTGGATAACAAAATGGACCGATTTCCGCCTATAAATCGGGCGGAAAGGCTATCGGAGGGCCGCCTAGGCCAACTTCTGGAAGAGGTTGGGTGGTGCGACCTGTGGAGATCCCATAACCCAAAAATCCGACAGTATTCTTGTTATTCGGGATCACATTCCACTCTCTCACGTATAGACATGGCAGTAGGCAATAGTGAAGCTCTGCAAATAATAGGGGATATAGAGTATAAGCCGAGGGGTATCTCAGATCACTCCCCCCTGATCCTGACTCTGAATTTAAATGCTAGATCTAGCCGGAAAAGGTGGACAATAAAACCACTATGGCTGGATTTAATAAGCAGCCCAGCAGAAGTTACTTCCAAACTAAAAGAGTTTGTAACGTTTAACGCAGGCACAGCCCCTGCGGGGGTAGTGTGGGACACTCTAAAAGCGTTCCTTAGGGGACTATTACACCAACAGGTTGTCATAGTAAAGAAAAAGTCAAGGGAACAGGAGGCGAGGGCTAGTAGGGAGGCTACGGAGTCAGAAGCACAATATGTGGCGGACCCAACCCCCGCAAAACAGGAGGTCTGGCTCAGTAAACAACAAGAATACAGGGAATTAATTACTAGAAGAGCAGAAAATAAAAGATTGTTTCAGAAGCAAAATTATTATGGCGAAGGGGAGAAAGTAGGTCGAATGCTGGCACTTATAACTAAGTCTAACTTATCCCCATCGGCCATTCTTTCAATTAGGACACCGGCTGGAGAGATTACTTCTGACCCCGCCGAGGTCCTAGAGACCTTTACCACATTCTATAGGGACCTGTACAGGTCGCGCCGGGGGTCGGACCGGCGCGTTATGGACAGGTTTGTGGAAGGGGTGGATCTGCCCAGGCTTTCGGAAGGGGACAGGAGCGAGATGGAGTCTCCCCTGACCCTGGAGGAGTTGCAAAAGGCTGTTGCAGAGTTGTCAGGCCAGAAATCCCCTGGCCCGGATGGTCTGCCATTGGAGATTTACAGAAAGTACGGGGAGGTCCTACTTCCGGAGCTTCTAAAAGTACTGGAACAGACGACTAAGGACGGGAGGTTACCCTCATCAATGTTGGAGGCCGACATAGTGGTGATACCAAAAGAGGGAAGAGACCAATTGGAAGTCACCTCATATAGACCGATATCATTACTGTGCTCAGACGCCAAGATCGTAGCAAAGGTGCTAGCGTCCAGATTAAACAAGTATATCGCAAAACTCGTGCACCCAGATCAGTCGGGATTCATCCCCGGTCGGTCTACCAGCACCAATATCAGAAGGGCATACTTGAACCTCCAGGTCCCAACAGAGAACGCGGGGCCTAGAGCCATACTGTCTTTAGACACCGCCAAGGCCTTCGATAGCCTGGAGTGGGAATATCTTTGGTGGGTGCTGGAAAAGTTTGGATTTGGCCCCATATTCATCAACTGGTTAAAAATTCTTTACAATCATCCAAGGGCAAGACTCAAGATAAACAATGACTATTCGGAAAGCGTCCCCCTCGAAAGAGGGACAAGACAGGGCTGTCCCCTATCCCCGTTGTTGTTCGTCTTAGCTATGGAGCCATTGGCGGGAGTGGTGAGATCATCACCTGAACTACAGGGTTTCCATAGAAAGGGCAAGGAAGAGAGAATATCGCTTTTTGCGGACGATGTCCTATTCTTCCTTGGGGACATGACCTCCTCACTGGAGAAAGTAATGCACCTAGTGGAGGACTTTGAAAAATTCTCAGGGCTGACTATCAATTGGGAGAAATCATCGCTCCTGCCGGTCGATCCATTGGCCAATCCTATCTCAATGAGCCTACCCCAACTGAGAGTTACGGGGAAAATGAAGTACCTTGGTGTCGTGTTGTCCAAGGACCCTGGTGCGTTTATTGAAGACAACCTGGTCCCTCTCCTATTAAAACTTAAAAAAAAATGCGACATCTGGTGTAGACTCCCCCTATCTGTGGCGGGCCGGGCCAACTTGATCAAGATGGTATGGCTGCCCCAGTTACTATACCTGCTCCACAACTCCCCAGTATGGATCGGGGAGAAGTGGTTTCAAAGAATCCAATCCCTTTTTAGGGAATTAATCTGGAAAAAAGGACAGGCCAGGATAAGCCTACAAAAGTTGCAGTGCCCCGCCTCGGAGGGGGGACTGGGGGTCCCCCACCCGTTTACCTACTTTCTGGCAGCCCAGCTACAGCAACTCGGGGGATGCGCCATTGATGGTGGGGGGAAGTAAGAGTGCCCAGATTGCTCTGCAGGGAAGCCCACATAGCTCATTGGTTGAGGCATTGGAGGCAGACTCACTACAGAGAGAGTCTTCGACACTTAAAATGATTACCAGGGTCTGGCAGACAGCTAAGCAAATAATGGGGTACAAGGGAATCTCAGAATACTCACCAATCTGGAATAACAAGAACTTGCAGGAACTATTATCCGTTGACAGGAGCAAGCTGTGGGAGAGGAACGGGATTCGTCGACTGACTCAGATATATGAGGGGAATACCCTGAAACCCTTTGAGGAACTGAGGCATGAATACGGGCTATCAAGCCGTGTATTCTACAGTTATTTACAGATTAGACACGCCTTAAGCAAGCAGTTTGGAAGGCAACCCCCCACATGGTGTAAGATTCCACTACTACAAACAATAATCAAATCAGAGACCTCTAAGGGGTTAATCACAGAGACATATACTCAATTAATAAAGAAAATAAACACGTATGTAGGTTATCTCGGGGGTAAGGACAGGTGGGCGACCGATGTGGGGGAGATAACCGACATACAGTGGAAAAGGATCCTGGAACTTGGATCGGAGGTGTCGGTCTCTCCCTCACAAAAGGCCTCCCATCTGATGCTATTGCATAGGTCCTACTACACGCCAAGAAAGCTCTTTATGTTTGGTCGTCGAACCAACGATGAGTGCCCCAGATGCAGGGGAACAGGTGATCTGATCCATATGTTCTGGAGGTGTCCAAAACTAGCGAGGTACTGGCCTGAGATCGTAAAGAAAATAAACACTACGTTTAAAACTAATCTAGAGTTAGATCCTAGGACCTGTGTGCTGGGGCACGTTACCAACGAACCGAGAGACAGGAACGCGGCGGTAGCGGAAGCAAGATGCCTGTTCCAAGCTAGAAAACTAATCGCACAGTCTTGGCAATCAAGAACTCCTCCCACCCCGGAAGATTGGTTGGGAACTGTCAACTCCACAGTGTGGAGCGAGAGAACATTCTACACTAGGTCAGGCAGATATAATAAATTTGTAAGAATGTGGAACCTGTGGATTCAAACAATGCCGTGCCCGTCATCCGTGCTGTCCTAGTGCCGAGATTATCCGCTCTCTATCAATGGGGTGGGTTGAGCTAAGAGCAGCCCAGTAGCTAGAGCCGAGAAAAGAACAATGCATGGAACCTATATCGGTCATCGGATGTGCCTCGAATATATAGGGGGTAAAGAGGTGGGGGGACACAGGAGGGTGGGTGGGTGGACTTACCAGAAAGAAAAGTACTAATATACAGATATGCATAATAGTTACAGGAGAATAGGCGGTCAATCGACCTCGTATGCTACGCACTTTGCAATGTGGTATTATTGTAACTATCTATACATTGAAATCTATACTGTAATATAATACTTATACAGTTAAAAAACAAAAAAAAAAAAAAAAAGGGAATGCTTTGAAAAGCCACAATGATGTGACTGGATTTGGGACATACGTGAGCAACATTCTGACGACAGTCTCTGGACAAAGTTAACTGAAGTGGCAAAAAGAAAAAAAAAAAAAAGAAATGCCCCAAGAGTGGGGGCTCAAGTTCAGCAGATAGTGGAGTATGGTGATTTGATTATAATGAAAATGTCATTACTTCCCTGAACTTGCTGTCTTGAATTTGGGACAAAATACAGAACCAATGATTGATGTGTCAGTTAATGGTTTGTCTATTCTGTGTTTAATAGATAAAGGCGATTCAAAGAGTTTGTTAAATATATGTGATGCCAATTTTTCCACTTCGAATCAGCAGGTAATTTTGGTCGGGGTAAGTAATGATGTAATTATTGTCAAAGTTACTGAACCTCTACAAGCAAGAATGGGAGGTCAGTGTCATAAATGTTCTTTTGTTTTATTGCCATACTCCCCTGACTATCTATTAGACAGAGGTATACTAATAAATATAGGAGTAACTATAGTTTTAACTACTGAAAGAATGGGAGTAAAACATACTTGAAGTAAAGGGAAACTTTAGATTTGCTCCTTATGCCAGCAATTTATTAACCCCAAGCAAAAGGGGCTATTGTAAATATTTATAGTGACTCAACCTATGCTGTAGGCATAATGCATAGTTTTGCACAATTCTGGCAAGAGAGGGGTTATCTGGCAGCAGCAGGAACCCCTATACAACATAAAGAGTTAATTGTTAGATTATTGGCAGCGGTCCAGCTGCTTCTTAAAGTTGCAGTAATTAAATATAAAGCACATACTAGAGCAGATGATAGCATATCACTTGGAAATGCTTTGGCGGATAGGTATGCTAAAGATGTTATACATTCTTATGAGCCAACTACAGCGCTTCCAACATTCCTGCTCACAGATCTTCAAGTGGATCTGGATATTTTATCAGCTCTACAGGCAAGCTCGCCTCATACATCCTTTTGGACCACAAAGGGAGCTGTTTGTGGAGCAGATGGTATATGGAGATTAAAAAACAGACTGGTTGCTCCTCCGACATTGTTTCCTTCTTTGCTTTGAGCCATGGGCCTTGCCATGTCTCAACAGGAGGCATGTGTCGGGTGGTAGCCAGAGATTGGTGGGCTCTAGGTTTTTCTGCATATGCTGCTAAAAAGGTTACTGAATGTTCTATATGTCAAATGCTTGACATAGGAAAGTCAGTGCCCACTCCCATGAAGCATATTCCACATACTGAGGAGCCATTTCAAATTGTGCAAATTGACTTCTCGGATATGCCCCCTTGTGGTCGATTTAAGTATTTTTGCATTGATCAATTTTTGAACTGGCCAGAGGCTTGGCCCACGTCCAAAAAGTGATGCCAGAACTGTGGTAAAATGTCGAGGGAATTGATCCCAAGGTGTGGTATAGGGTCAATAATTTCCTCAGATAGAGGTACACATTTTGATAGTAAACTTATGGCAGAAGTAGTGAATATTTTGGGTATGAAACAGTAATTGCATACTCCTTACAGACCTCAAGCTAGTGGGATGGTGGAATGCAGCAATCAAGCCCTGAAGAGGTATTTAGCTAAAATAACTGCTAATGGACAAAGCACATGCGTTACCTATAGCCTTTAGGACTACCCCTAAAGAGAAACATGGACTGTCACCTTTTGACATATTGTTTGGGCGACCGCCCAGGAGACTACATTCATCTCTTGTGCAGCCAGAGACAGTGACTTTAATGAATGGACATTGCAAATTGGCAAATGTGTTTTCTGATACTTTTTCCAGAGCGAAAGCAGGACAACCTGTGGACACAAGTGAAGGAACTCATGGACTAAAGTTAGGAGATTGGGTGTATATCAAGAATCACACACCCCGGACTACTCTGTCCCCTAAGTGGAAAGGATCATTTCAGGTCATTCTTGTGTCTCCTACCACAGTGAAGCTGAAAGACTATAAGTATTGGGTGCATGGTTCACACTGTAAAAAGTCTGTGACTCCTAAAGAAAATATAAGCCGGTCTGCCGCTGGCAAGAATTGTTCTGTACCTTTACCTTCCAGGTCTCCTCCACTGACTTGTGCGTGAGCAAGAAGACTGCAGAATGAATCTCCTAGGGCCTAAGATGAATGTGAAGCTCTGGAGTGTTATCCTCTGCGGTGGAGTAGTGGTATGGATTACAGTCATGACATATGAATGGACACACAAGGAAGAAAAGGGTAAGATGCAAGACACTTTTCTTTTTAATGCTACTGTAATGGAAGAAATGTCACAACTTGAACCAGTTTCAGATGCAAGCTGCCAAGAAGCTGAATATCACTAATTGCTGGATATGCACACATGCACCTATTTCTCATAAGACTTTCTCCTCTTTGTTAGGAATACCTAGAACTTTAGCTAAAATGGAGGACAGTGTATACTTTGGTGAAGTCAGTAGAACAATGATTGACAGAGCTATTTCACTTCTACTATTCACAAATGCTCCATTGAGAAAACCAGCTGTCTGCATTAACTTTTACTTTGGTAGAGTCATACCTGCTACTTGGTATATGGAGGATAATGACTTTCAAGAAACACAGCTCCACAAAATACCTATACACTTTCTTAAAAAAGACTTTGTGCACCTTGTTAAAAGGAACCTCACTGATCAGTCAGCTCCCGGAGAAGATGAAATCCCAGGAGGAAAAGAGGAAGAAGAAGACTCCGAGATTAATGAGAAAAATGACAATTCTCCTGATAGGCCTACATTTTATCCTAAGTCAGATGATAATTTTACAAATGTTGAATCACATGACAGAGAGATTAAACCATTGTTTTCTATTCCTTGGGTAAATAGATGTTGTATTAAAAAGGCTTTCAGTTTCATCATTAATTTGGCAGGCTTGATGGATAACATTACTGCCCTGTATGATAGAAGCTTTATAGCCCTTGCTATAGAATTAAAGATGATCAAGAAGGAGGTTTTGCAGCACCGGCTGATGCTGGATTATCTCACGGCCAGTCAAGGAGGAATATGCATCATAGTAGGAACTACTTGTTGTAACTACATCGTTAATGATACTAAGACTGAAGATGCCATCATTTCACATGTAGAAAAAGTACAACGAATGAAGGTTAAATTTTGCAAAGAATATACCGAAACTACTTGGGTTGAAGGTAACTGGGAAAGCTGGCTTTCCTGGCTCAATCCTCTCAACTGGTTTTCTGGTATTGCAGGATGGTTTTCTGGAATTTTGCATGGTATTTTATACATTGTAGGAATTATAGTTTTCATAATCCTAATAGTTAAATGTGCACCTATGTTATGCAAATGTTGTTTGAAAATCACACGTGCTGGTACTAATATTGGTTCTTCTGAGCCCTTAAGGTCTCGAGTCAGAACTGCTCATGAAATGGTGGTCCGCATACCTGGAAATCAACCTAAAGATACAGAAGAAGCTTAAAAGGGATACCGAAAGAATTCTAAACACAGGAGGGGCTGTGAAGATATATAAAATATAGGAACCATATCTTCTTGTATATTCAGAGTTCTCCTTTCTTATTAAAAATATATATACACTGTATTTTTGAGAATCTGTGTTCCAGTAAGAAAAGTTTCTGAATTCTCTCGGTATTGCAACACATGTGGCTGGGTTGACCAACATCTAAATGTTCTGCCAATGATTCTTGGAATATGAGATAGGGAAAGATGTTGACATAAAAAGTCCCTGTCCAAATGTCAACTTAACCTCTTTTCCAGTAATTATTTCTCGTAATCATTTCTCCCTTTTCTTTCAAAACAACTTATCAGTTTGAAATATTCTAGGTTATGATGACCCCTAAAAGTTGGACTTTGTGGCCAAAATCGTTAGCCAAGCATGTGTTGAAATACTAAGTGAAATGCGCACTTTTGACGCATAACTGTGGGCTTTGTGCCCTTTATAGGATCCAATGTAACCACTGTCTATAAATATTGTACTTTTATTCTTGTATGTCACTCTTCTCCTGACTTTAAGGAGAAAGGGTCCGCTGTACAGTGTATATTCTAAAGTAAACCATATGTGAGACGAATGCAGCTCTATTGGCGTTGATGTCCTTTATTTCAAGGTTCAACTTTACAGGAGTATGGCGGCCGGTGCGCATGCGCACTGGCATCTCTTACGTCCGCGTCGAGCCAGCGACGTCACACGCCGGCTCGTCGGAGGGGGGATTTAAACCGGCTTGTCAGGCTGTTCATTCAGCCTGAGCCGGAGGGTTACACTACACTGTGGCTGTCTCTGTATTGGTAAGTTGCTATCAAATACACCCATCTACGTTTATATGCTTTGTCTATTATCTATTACCACTCGTTTGTTTGGTAAGAGGATATCCAGATCCTCATTGCTTTACCCTTGGGGTTTTTTCTATTTCTTTCCTCGTTTCCACTATATGTATATAACTAAGCAATCTCTCTGGTTTGATAGTGCCATGGCTTGGCTAACTGGCTACTATCCACTCTCTCTAATCACCACTGCTGCTTACACAGCCTTTCGGTTTTCTATCACCATCCTTTAAAATTTTGCCCATACCACTTTACACAATATCCACAGCACCTAAGCATTTCATTTAATTACCAAAACTAACTCTACACATGACTAATTATTATACTTCGTTTATCATCTTTTTAGTCTGCCATTGTATTGAATTCCACACAGTCTTTTGATTAAAGCCTTACCTTCCATACAGACAATTTGATTGAAGCCTTACCTTCCATACAGACAATTAGAATACTTTTACAATCAGTGACCTTGATGTAAGTATTTAATCTAATCTAGGAGACTTATGTCCCCCCCTTTCTCTACATAATTATCAATACTATACCACGCCATTGCTATATCTCTCTGCTTTCATCTAAAGTCATTGGCACAACAGTATAACCTTATGGTGATTTTGTTGTTCTTCAGTGTCTCCTTATCTGCCCTCTATGGCTGTGCCAAACTGACCCCCCCTGGATTCGGTTTGTGGGGCGTGGGTAGGGACCCTGCCGGGTGATTCTTGGGTATAAAGTTTGTACAGTGTAAGTGTTGAGCGGTGTAGGCAACTGGGTTCACACTCATATTTATAACTCTGTACTGAATTTTTTATTGTACTGTTTCAATCGTTTGTTGTAACTCCTTTTTTTTCTTTTCATTTACTTAGTGGTCTCAGTAGAAATTAAACAAATAAAGTCCTTTGCACATCCCCTGAGGAAGCTATAAAAGTGAAACATGTAGGGTTAATGTGCAATTTGTCTTGCTGCGACTCTGTACTCACCTGTAAACGATTTTCTACCACCAATTGTTTATAATCTTTCAATGTTTTGTAAAATTATGTCCAATTTTGAACCATGCTATGTTAATAAATAAAAAATTGCATTTTATTTTTTAATACATTATTTGTGTACCTCTATATCAGACACCGATAAAATCCCCTTAATGCCCACTCCCCCCTATGCTTTGTATTTAAATTCTAAAACTTTTTTTTGGGTGGTCTGTTTCATTAAACAGAGGTCCTGCTCTCTCTAATACAACTTCTTGTGGCCTGCTTGACTTGCAAATGGATTTGCACCGAGAGTCAATTAATATGCTAATCACCACTGAGAGAGGGTGTTGCCTTTTGTATAGCTTCAATGCTCTTTCACAATTTAAAGAGAAAGGGGTACATAAATCTCAGGTTGAGGCAGCATTAAATCTGTACTTTTTTTTTTTTAATTTGTGTAGTTTTTTTTTATTTTTAATCTTATTTCTTTTTTACGTTAACTATTTTTATTTTTGTTTAAAAAAAGAACGACTTTTATTTATTTATTTTTTTCTTTTAATGTTAACTATTTTTCTTTCTTTGCTATATTACCTCTATTTTTGTTGGTGATTCTTGAGTTTGGTTTCATTATGGTGAAATAAAATTAAAAAAAGAGGGGAGTGTGGGGAACATTATATGGAGAACATTTAAAACGGTTAGAAATATTGATACAGGATATTAAAGCTTCCCTATAGCATTTTGGGGATGGGCTAAGTTCCAACAGTTTTTTTTTTTCTCTTACGACATTGGATAATTGTTTTATATGAATTTAGGTCATTGTAGCTATTACCATGATAATAGTAACAGCAGGGTTTAGCAGCAGTCATGTGACTATTTCCTGTGTATATGTGACATACAGTCCTCTCTAAGGTTCTAATATTGGGCAGTCATCATATGTGGTCATTGGTTAATTTTTTTGTTGGTCAGTTTTCTTTTTTGTGCCATAACTTTTGTGCCTTACTCTCCTTCTCCTCCAAACTTCTTGAAAGACTGGTCTACAACCGACTAAGCGACCATCTGACCATGAATAAACTTCTTGATCCCCTTCAGTCCGGTTTTCGCCCTCAACACTCCACGGAAACTACTCTCCTTAAACTCTCAAATGACCTACTAATGGCTAAAGCCAATGGACACTATTCTGTACTACTTCTCCTGGATCTCTCTGCTGCCTTTGACACAGTGGACCACCCCCTCCTCCTCAAAAAACTCCACTCCTTTGGTCTCCGTGACTGCGCTCTTCGCTGGTTCTCATCCTACCTATCCCACCGCTCCTTCAGTGTCACTTACAACTCTACTTCCTCCTCTCCTCTTCCTTTTTCCGTTGGGGTCCCCCAAGGTTCTGTTCTTGGACCTCTCCTTTTCTCAATCTACACCACCTCCTTGGGTCAGTTGATTGCCTCCCACGGCTTTAAATATCATCTCTACGCTGATGACACCCAAATCTATCTCTCCACCCCCCAGCTCTCTCCATCTGTCTCCTCACGCATTACCAACTTACTAGCAGACATATCAGCCTGGATGTCACATCACTTTCTCAAACTCAACCTATCCAAAACCGAGCTCATGATATTTCCTCCCTCAGGTGCCACTTCCCCTGATCTCCCTGTCAAGATCAACGGCTCAACTATCAACCCATCTCCCCACGCCAAGGTCCTAGGTGTAATCCTGGACTCTGAACTAACCTTTCGACCCCACATTCTATCACTATCCAAAGCTTGCCGCCTCAGTCTTCCCAACATCTCCAAGATACGCCCCTTCCTAACCAATGACACCACAAAGCTTCTAATCCACTCCCTGGTCATCTCCCGCCTTGACTACTGCAACTCCCTCCTCATTGGTTTACCTCTAAATAGGCTATCCCCACTTCAGTCCATCATGAACGCTGCTGCCAGGCTCATCCACCACACAAACCGCTCAGCGTCTGCTACACCCCTCTGCCAATCCTTCCATTGGCTGCCACTCAGTCACCGAATTAAATTCAAGATACTAACTATAACTTACAAAGCCATCCACAACCTGGCCCCCAGCTACATCTCTAACCTAGTCACAAAATACCAACCTAATCGTTCTCTTCGCTCCTCCCAAGACCTCCTGCTCTCAAACTCCCTTGTCACCTCATCCCATGCTCACCTTCAGGACTTCTCCAGAGCCTCCCCCATCCTCTGGAATGCTCTACCCCAATCTGTCCGATTTTCCCCTACTTTATCCACTTTCAGACGATCCCTGAAAACTCATCTCTTCAGAGAAGCCTATCTGGCCCCCACCTAACAACTGTAGATTTATCTTCTCAATCAGCACATCACCCACAGTTATTACCTCTTGTATCTCTTGACCTTCCCTCTTAGATTGTAAGCTCTAAGGAGCAGGGCCCCCTGATTCCTACTGTATCAAATTGTATTGTATTTGTACTGTCTACCCTCAAGTTGTAAAGCGCTACGTAAACTGTTGGCGCTATATAAATACTGTATAATAATAATAATAATAATAACTAAGTTCAAAGAGCATTGCATGAATATCATTTAGATATACTGGGACTTGTGAGACTCAAAGTGATTGGCAAATAGCAGGGAGAATAGTACAATTGTACTTAAGAGTAGGGATGAGCTTCGAGCTCGAGTCGAACACATGTTCGACTCGAACATTGGCTGTTCGCAAGTTCACCGAACAGCGAACAATTTGGGGTGTTCGCGGCAAATTCGAATGCCGTGGAACACCCTTTAAAAGTCTATGGGAGAAATCAAAAGTGCTAATTTTAAAGGCTTATATGCAAGTTATTGCCATAAAAAGTGTTTGGGGACCTGGGTCCTGCCCCAGGGGACATGGATCAATGCAAAAAAAGTTTTAAAAATGGTCGTTTTTTCAAGAGCAGTGATTTTAATAATGCTTAAAGTCAAACAATAAAAGTGTAATATATCTTTAAATTTCGTACTAGGGGGGTGTCTATAGTATGCCTGTAAAGGGGCGCATGTTTCCCGTGTTTAGAACAGTCTGACAGCAAAATGACATTTGAAAGGAAAAAAGCCATTTAGAACTACTCGCGGCTATTGCATTGCCGGTCCGACAATACACATAGAAGTTCATTGATAAAAACGGCATGGGAATTCCCCACAGGGGAACCCCGAACCATAATTTTTAAAAAATGACTTGGGGGTCCCCCTAAATTCCATACCAGGCCCTTCAGGTCTGGTATGGATATTAAGGGGAACCCCGGCCAAAATTAAAAAAAAAAATTACGTGGGGGTCCCCCTAAATTCCATACCAGACCCTTCAGGTCTGATATGGATTTTAAGGGGAACCCCGGCCAAAAAAAAAAAAAATGGCGTGGGGTCCCCCCAAAATTCCATACCAGACCCTTATCCGAGCACGCAACCTGGCAGGCCGCAGGAAAAGAGGGGGGGACGAGAGAGTGCCCCCCCCTGAACCGTACCAGGCCACATGCCCTCAACATTGGGAGGGTGCTTTGGGGTAGCCCTCCAAAACACCTTGTCCCCATGTTGATGAGGACAAGGGCCTCATCCCCACAACCCTGGCCGGTGGTTGTGGGGGTCTGCGGGCAGGGGGCTTATCGGAATCTGGAAGCCCCCTTTAACAAGGGGACCCCCAGATCCCAGCCCCCCCCTGTGTGAAATGGTAAGAGGGTACAAAAGTACCCCTACCATTTCACTAAAAAACTGTCAAAAATGTTAAAAATGGCAAGAGACAGTTTTTGATTTTTTAAAAAAATGACCCCCACATCATTTTTTAAAAAAATTTTGGTTCGGGGTTCCCCTGTGGGGAATTCCCATGCCGTTTTTTATCAATGAACTTCTATGTGTATTGTCGGACTGGCAATGCAATAGCCGCAAGTAGTTTTAAATGGCTTTTTTCCTTTCAAATGTCATTTTGCTGTCAGACTGTTCTAAACACGGGAAACATGCGCCCCTTTACAGGCATACTATAGACACCCCCCAGCTACGAAATTTAAAGGGATATTACACTTTTATTGTTTGACTTTAAGCATTATTAAAATCACTGCTGCTGAAAAAACGGCCGTTTTTAAAACTTTTTTTTGCATTTATTCCATGTCCCCTGGGGCAGGACCCAGGTCCCCAAACACTTTTTATGACAATAACTTGCATATAAGCCTTTAAAATTAGCACTTTTGATTATTCATGTTCGTGTCCCATAGACTTAAACGGTGTTCGCGTGTTCGAACAAACTTTTTTCCTGTTCGCATGTTCTGGTGAGATCCGAACAGGGGGGTGTTCGGCTCATCCCTACTTAAGAGTAATTTAGTTTGATTGTTCCTGAAGCCACTAGTAACTGGTGACATCACACGTATCCATATTCTGAAATCAAGTTATTTTTGTCTGCGTAGTCGACACTGCCTAATCTGCACTGAGAACTCTTAAAGTGATGACCTCTTCCGTAGCCTGCTAAAGGCAGGACTCGTACAGTAGCTACACACGGTAGCCAAGGACGGAGCTATATGCACAAATGTTTGGCACCAGCTAAGGTTTTAGCCCATCAGGGTTGGTATAACTGAACACAGTTTCAGTAAAAGGAGTAAGTGGTGAGTAGGGATGAGCTTCACGTTCGAGTCGCACCCATGTTCGACTCGAACATCGGCTGTTCGATCGTTCGCCGAATTGCGAACTTTATGGGCCGCTCGCACCAAATTCGTGTGGCGTGTCATGGCCCATAATTCACTGCAGCATCGCAGTGCATTGCTGGCTGATGATTGGCCAAGCATGCACTATGACCCGCATGCTTGGCCAATCATAGCGCCGTCAGTAGAGAGAGCTGTAATTGGCCAAAGCCAGGGTGGCTTTGGCCAATTATGGCTCAGGGGGTTTAGAACACGCCCCACACTATATAAGGCCGCCTGCACGGCGGCCCTGTGTAGTGTGTTCCGGCGTGCTGAGAGATAGAGAGAGAGACAGTGTCATTTCATTTGAGTTAGCTAGATTAGGCAGGACAGTCAGTGAGTTAAGGAAAAAAGTCTTGCGAGCCACAATAATCCAATGCCCAGTGAAAAACAAACTTAAATACAAATACCCAGCTGCAACCGCAGATCACGTATTCATGACCGCTCAAATAAACGTAAACAAAAAATTGCGCTGCGCTTAGGTGTATATCATATGAAACTATTTACCGTGATGATGCCAAAAACCATAAAAAATTTAAAAAAAAATATATATATGTTTACACCCAGTTCCTCCTAAGTGCAATGTGCATGTAAATAGATATTTCTACATATAATCATAAAATACTGTGCATATAATGGATGGATAAATTAATAAGAAGTGAATAAAAAACACATAATCATAAATACTCTGCATATAATGAATGAATAGATAAATGAGAAATTAATAACAACATCAAACAATATTTATTAAATGAAAAAACGCACTCCCCACAATGGGGTACTCACATTTTCCTGGTGCTACTGTAAACCATACAATATAAGATATATATAATATCTTATTTAATCTTATCTTGTATAATAAAATTCGCCGATCGGCGTGCTGCGGGGTATAAGCTTCTCACAACTCAGCTTTTTCATTTAATAAATATTGTTTGACGGAATTACACTATATAGTCTCTCTTTACTTTCTGGTATGATGTCTATAGAGCCATAGGGAGCCTGATTGGAGATCGTATCTTGCTTGCTATACAGAGCCCGGGGATGGCTCCACAGCGTGATTTGGCACAGCTGATTACTGTGTCACACTCTCTAAGGTGAGCGCAATCACTTTGGGGGTGTCACTGAGGCACACCACGGCATGTTTTGTGACACTTGGACTCAGCACGCTGGATAATTTGGACGTTTAATTAATTTTTGGACACGATTATACACAGAATCTTTTTGGATTTTTTGAACACTGTTATATGAATTTTTTTTTTGGGTGATATTTCACCATTAGAGATTGCATTAATTTATTTAAGATTCACTTGTCACTCATATGAATTAATTTTTATAATTGAAGCATTGCATGTTGCACTTTGTGTGAGGTCTTACACGTTGTTATTAATTTCTCATTTATCTATTCATTCATTATATGCAGAGTATTTATGATTATGTGTTTTTTATTCACTTCTCATTAATTTATCCATCCATTATATGCACAGTATTTTATGATTATATGTAGAAATATCTATTTACATGCACATTGCACTTAGGAGGAACTGGGTGTAAACATATATATATATATTTTTAAATTTTTTATGGTTTTTGGCATCATCACGGTAAATCGTTTCATATGATATACACCTAAGCTCAGCGCAATTTTTTGTTTACAGTCAGTGAGTTAGCTGCACTTAAAGTGCATTGTGTATATATATATGCATCCCAGGTGTTGCATATATATATATATACACTGTATTCAGTTTAGCTAGATCCGTTCCTGTTATCTTCCTACTGACAGGCAGGCTTGTCTTGTTACAGTATTTACAGCTACCTGAAGAAAATTGCTGGTGTTCTTTTGATCCTATTAGTACCACAGTCAGGCAGCTAGACTACTTGCAGTTAGTGTAGTGCGTCCTCCTTACAGTGTTCAGTTAAAGCTACAAGTTAGTTTAGTGTGACCTCTGCATAGTGTTCAGCTAAAACTACAAGTTAGTGTAGTGCACAGTGTTCAGCTAAAGCTACAAGTTAGGGTAGTGCGTCCTGCTCACAGTGTTCAGCTAAAACTACAAGTTAGTGTAGTGCAACCTCTGCACAGTGTTCAGCTAAAGCTACAAGTTAGTGTAGTGCGTCCTCCTCATAGTGTTCAGCTAAAACTACAAGTTAGTGTAGTGAGACCTCTGCACAGTGTTCAGCTAAAGCTACAAGTCAGTGTAGTGCATCCTCCTCACAGTGTTCAGCTAAAGCTACAGGTTAGTTTAGTGTGACCTCTGCACAGTGTTCAGCTAAAGCTACAATTTAGGGTAGTGCGTCCTCCTCACAGTGTTCAGCTAAAGCTACAAGTTGGTGTAGTGTGTCCTCCTCACAGTTTTCAGCGAAAACTACAAGTTAGTGTAGTGCAACCTCTGCACAGTGTTCAGCTAAAGCTACATGTTAGTGTAGTGCGTCCTCCTCACAGTGTTCAGCTAAAGCTACAAGTTAGTGTAGTGCGACCTCTGCACAGTGTTCAGCTAAAGCTACAAGTTAGTATAGTGTGTCTTCCTCACAGAGCTAAAACTACAAATTAGTGTAGTGAGACCTCTGCACAGTGTTCAGCTAAAGCTACAAGTTAGTGTAGTGCATCCTTCTCATAGTGTTCAGCTAAAACTACAAGTTAGTGTAGTAAGACCTCTGCACAGTGTTCAGCTAAAGCTACAAGTTAGTGTAGTGCGTCCTCCTCACAGTGTTCAGCTAAAGCTACAAGTTAGTGTAGTGCGACCTCTGCACAGTGTTCAGCTAAAGCTACAAGTTAGTGTAGTGCGTCCTCCTCACAGTGTTCAGCTAAAATTACAAGTTAGTGTAGTGCGACCTCTGCACAGTGTTCAGCTAAAGCTACAAGTTAGTGTAGTGCGTCCTCCTCACAGTGTTCAGCTAAACCTACAAGTTATTTTTTTGTGAGCTCTGCACAGTGTTCAGCTAAAGCTACCTGTAGAAGGTTGGTGGTGTTTTCCTGATCCTATCACTACTGCAGGCAGCTAAATAAGCTACAAGTTAGTGTAGTGCGAGCTCTGCACAGTGTTCACCTGAAGCTACCTGTAGAAGGTTGGTGGTGTTTGCCTGATCCTATCAATACCGCAGGCAGCCAAATAAGCTACAAGTTAGTGTAGTGCAAGCTCTGCACAGTGTTCACCTAAAGCTACCTGTAGAAGGTTGGTGGTGTTTTCCTGATCCTATCACTACCGCAGGCAGCTAAATAGGCTACAAGTTAGTGTAGTGCAAGCTCTGCACAGTGTTCACCTAAAGCTACCTGTAGAAGGTTGGTGGTGTTTTCCTGATCCTATCACTACCGCAGGCAGCTAAATAAGCTACAAGTTAGTGTAGTGCGAGCTCTGCACAGTGTTCACCTAAAGCTACCTGTAGAAGGTTGGTGGTGTTTTCCTGATCCTATCACTACCGCAGGCAGCTAAATAAGCTACAAGTTAGTGTAGTGCGAGCTCTGCACAGTGTTCACCTAAAGCTACCTGTAGAAGGTTGGTGGTGTTTTCCTGATCCTATTACTACCACAGGCAGCTAAATAAGCTACAAGTTAGTGTAGTGCGAGCACTGCACAGTGTTCACCTAAAGCTACCTGTAGAAGGTTGGTGGTGTTTTCCTGATCCTATCACTACCGCAGGCAGCTAAATAAGCTACAAGTTATTTTTTGGTGAGCTCTGCACAGTGTTCACCTAAAGCTACCTGTAGAAGGTTGGTGGTGTTTTCCTGATCCTATTACGAGTACGAGTTGTATGAGTT
Organism: Lithobates clamitans; assembly: GCA_037952925.1. Lineage (NCBI taxonomy): Eukaryota > Metazoa > Chordata > Amphibia > Anura > Ranidae > Lithobates > Lithobates clamitans. The sequence goes on along the minus strand of JBBGZY010000231.1, from coordinate 5,997,480 downwards.
TGATTTGTTCTCTAAGGGAAATAACCTTACGTAACTTCAACACTGTGGGACTACACAACAGTCTTCTCTCTGCTGTTACCAGATCAGCCGAGAGCGACTGTATAAGTTTGTTTCTGTCCTTTTTCAGATGAGAACTTTCTGCTATACACTCACTACGAAATACAGCCTTGTGGGCCTCCCACAGTGTAGAGAAGTTAGATACAGATCGTACATTAAGCTGAAATAATTATTTGAGGCCTGTTGCTAGTTTAGTGCGTGAAACCTCGTCTTGCAAAAGGTAATTATTGAGTCGCCAATGACATGATCTAGTATAGGTTTGTGAGAGCATAAGGTCTAGCATAATGGGAGCATGGTCTGACCATGTTATGGGGGATATGTCAGATTCAGTAACATAGGGAATGAGAGGGGCGGAGATAAAGAAATGATTGAGGCGAGAGTACATTTTATGGGTCATAGAATAAAACGTGAATTGTTTAGCGGATGGGTGTTTGATCCTCCATGAGTCAAAAAGTTGATGAGATCTAATACATTTACGGAATGAATTTGCTTGAGATGTTAGTTTTTTCGAGGGGGTATCATTAAACAGTGTTTGCCTATCTCTAGTGGGGGACATGACCAGGTTGAAATCCCCTCCAACAATCATGAAGGGTTGAGAGTGATATTGAGAGGAGTCAAAAAGTTTGTTGAGGAAATCAACCTGGCCAGTGTTGGGGGCATAAAGATTCACTAGAGTGAAGGAGGAGTTCATATAGTCACAATCTAGGATTAGGAACCTACCATGGGGGTCTGCATGTGTATTCTTAATCTTGATAGGACACCCTTTTTTAATCAGGATTGCTACTCCCGCCTTGCCCGTGGAATCAGAGGCAAGGTAGGAGATGGGGAAGGATTTTGAGGCAAACTTAAACGAGCCACCTGCTCGGAAATGTGTCTCTTGTATCATTATCACATCTGCGCCTGAGGATCTAAACTCAAACGTTTCCGTATTGAGCCCAGTCCCTTTACGTTGTATGGCATGATCCTCAATGTTATATGTGCATTACCACAACACAACACATAGAATATATAGGATATGAGGTTGGGAAGCATCCCATACGGACAGAGTAATCCTTCGGTACCTGTGCTTAAACCAATATATCATGTGGAGGTATGGACAGCAAAAGGAAGGTAAAAAAAAAGAATTAAGAAAACATTGTAACTTGGACCTACAGAGTTGACATCCGTGCATGGACATGAGAAAAAAAGGAAAGCAAAAAACAAAAACATAATCACATAATACCAAAAATAACAAAAAGAAAAAACCTGTGGTTGAGTACCTCAGACATGGCCATGTCTCAGGAGGCCCCAAAGAACAATAGGGGCCATGTAGGGACACATGAGGACCTCCACCAGGAGATTCCAGGGAGAGAGGGTGGGGTCCGCCTGCCCTCCTTATGAACTTGGCAGTATTTGCAATGAGTCAGCTAAAAGAGACCCTGGTATTTGTATAAAAAGTAAGAGGAAAAAAAGATAAAGTCAAAAACAGGAACAACTGTCAACCTGATGATAGTGACCAAGAACTTTAACATTGATACCCCATGGGTTGGGTAAGTATTACCCCCAGTAAAACATGGGGTCATTTATAGACCAGAGCACTAAACTGCGTACCTCTTAGACTATGGAAAAATCAGAAAAAGAAAAACAATGAGCCCCAGAGTTCCCGGAGAGGTATTCAAGGAGGTTGCTTGGAGGGTCTTGGACATTGTGGTGTGGATTGCTGTTTCTTTGATCTGCTTCTCACAGGGGTCCAGACAGGATTTAGTGTAGTAGGAAATAGATGAGCCTGAACAGGAGGAGGGATTAGATCTTTTTCGGGTATAGGGGTAAGGCCAAGGCTTTTTATGAAAGCTTCTCCCTCTTGAAGATCACGGAGGCTGTGTTGAACGCCATCTTTAGATATGGTGAGACGAAATGGAAATCCCCAGCAATAAGGAACCTGGTGGTGCTGTAAATGGGATGTGATTGGGCATAGGTTTCTTCGCTTGGCCAGGGTGGTAGGCAAGAGATCACTGAAGATCTGTAATTTTTCCCCATTGTACACGAGTTGGGATTTATTGCGAGTGGCCAGTGTCAGTGCCTCTTTGCTATCGTAATAGTGGAACCTCACTATAACATCCCTGGGTCTTGCTCCAGCTGGAGGTTTTGGGCCCAGAGAGCGGTGGGCCCTGTCAAGACGCCAGTCCACATCCACTACCATGGGGGCTAGGAAGTTGAAAAGGCCCAGGAGATAAGAGCGCAGAGCGGGGTCCCCCACTGTCTCAGGGATACCCCGGAAGCACAGGTTCTGCCTTCTCTCCCTGTTTTCCAGGTCCTCTTGTTGTACTTGTAGCTGGGACATTGTATGTCTAAGGTTATGGTTTTCCTCCTCAATAGCCTGTACATAATTAACCATTTCATCCAGTTTGTATTCAAGGGCATCAGTACGTTCCCCAATTTGGTTAATTTTCCCTCTCAATTCAGCTGCCAGTTTGCTCACCTCTGCAGAGACAGTATGCAGCCTCAGCTTAGCGTCCAACTTAGCATCTAAGATAGCTTAGGTGAGAACCTCTTGTGAAATGGAGGGGATGGGAGCCGGGATCTTGGTGTTCGCTGTGTGTGTATCCGCATCATCCGTCCCCAGGAGCGGGTCCATAGATGCGAAGGGGTCTGCGGGAGAACTCGAGACCGCGGCTTGCGGCCTAGTTATATACCGATCCATGTGAGTCTCCTGTCACGGCCTGAATATCGGTTTGTAGTACTGCTGCTGTTAGCCAATTTTGCCCATGGGGCTGATTGTGGCTCTTGTAGCTTCTCAGGGGTCCCGGAGGGCAGACAGAGACCAGAGCTCTCTCAAAAGACGTCCTCCATGTTAGAAGCCGCGCATGCGCCCCCCAATTTTTTTCGATTTGAGTTTCTGTTTATTGATTTTTTTCTCTCCTTTACTGTAATCTCAAAGTGACTGTATAGTACAGGGGAACATTTAACTTAATTTAGCTTACAAATTGTGCATACTATCTGTTGATAATGGCTGCCATGTCCTGTCTAGAAAGGTTTGTAGCAACCTATACTCTTAAACATAAGAGCAATGAATTTGCCTGTGATGCTAAATTAAACGAATCTCCTTGGGCCTATGTCCAGGAGTTATTTGAAGAACAGTTAAATACAACCAAAAAGAATAAAAAGCTCAAAAGTCTAGCCATAGCAGGCATGTTTGCTGCTTGCATGGCTATGAATGCTAAAATACATTCAAAGGTGGTGCATGCGCGGCGTGGAACTGGAAGGTCGCTTCTGAGCAGAGCTCCGTCACAGCGGGAACCTTAACACCTTCCCCGGGGCCAATTATGCTTCTAATTGCTCCCAAACTTGCCTGCACCCCCGGGGGAACAAGCAGTGCATGCCGTCCTACAAGTCCCATCGTGGGAAACCGGCACAAAGGTCCCTAACTATCTCCTCGGAGCCCGGGAGATGGCCGAGAACTCCCAAGATGGCGCCGCCTCTCAGCGTGCTTCAGCTCCTGCACACAGCCTGACGGCTTCTCCTGCACATTCGTTTGAGGACGGTGAGTACACTCTGCAACTCACAAAGGCAGACCTGGATGACAGCCTCACAGCCATGTATAACAAAATCGCTGAGAAATTCCAGACGGAGCTGCACAAATCTACTAACACACTACAGAATGAGATAGCGGTTCTGGGTGGGAGAACCGATCTCTTAGAGACTAAGCATGATAAGCTGCAGCTCGCATACACTGACCTTCGGAGAGATCATGAGGCCCTCACAGATTCTGTTACCCAACTCCAGGCCCATTTGGAGAACCTGGACAACAGAAATCGGAGAAACAATTTAAGAATCAGAGGGGTCCCTGAGGTGGTCACCGAGTTAACCCCTGCAGTTTACAAGCTTTTCCAGTCCCTGCTCCCAGAATCACCCCTGACTGCCTTTGCTTGCGACAGGCTACACAGCGCCCTCCGGCCTAAACCTCCAGACGACAGGCCCCCAAGGGACATCATTTTATGTCTCAAGGTTTATCTGTGAAAGAAAAGATTCTTAGGGCCTAACGTAACACCCCTAACATCTTGCTGGATAGCGCTAAAATTCAAATATACCCAGACATATCACCAGCCACCTTGGACAAACGCCGCAAGTTTAAAGAAATCACTACCCCTCTCCAAGAAGCAAGTATCAGATATAGATGGGTGTTTCCCTTCAATTTCCAGGTCTTCCATAACGGATCCATGTATAACGTCTTCACCATCCAAGAAGGAAAGGAACTCCTAGTGAAAATAGGTCTCATGGCCAAAGAAGACCTCCCTAGGATGCCGTCTACCCCTCGACCCTTCTGCCATCTGGGCCACCCCATCTCCTCAGAGAGATTGCAGAAGACAGAGGCAAGAAGGCAGAGATCGCAGATTTTAGAGTTGCAACTCTAGCTTTCATCACCGGCTCTCTTCCCTAGGATGTCTCTTTTCCTTTGTGCTTGTTTTTCCGCTGGTTGTTTTTTATTTTTTATATTGTTTCTCGCATGGGTCACGGGACTTTTCTGGATCGGCTGAGGTGCAACCTGATCTTCCTCTGGAAGGGTGAGAGAGAACTGCCTACTTTATTAACACTGGAATCCCTCACCCTCCTACAATTTGTATGCACCTCCATGCACATTTTTTTTTGCCAATGTGTTCCCTGCAAGGTCGACGTTCAGTGGTAACAACTTGGTTGTTCCCCCCTCTTGTTGATCTACACAGTCTGAGGGACCAGGATTGTTCCCTCATCCAGGCAATTAGAAGTGTTGGACATTAGTGTCCTACTGTTTAAAAAGTTTTTACTTTTACAGTTAAGCATAGTATCCTCTCGTCAGGATGGGCTTTCCCCTCCTGACCCCAATGTTTTGCACTATTGTTTCTTTGTTTTTTAGTTTATGGTTTTTGGGTTGCGGGACCTTGTCTATGAATGTCACTAAGCTAGATTTACTCCGTAATGTAATTACAGCTGTATGCCTGCCTGACATCCCCAGTCTTTCGAGGCGGAGAATGTTGGCTACCAACCCCTCGGGATCACCTCAAATTGATCTGTGCCTTTGTACCCTTCTACACTTACAATGGGTCTTAAATTAATATCCCACAATGTCAGGGGTTTCAACTCCCCACATAAACGGAAGAAGGCCTTTACTATGTATAAACGCCTTCAGGCGGACATCGTTCTCCTACAGGAGACCCACGTCTCCGAAAACAATCACCCCACATATTTTGATAGAACTTTCGGTCAAGGGTATTACACGACTTTCGGTTCTAGATCCCGAGGAGTTGCAATATTTATCAAAAAAGGCCTAGTTTTTGAAGCTCATAATGTATACAAAGATCCCTCTAGCAGATTTATCATCCTGCAGGGCTCCTTACAGGGTAAGAGGGTTACCATAGCCAACGTATATGCACCTAATGATTCTCAAGCATCGTTTTTTAAGGCTTTTTTCCAAGTGTTGGACAAATATAACTCCCCGCATCTACTATTGGGAGGGGATTTCAACTTGGTGGCACATTCAGCCATGGATCGGAGCAGAATGGGCAGCCCCTTCAATGCCTTCCCCAAAACTCTAAAATCACTATTACACTCACATAATTTAGTAGACTCATGGAGAGCACATAATGTGGGGGCTAGAGAGTATACTTTTTATTTCCACCCTCATGACAGCCACTCCAGATTGGATTATCTGTTTTGTTCTCCTATTTTGCTAGCCAATTCCTCTGCTGCTGCCATTCACTCCTGCCCGCGGTCTGATCACCAGTTTGTATCCCTTGACATTTCCCACATAGGTCTCAAACCCTCGGTGGCTGGGTGGAGACTGAATGAGTCTCTCCTCACTGACCCTATCATAATCTCACAGATCTCCAAACACTTAGAAGACTATTTCACCACCAACAATGTAGGAGACGTTTCGCTCCCCATCGTTTGGGCAGCCCATAAGGTTGTGATCAGAGGCCATTTAATACAGATTGCTGCGGAAAGGAAAAAACAAAAACTGATCGACATTACCAAACTAACTTCAGAGCTAGATAGGTTATACCACTTGCACACATAGAACCACTCCACCGATCTCTTACAACAAATTAATAACACTAGATTTGAACTAGATAAAATCCTCTCAGAACAGATGGAAAAGGCTCTTAGATGGTCGAAGGCTAAGTTTCTGTTACACAGTAACGTGGCATCGGCCATGTTTGCTAGAAAGCTCAACCATTCCATCCAACCCTCAAATACTTACAAGTTAAGAAATCTTAAGGGGAGCTTGGTCTCCTACCCAACTGAGGTCCTTCAGATTTTTTCTAAATTTTATGAAAATCTGCTTTCTCCTCCCACCTCTTCTCCTGACCCTGTCCTTAATACATGGCTTGAGAACATCCCTCTCCCCAAACTAACACAGGACCAGCTCCTAGCGCTTAATGCCCCTTGCTCGGACCAGGAAATTACTACGATCATTAAATCCTTGAAACCTTCTAAAACTCCAGGCCCGGATGGTTATTCGGCCCCTTATTATAAGAAATTCTCCCATCTTTTGACCCCTTATCTACAGGGTAACTTTAATCATATATTAAAAGGTAATGTTTTCCTAGATGATATGCTTCACGCGAACATGTCATTAATCCCTAAACCCAACAAGGACCACTCCTTGCCTCAAAATTACAGGCCAATTTTTGTCATCAACACAGATCTAAAGATATTCGGGCGTATTTTGGCAGACAGACTTTCGACTATCATTACTTCCTTAGTCTCACCTAATCAAACAGGATTTATCCCGACTAGACAAATCACTGACAATATCATACTGGCTTCTAATATTATACAGGACACTGACCTACACTCCCGTAAAGTACTATTTCTAAACCTGGACATCCATAAGGCCTTCGATAGTGTGCTCTGGCCATACCTCGAACTAACCTAAGAAAAATTTGGCTTTATGGGAGTATTTGTTCATAGCTTCTGAGCATTATATCATCAGCCCCGCACTCGGATTAGAATACCGGGCTGTAACTACGATTATTTTAGGTTGGGCAGGGAGACAAGGCAGGGTTGCCCACTGACACCGCTTTTATTTGCCCTCGCCATTGAACCCCTGGCCCAGTCCATTAGTTTGGACCATAACATCAAAGGTTATATAAAAGGAGATCAGGAGTTCAAACTAAGTCTTTATGCAGACGATGTTCTCCTATTTCTCCCTGATCCGATAGTCTCAATCCCCAACCTGATTTCCACCCTCCATACCTTCCGAGATCTTTCGGGTTTAGGAGTTAACATTTCTAAATGCTCAGACCTTCCTATAAACTTCCCCCAACATATTATCTCTACAATTCAAGACAACTTTGGTTTTGCCATGGATGGTCAGTATCTGTCTTACTTAGGGATTAAATTGGCATCTTCTCTCTACAGATTATATTTAGCTAACTACCCACCAGTATTTACCAGAATCAGACAACTTTTGATCGCGTGGAATTCTTACCATATTACCTTTCTTGGTAGGATCCAAGCAATTGTCCATTCTTCCCAAACTTTTATTTTTTTTTAGGGCCCTTCCAAATTATGTGTCTCAGCAAAGGATTGATTCCACCCAAAGAAACATTAATAATTTTGTATGGCACAATAAAAAACCCAGATTAGGTAAGCAGATGATTTATAGACCCCGGGCCCGGGGAGGATTGGGCCTTCCCAATCTTTGGCACTACTACCTTTCAGCCAGACTCATTCAGCTAGCTCAGTGGTATGTCTCCCCTCTCAGGATCCCCTGGCTGAGTTTTGAGCGTTCCTCCATAGCCCCTTACTCTCTACCTGGAGTATTATGGGCCCCAGCAATCCGTCCAAAGGATATCTCCCGCCTTAATTCAGTGGTGGGCCAATCCCTACACCTGTGGTCCCTGTACAAAAAGAAATTCTCCCTACCCCTGCCTTACCCCAAATGGGCCTCGTTTGTCGGTAACCCTTCATTTATCACTGCTTTTCCCAACCCCAATTCCTTTGCCCTATGGATTTCTACAGACCTGGTCACACTCGGCTCTCTACAAAGGGATGGGGTGCTCCACTTCTTTCTATCTTTACAAACTTCTCATTATTTACCCCAGTCTGAGTTTTACAGATATCTTCAGATCAGACATTTTTATAACTCACACTTTCCTAATCCAGTCCCCTCACCTGTTAACACATTTGAAGATCTTTGTGGCCCTGCTTCTAGAGACAAGGGGATAATCTCACTGCTATACAATTATCTGGGTGGCTTAGGCCTCTCGGAGAAATCCTCTGCCATGATTCAGTGGGAAACAGAGACTGGAGAGGTGGCATCCCCCGAGGAGTGGATAGATAGGATAACAAACCTACATAAGTGTATCAGGTCCGTAGCGGTTAAAAAAATAGTGATGAAGCTACACACAAGATGGTATTACACCCCGCTAAATTGCATAAATTCTTCCCCACTGTTTCTGAAAATTGCTTCAGGGGTTGTCTCGAACAGGGGACCCATCTACATATTTTTTGGAGTTGTATGGCCCTGAGAGACCTCTGGCAGAAGGTTACAGCCAAGGTGGCAGAGATTATAGGAGTACAGGTTACTATAACCCATCAGATGGGTTTACTTTTCGCTGATATTCCTGGAGCCTCTCCCCCTGACCAAAAACCGTCCCATACATTATTTAGTGTGGTCCACTGGTGTATAGCCCTGTTTTGGCGCACACCCAGGGTCCCCTGGGAACAAGTCCTTTGACAAATGTCTGCCATTCAACTTATGGAAAAAATTTTGCATACAATTACTGACACTATGCACGTCTGTGATCGGAAATGGCACTACTACCTTTCAGCCAGACTCATTCAGCTAGCTCAGAGGTATGTCTCCCCTCTCAGGATCCCCTGGCTCAGTTTTGAGCGTTCCTCCATAGCCCCTTACTCTCTACCTGGAGTATTATGGGCCCCAGCAATCCGTCCAAAGGATATCTCCCGCCTTAATTCAGTGGTGGGCCAATCCCTACACCTGTGGTCCCTGTACAAAAAGAAATTCTCCCTACCCCTGCCTTACCCCAAATGGGCCTCGTTTGTCGGTAACCCTTCATTTATCACTGCTTTTCCCAACCCCAATTCCTTTGCCCTATGGATTTCTACAGACCTAGTCACACTCGGCTCTCTACAAAGGGATGGGGTGCTCCACTTCTTTCTATCTTTACAAACTTCTCATTATTTACCCCAGTCTGAGTTTTACAGATATCTTCAGATCAGACATTTTTATAACTCACACTTTCCTAATCCAGTCCCCTCACCTGTTAACACATTTGAAGATCTTTGTGGCCCTGCTTCTAGAGACAAGGGGATAATCTCACTGCTATACAATTATCTGGGTGGCTTAGGCCTCTCAGAGAAATCCTCTGCCATGATTCAGTGGGAAACAGAGACTGGAGAGGTGGCATCCCCCGAGGAGTGAATAGATAGGATAACAAACCTACATAAGTGTATCAGGTCCGTAGCGGTTAAAAAAATAGTGATGAAGCTACACACAAGATGGTATTACACCCCCGCTAAATTGCATAAATTCTTCCCCACTGTTTCTGAAAATTGCTTCAGGGGTTGTCTCGAACAGGGGACCCATCTACATATTTTTTGGAGTTGTATGGCCCTGAGAGACCTCTGGCAGAAGGTTACAGCCAAGGTGGCAGAGATTATAGGAGTACAGGTTACTATAACCCATCAGATGGGTTTACTTTTCGCTGATATTCCTGGAGCCTCTCCCCCTGACCAAAAACCGTCCCATACATTATTTAGTGTGGTCCACTGGTGTATAGCCCTGTTTTGGCGCACACCCAGGGTCCCCTGGGAACAAGTCCTTTAACAAATGTCTGCCATTCAACTTATGGAAAAAATTTTGCATACAATTACTGACACTATGCACGTCTGTGATCGTAAATGGAAATCATGGGTTCCTTAAACACCCAGGATTCTCTAGTATTAATTAACATGGACTCCTTAATTTTTTGGCATCAATTCCACTTTTTCCACATTGGTCTCCCGTAACCCGATCTGTACCACATGTTAGTGGTTGCATATCCTTGGCTTTTTTTGTTCTTTTTGTTTCTTTTTGTTTTCAGTTATTTAAATTCTCTAGCATTTATTTGTATAACATGAGTGTCAAAACTAATGCCCCGTACACACGGTCAGATTTTCTGACGGAAAATGTGTGATAGGACCTTGTAGTCGGAAATTCCGACCGTGTGTAGGCTCCATCACACATTTTCCATCAGATTTTCTGACACACAAAGTTTGAGAGCAGGATATAAAATTCCGATCTTGTGTACACAAATCCGACGGACAAAGTGCCACGCATGATCAGAATAAATAAAGAGATGAAAGCTATTGGCCACTGCCGCATTTATAATCCCGACGTACGTGTTTTACGTCACCGCGTTTAGAACGATCGGATTTTCCGACAACTTTGGGTGACCATGTGTATGCAAGACAAGTTTGAGCCAACATCCGTCGGAAAAAATCCTAGGATTTTGTTGTTGGAATGTCAGAACAAAGTCCGACCGTGTGTACGGGGCATAAGTGTACAGACCCTCCAGCTCTTTCTCAAGCCCCAGGACCCTCCCTTCCGGGAGACCTCCTCAACTCTTGTTGGTCTATGTAGTAACTTATATCTTTGTGATTACTGTTTGTACATCTGATATTCAGAGTTCTGGACCAGACATGCCTGCCACATGTATTGTTTCTGACACACTATGTATTCTGTACTAATTTTCAATAAAAACGTGTATTAAAAAAAAAAAATAGAAATTAAACCGGGGATGAAATACAAGATATAAGTTATGTTTTCGAGGTCTATGGCATTTAAGTTTCACAATATCAAGGCAGGAATGTCATTGACCATTTACCATTGTACACGTAAGAATGTTGTATTGTTTGCTTTAAATAGGTTAAAGGGAAAAAAAAGGGGGATAGGGTAATAACTGTTGTCTACAAGTTATCTTTTTTTCAGGATAAGTGAGTTCCTGAAAGTATATGTACATATAAAGCAGCTGTATGTAGATAGCTGTGCATAAATACACACGCCTAACAGAAGGTAAAGTATAATATTCCATTGTTTTTTTTTTTTCTTTCTTTCTTTTGTATTCACCTTGTGGCCGGAAACACCTAGCAATTCAGTTGCAATTACCAAAGCTCTCTCTATCCTGAATGTATGGGAGGCAATCTAAATGAATGTGTGTGTCTGAGTGATGTGATGGATGTGTATGAACTGTCCACGTGTAAACAACGATTATCATTATTATTATTATACAGGATTTATATAGCGCCGACAGTTTACGCAGCGCTTTATAACATTAGGGCAGACAGTACAAGTAAAAAAAATTCAATACAGGAGGAATCAGAGGGCCCTGCTCATTAGAGCTTACAATCTAGGAGGGAGGGTCAAGTTATACAAAAGGGTAATAGCTGTGGGAGATGAGCTAATGGAGAAAATAGTGCAGTTGTTAGATAGAGGCAGGATAGGTTTCTCTGAAGAGGAAAGTTTTCAGGGATCGCCTAAAGGTGGATAAATTTGGAGACAGTCTGACGGATTGGGGTAGGGAATTCCGGAGGATGGGCGAGGCTCGGGAGAAGTCCTGGAGGCGGATATGGGAGGAGGTGATGAGGGAGCTAGAGAGCAGAAGGTCTTGGGAGGAACGGAGATGGCGATTAGGTTGGTATTTTGAGACTAGGCTAGTGATGTAGCTGGGGGCAGAGTTGTTGATGGCTTTGTAACTTATTGTTAGTATTTTGAATTTAATTCGTTGGGTGAGTGGTAGCCAATGGAGGGATTGGCAGAGAGGGGTAGCAGACACTGAGCGGTTTGTAAGGTGGATGAGTCTGGCAGCAGAATTCATGATGGACTGAAGGGGGGATAGTCTATTTAAAGGTAAGCCAATGAGGAGGGAGTTGCAGTAGTCGAGGCAAGAGATAACCAGGGAATGAATCAGGAGCTTTGTGGTTTCATTGGTTAGAAAGGGACGTAGTTTAGAGATGTTGCGGAGGTTGAGGCGGCAAGCTTTGGAAAGTGATTGGATGTGGAGCCGAAAGGAGAGTTCAGAGTCCAGGATAACACCTAGCACCCTGACATGTGGGGACGGGTGGATGGTTTTGCCATTGCTCTTGACAGAGAAGTCAGGGGAAGAGGCACGTGGGGGAAGAAATATTAGAAGCTCGGTTTTGGACAAGTTCAGTTTGAGGAAGTGGTGTGACATCCATACATATATGTCGGTTAGTAAGTTAGTGATGCGTGAGGAGACTGATGGAGTGAGTTGAGGGGTGGAGAGATAGATTTGTGTGTCGTCAGCATAGAAATGATATTTCTGACCCAGGGAAGAGGTGTAGAATGAAAATAAAAGAGGTCCAAGGACAGAACCTTGGGGGACCCCGACAGAGAAGGGAAGAAGAGTGGAGGAAGTAGAATTGTAAGTGACACTGAAGGTGCGTTGGGATAGGTAGGATGAGAGCCACTGAAGAGCACAGTCACGGAGACCGAGGGAGTAAAGTTTTTTGAGGAGGAGGGGGTGGTCAACCCTGTCAAAGGCAGCTGAAAGATCCAGAAGTAGGAGTACAGAATAGTGTTCGTTGGTTTTTGCAGTTAGTAGGTCATTTGTGAGTTTTAAAAGAGCAGTTTGTTTGCTGTTTGCTGTCTGTTTGCTGTCTGTTTGCTGGGTTGCATTTTTGGGGCTTTTCCTTTTAGTTTTTAATTTGCCTTTTGCGGTCACTTTTTAAATAGCTTTTTTTTTTTCTTTTTTTTTTCTGGTTTCATCAGTCTATCAATTAAGGGGTGTGGTTAATTGCTCACAGGTGCCTATTTAACTGGTTGTAGGACTCAGTCTGAGTGTGCTCAGTCTGAAGCTGTGGAGCTTGGTGTAAGTGGAGCTGGAATAAGTGGGAGTTAAAAACAAGAGTTCAAAACAGGAGGTTATAACAGGGGTCATAGTACCTGTGTAGTGTGAGTATCTGAGTGTTGTCTGAGTAGTGTGTGTGGATCGTTAGTACTTGTGTATTGTGTACTTGTGTATTGCGAGTGCTGTGAGTACCTGTGTATTGTCTTGTTGTGTACCTGTGTATTGTCTTGAGTATTAGTGCCAGGAAGCTAGCTGTTAGGTAATTTGGACAGGGTAAAATCCCCAAATGTTCACTAAATTGAATAGGTACGATGCCCGGCGGGTGTGGAGAGGCGACTCTTTGTACATCTTGCCGCATGTATGTGTTCCTTGATCATCCGATCGAGGGCGAATACTGCTGTGAAAAATGTAAGCACATTGTTTCCCTGGAAGCCCAGGTTCTGAATCTGGGGAAGCAACTGTCAGCACTGAGAAGTCCCTCCATACTAAAGGTGAGCCAGGAACGTACACGGCAGGTGCCGGCAGGGGCCAGCACAGAGGCGGGTGGAGACAAAGAGGTGCAGGCACTAGCAAAGAGTAGATGGGTGACAGTCAGGAGGGGTAGAGGGGGAAGTGCCAGAGAGGCCGATCCAGGACTGGAGCATCCCAATAAGTACGCTCCATTGAGTGACATTGGTGAAACCAGTCAGGGACCAGCACTGCTGGAGATGAGGGACTCTCCTAGCTGCCAGGGGAAGAACTCCTCCAGTGAGAGTGGGGGGGCAGCAAAGGGAAAGGAAAGACAGATTCTGGTGGTAGGGGACTCAATTCTTAGAAGGACAAAGAGGGCAATCTGTAACCAAGACCTGAAGCGCCGAACAGTATGTTGTTTACCGGGCGCTCGGGTTCGGCACATCACGGATCTTGTGGACAGATTACTGGGAGGGGCTGGGGAAGACCCGGCTGTCATGGTGCACGTTGGCACCAATGACAAAGTCAGAGGCAGATGGAGTGTCCTAAAGAACGATTTTAGGGACTTAGGAGCTAAATTGAGGAAAAGGACCTCCAAGGTAGTGTTCTCAGGAATACTACCAGTACATCGAGCCACACCAGAAAGGCAGAGGGAGATTAGGGAAGTAAACAAGTGGCTGAAGAGCTGGTGTAGTAAGGAGGGGTTTGGGTTCCTGGAGGACTGGGCCGACTTCTCAGTCGGTAACCGGTACTATAGAAGGGATGGACTGCACCTAAATGAGGAGGGTGCAGATCTGCTGGGAATGAAGATGGCCAAAAAGTTAGAGGGGTTTTTAAACTAGGCGATGGGGGGGAGGGTCCAGAGACAGTGATAGCCAGCGCGGAAGATATTCCAGAGGGTAGTATTGGGGGCATTAGTGGTAGGTTAACCAAAGCACAAAAACACAAGGTGAGTATAGTAGCAAGTCCTAGTTGCAATCTTGAAACACCCAATACGAGGACAATATGCGACCGGTCTAAACTATGTGGCATGTTCACCAATGCCAGGAGCATGGCGGACAAGATGGGTGAACTAGAGATACTGTTGTACAAGGAGGATTTGGATTTTGTGGGAATTTCAGAGACCTGGTTTAACAGCTCTCATGATTGGCTGGCAAACATTCAAGGGTATACCCTATACCGCAAGGATAGAGAGGGTAAAAAAGGGGGAGGGGTATGCCTATATATCAAGAATAATGTACAAGTGAATGTGAGAGATGACATCACTGAGGGGGCTAGGGAGGAGGTGGAATCTTTATGGGTAGAGCTCCAAAGGGATGAAGCTAAGGGGAAAATAATACTGGGAGTATGCTATAGGCCCCCTAACCTGAGGGAGGAAGTGGAGATGGATCTCCTATCACAAATTGGATTAGCAGCAAGGATGGAAGTGTTATCATAATGGGGGATTTTAATTATCCAGACATAGACTGGGCGGAGGGAACCGCGCATTCATTTAAGGCTCGCCAGTTCCTTAGTGTCTTGCAGGACAATTTTATGGGTCAGATGGTAGACGCACCAACTAGAAATAAAACATTACTAGATCTACTGATTACCAACAATACAGACCTGATAACAGATGTGGAAATACGGGGCAATTTAGGTAACAGCGATCACAGGTCAATTAGTTTCAGTATAAATCACACAAATAGGAAACATGAAGGGAACACAAAGACACTGAATTTCAAAAGAGCCAACTTCCCTAAACTACAAACCTTGCTAAAAGGCATAAATTGGGATAAAATATTAGGAACAAAGAATACGGAGGAGAGATGGGTTTGCTTTAAGAGCATATTAAATAAGGGCATTAGCCAATGTATCCCATTGGGTAATAAATTTAAAAGAGCGAACAAACATCCTGGATGGCTTAACTCCAATGTAAAAATGCATATAAAAGCAAAGGAGAAGGCCTTCAAAAAATACAAGGTTGAGGGATCATCCTCAGCATTCAGAATTTATAAAGAATGCAATAAGAAATGTAAGGGTGCAATTAGGATGGCTAAGGTAGAACATGAAAGACACATAGCGGAGGAGAGCAAAAAAAATCCCAAGAAATTCTTTAAGTATGTAAACAGTAAAAAGGGGAGGACAGATCATATTGGCCCCATAAAGAATGAGGAAGGACATCTGGTTACAAAGGATGGGGAGATGGCAAAGGTATTGAATTTATTCTTCTCCTCAGTCTTCACGAGTGAATCGGGGGGCTTCAGTAACCAAAACTGCAGTGTTTATCCTCATGACACAACACAGGAAGCACCTACATGGTTAACAGAGGATGGAATTAAAATTAGACTTGAGAAACTTAACATTAATAAATCACCGGGACCAGATGGCTTGCATCCGAGGGTACTTAGGGAACTCAGTCAGGTGATTGCCAGACCGTTGTTCCTAATTTTTACAGACAGTCTATTGACTGGAATGGTACCAGCTGATTGGAGAAAAGCCAATGTAGCACCAATATTTAAAAAGGGCCCAAAAAACATCCCTGGGAATTACAGACCAGTTAGCCTAACATCAATAGTATGTAAACTCTTGGAGGGGATGATAAGGAACTATATACAAGATTTTAGTAATAAGAATGATATCATTAGCAGTAATCAGCATGGATTCATGAAGAATCGTTCTTGCCAAACCAATCTATTAACCTTCTATGAGGAGGTGAGTTGCCATCTAGATAAAGGAAGGCCCGTAGACGTGGCGTATCTGGATTTTGCAAAAGCATTTGACACAGTTCCCCATAAACGTTTACTGTACAAAATAAGGTGCGTTGGCATGGACCATAGGGTGAGTACATGGATTGAAAACTGGCTACAAGGGCGTGTTCAGAGGGTGGTGATAAATGGGGAGTACTCAGAATGGTCAGGGGTGGGTAGTGGGGTTCCCCAGGGTTCTGTGCTGGGACCAATCCTATTTAATTTGTTCATAAATGACCTGGAGGATGGGATAAACAGTTCAATCTCTGTATTTGCAGACGATACTAAGCTAAGCAGGGCAATAACTTCTCCGCAGGATGTGGAAATCTTGCAAAAAGACCTGAACAAATTAATGGGGTGGGCGACTACATGGCAAATGAGGTTCAATGTAGAAAAATGTAAAATAATGCATTTGGGTGGCAAAAATATGAATGCAATCTATAAACTGGGGGGAGAACCTCTGGGGGAATCTAGGATGGAAAAGGACCTGGGGGTCCTAGTAGATGATAGGCTCAGCAATGGCATGCAATGCCAAGCTGCTGCTAATAAAGCAAACAGAATATTGGCATGCATTAAAAGTTGGATCAACTGCAGAGATAAAACGATAATTCTCCCGCTCTACAAGACTCTGGTCCGGCCGCACCTGGAGTATGCTGTCCAGTTCTGGGCACCAGTCCTCAGGAGGGACGTACTGGAAATGGAGCGAGTACAAAGAAGGGCAACAAAGCTAATAAAGGGTCTGGAGGATCTTAGTTATGAGGAAAGGTTGCGAGCACTGAACTTATTCTCTCTGGAGAAGAGACGCTTGAGAGGGGATATGATTTCAATTTACAAATACTGTACTGGTGACCCCACAATAGGGATAAAACTTTTTCGCAGAAGAGAGTTTAATAAAACTCGTGGCCACTCATTACAATTAGAAGAAAAGAGGTTTAACCTTAAACTACGTAGAGGGTTCTTTACTGTAAGAGCGGCAAGGATGTGGAATTCCCTTCCACAGGCGGTGGTCTCAGCGGGGAGCATTGATAGCTTCAAGAAACTATTAGATAATCAACTGAATGACCGCAATATACAGGGATATGTAATGTAATACTGACACATAATCACACACATAGGTTGGACTTGATGGACTTGTGTCTTTTTTAAACCTCACCTACTATGTAACTATGTATGTAGTTTCTGTTGAGTAGGGATGAGCCGAACACCCCCCGGTTCGGTTCGCACCAGAACCCGCGAATGGACCGAAAGTTTGCACGAACGTTAGAACCCCATTGACGTCTATGGGACTCGAACGTTCGAAATCAAAAGTGCTCATTTTAAAGGCTAATTTGCATGGTATTGTCCTAAACAGGGTTTGGGGACCCGGGTCCTACCCCAGGGGACATGTATCAATGCAAAAAAAAACTTTTAAAAACGGCCGTTTTTTCGGGAGCAGTGATTTTAATGATGCTTAAAGTAAAAAAAAAAAAGTGAAATATTCCTTTAAATATCGTACCTGGGGGGAGTCTATAGTATGCCTGTAAAGTGACGCGTGTTTCCCGTGTTTAGAACAGTCCCTGCACCAAATGTCATTTTTAAAGGAAAAAATCTCATTTAAAACTGCTTGCAGGTTTAATGTCATGTCGGGTCATGGCAATATGGATGAAAATCAGTGAGACAAACGGCATGGGTACCCCCCAGTCCATTACCAGGCCCTTTGGGTCTTGTATGGATATTAAGGGGAACCCCGCACCCAAATTAAAATAAGGAAAGGTGTGGGGCCACCAGGCCCTATATACTCTGAACAGCAGTATACAGGCGGTGCAAACAAGACAGGGACTGTAGGTTTGTTGTTAAGTAGAATCTCTTTGTAATTTTGAACATTTTTAACGTGTTTAGCTCCAGCCAAAAAATCTTTTCTAAGCTTTTTGGAAAACATAGGGAAGGGTTATCACCCCTGTGACATTTGTTTTGCTGTCTTTCCTCCTCTTCAGAAGATTTCACCTCACTTTTTTGTCCCAATGAAAAATGTTTTTTGAAAATTTGGGTTTTTTTGTGGAACAAGGATTGGAAAGCATCAGTGGAAAGGAGAAATTGTTTTCCCATATTAACTCTTACAGGAGAGAATTTCCCTTCCTAGGGGTAGATTTCATCTCACTTCCTGTTGTCTCCTTCCGTTTGCAAGTAGGAGTCGTTTGTAAGTTAGATGTTTGAAAGTAGGGTCCTGCCCTATATACTCAGCAGAAATTTGGGCCTTAGGTGTTGCTGTGGCCACAACACTGTAAGCCCTCACAGGGCCCTGCTGTGAAATATTAGATCAAGAATTGTAATTACATGCCACTGTTGAACAGGAGCTGAAAAATTAGGCCTTAGGCACTGGTGCTGGTGCCACAACACTGCAACCCCTCACAGACACTCTAGTTGGAACGCAGGAACGAGCCCTGCTGCAAAGTATTGCTTCAAAAATTGTAATTACACGCGCCTGTTAGACAGGGGCAGAAAAATTGGGCCTTAGGCACTGGTGCTGGTGCCACAACACTGCAACCCCTCACAGACACTCTAGTTGGAACGCAGGAACGAGCCCTGCTGCAAAGTATTGCATCAAAAATTGTAATTACACGCCCCTGTTAGACAGGGGCAGAAAAATTGGGCCTTAGGCACTGGTGCTGGTGCCACAACACTGCAACCCCTCACAGACACTCTAGTTGGAATGCAGGAACGAGCCCTGCTGCAAAGTATTACATCAAAAATTGTAATTACACGCCCCTGTTAAACAGGGGCTGAAAAATTGTGCCTTAGGCACTGGTGGTGGCGCCCAGAACCAAAAATGTTCTTACAAGCTATCAGCGTGATGATTGAGGAGGAAGAGGATAATTACTCAGGGATAGTCACTCAGCATCAGCATAGGCAGTCTTTGAAGGGATCTGAGATTTCAAAAAAAATTATTTGGTTACATCAGCATCAGGTGCTTGGTAGCTGGTGGTGATCCAAGACTCATTCATTTTTATGAAGGTCAGCCGATCGACCGAGTCGGTGGACAGACGCACCCTGTGATCGGTTACCAGGCCTCCAGCAGCACTGAATGTGCGTTCCGAAAGAACGCTGGATGCAGGACAGGCCAGTAGCTCAATTGCATACTGTGCAAGCTCTGGCCAGTGATCCATCCTCAAGACCCAGTAACCCAGAGGATTTTCGGTGGGAAAGGTGTCCAAGTCTGATCTTGCCCCTAGGTATTCCTGCACCATGTAAAACAGACGCTCGTGATGGTTGCTGGAACCGATCATACCTTGGGGCTGCGGACCAAAAAATTGTCTGAACGCATCGGTCAGACGGCCACCTTCTCCACCGCTCCTTCTTTGACTGACCGAAGCCTCAGCAACACGTTGTCCAGAAACAGGAGTTTGTAACCTCCCAGTCTCTGGGAACGCTTTGCACAGACCTTTCTGCAAGGCCTCCCGAAGATGTTTCATCCTCTGCTCCCTCTGCGATGGCAAGATAAGGTCCGCAACCTTACCCTTGTAACGTGGATCAAGGAGGGTTGCCAGCCAGTATTGGTCCTTCTCCTTGATACCACGAATACGAGGATCCTTACGCAGGCTTTGCAGGATCAGGGAGGCCATGCAGCGTAGGTTTGCTGAGGCATTCGGTCCGGAGTCCTCTGGGTCACTAAGGACAACAACGTCCGCAGCCACCTCCTCCCAGCCACGTACAAGTCCATGTGTTCCTTGGGACTGATCCCTTAAAGACTGCTGCTGATGCTGAGTGCCAGGCTCCACCTCCATACTGACACAATCTTCCTCCTCCTCCTCCTCCTCCTCGTCCTCTTCCTGTGTGATCGGCGGGCACGCAGGAACACTGTCTGGATAAAGGGGGCCTTGAGAGCTAAGGAAGTCCTCCTCTTCCTGCCTCTGTTCTGCCTCAAGTGCCCTGTCCATTATTCCACGCAGCGTGTGCTCCAACAGGTGGACAAGGGGGACAGTGTCACTGATGCATGCACTGTCAGTGCTCACCATCCTCGTGGCCTCCTCGAATGGTGACAGGACAGTGCATGCATCCCTGATCATGGCCCACTGGCGTGGGGAAAAAAAAACCAAGCTCCCCTGACCCTGTCCTGGTGCCATAGTCGCACAGGTACTCATTGATGGCCCTCTGCTGCATGTGCAGCTGCTGCAGCATGGCCAACGTTGAGTTCCACCTGGTGGGCATGTCACAGATTAGGCGGTTCTTGGGCAGGTTAAACTCCTTTTGGAGGTCCGTCAGCCGAGCACTGGCATTATATGACCGGCGGAAATGCACACAGACTTTCCTGGCCTGCCTCAGGACATCCTGTAAGCCCGGGTACCTGCCCAAGAACCGCTGCACCACCAAGTTAAGGACGTGAGCCAAACAGGGCACATGGGTCATTTGTCCCTGTTGGAGGGCAGAGAGGAGGTTGGTGCCATTGTCGCAAACCACCATTCCTGCCTTAAGTTGGCGTGGCGTCAACCACCTCTGAACCTGCCCCTGCAGAGCTGACAGAACCTCTGCCCCAGTGTGGCTCCTGTCCCCCAAGCATACCAGCTCAAGCACCGCATGGCATCTTTTGGCCTGCGTACTTGCGTAGCCCCTTGAACGCCTACGGAGCACCGCTGGTTCCGAGGAAGAGGCCATGGAGGAAGAAGAAGAGGAGGGGGTGGAGGAGAGAGGTGTGTCACAATCAGCATTTTGGAGGCGTGGTGGCGGAACAACCTCCAACACTACTGCACCTTGTCCTGCATCCTTCCCAGCTGCCAGCAGAGTCACCCAATGTGCCGTGAAACTTAGGTAACGTCCCTGTCCATGCCTGCTGGACCATGAGTCAGCGGTAATATGCACCTTACCGCTGACCGCCCTGTCCAGCGAGGCATGGACATTGCCTTCCACATGCCGGTAGAGAGCCGGAATCGCCTTCCGTGAGAAAAAGTGGCGTTTGGGTACCTGCCACTGAGGAACCGCACATTCCACAAACTCACGGAAGGGGGCAGAGTCTACCAACTGAAAAGGCAGCAGTTGAAGTGCTAGCAATTTTGCCAAGCTAGCATTCAACCGCTGGGCATGTGGATGGCTGGGAGCAAACTTCTTTCGGCGGTGCAGCAGCTGGGGCAGGGAAATTTGCCTGGTACAATCTGACGTCGGTGTACCAAAAGCAGATTGCCCACAAGTACTTGGCTGTGACACACCTAATTCTACACCTTCATTCCTCTCACTGCAGGTCTCAGAGAGGACTGAAGGTCTAGTGGGGTTGGAAATCTCAGCTGATGAGGAGCAAGGAGAGATCCTCTTTGTTCTTTGGTGTGGGTCTTTTAGATACGCTTGCCAACGAACTGCATGGCAGGTCAACATATGTCTGGTCAAGCATGTGGTACCCAAGCGGGAGATGTTTTGGCCACGCGAGATACGCTTGAGACATATGTTGCAAATAGCAGCGGTGCGATCTGATGCACTCGTCTCAAAAAAGGCCCACACCAAAGAACTTTTTGAATAACGCGCAGAGACTGCAGCGCCCTGCACATGTGGAGCTTTGGGGTGTGATGCAGTCAATGTGCTGCCCTTAGGCTGGCCCCTGGAGGGCATCCTGCCTCGTTGGTGATGTGCCGCCTCCTCCTCCTCCTCCTCCTCCTCCTCCTCCTCTCTCCTATCAGGCACCCACGTTGAGTCAGTGACCTCATCATCCCCTCCCTCCTCATCACTGGAGCAAACCTGGCAGTATGCTGCAGCAGGGGGAGCATGACTGCCAGATTGCTGTCCTTCTTGGGCACCCCCTCTGTCCGTGCTCATGTTACTGCCTTCATTGAGCTCAGTATCATCATCAGAGCCTTCCAAACGCTGGGCATCCTCCTGGAGCATGTACCCAACACTGTGGTCAAACAGTTCGAGGGAATCCTCATGAGGACATGGTGGAGCTAGGGAAGGAGTCACTGATGACATTGAGCTGAGGGAAGAGGCTGCTGCTTTGCCAGACAAAGCACCCTGGGCATGGGTGAGAGAGGATGAGGAGGATGAGGACGGCTTGGTCATCCACTCGACCAAGTCTTCCGCATGTTGCGGCTCAACACGGCCAGCTGCCGAAAAAAAGGCCAAGCGTGTCCCATGGCCACGTGCTGATGAGGATGCACCGTCTCCACGACCAGCACTAGACACAGAGCCTGCTTGCCCTCTCTTATTGGCTTGTGACTGTCTGACTCTCCTTTTTGGCCTTCCAGACATACTAATGGCCTGTAGCTGCACTAAGCTGGGATAGAACACCTGTAATTTTCTTCAGGTAGCTTTATATACTGTAACCAGACAAGCCTGCCTGTCAGTAGGAAGATAACAGGAACGGATCTAGCTGAACACTGTGAGCAGGACGCACTGTACTAAATGTAAATAGTCTAGCTGCCTGACCGTGGTACTAATAGGATCAAATAGAACACCTGTAATTTTCTTCAGGTAGCTTTATATACTGTAACCAGACAAGCCTGCCTGTCAGTAGGAAGATAACAGGAACGGATCTAGCTGAACACTGTGAGCAGGACGCACTGTACTAAATGTAAATAGTCTAGCTGCCTGACCGTGGTACTAATAGGATCAAATAGAACACCTGTAATTTTCTTCAGGTAGCTTTATATACTGTAACCAGACAAGCCTGCCTGTCAGTAGGAAGATAACAGGAACGGATCTAGCTGAACACTGTGAGCAGGACGCACTGTACTAAATGTAAATAGTCTAGCTGCCTGACCGTGGTACTAATAGGATCAAATAGAACACCTGTAATTTTCTTCAGGTAGCTTTATATACTGTAACCAGACAAGCCTGCCTGTCAGTAGGAAGATAACAGGAACGGATCTAGCTGAACACTGTGAGCAGGACGCACTGTACTAAATGTAAATAGTCTAGCTGCCTGACCGTGGTACTAATAGGATCAAATAGAACACCTGTAATTTTCTTCAGGTAGCTTTATATACTGTAACCAGACAAGCCTGCCTGTCAGTAGGAAGATAACAGGAACGGATCTAGCTGAACACTGTGAGCAGGACGCACTGCACTAAATGTAAATAGTCTAGAAGATAACAGGAACGGATCTAGCTGAACACTGTGAGCAGGACGCACTGCACTAAATGTAAATAGTCTAGAAGATAACAGGAACGGATCTAGCTGAACACTGTGAGCAGGACGCACTGCACTAAATGTAAATAGTCTAGAAGATAACAGGAACGGATCTAGCTGAACACTGTGAGCAGGACGCACTGCACTAAATGTAAATAGCAGGAACGGATCTAGCTGAACACTGTGAGCAGGACGCACTGCACTAAATGTAAATAACAGGAACGGATCTAGCTGAACACTGTGAGCAGGACGCACTGCACTAAATGTAAATAGTCTAGAAGATAACAGGAACGGATCTAGCTGAACACTGTGAGCAGGACGTACTGCACTAAATGTAAATAGCAGGAACGGATCTAGCTGAACACTGTGAGCAGGACGCACTGCACTAAATGTAAATAACAGGAACGGATCTAGCTGAACACTGTGAGCAGGACGCACTGCACTAATGTAAATAGTCTAGAAGATAACAGGAACGGATCTAGCTGAACACTGTGAGCAGGACGCACTGCACTAAATGTAAATAGCAGGAACGGATCTAGCTGAACACTGTGAGCAGGACGCACTGCACTAAATGTAAATAGCAGGAACGGATCTAGCTGAACACTGTGAGCAGGACGCACTGCACTAAATGTAAATAGTCTAGAAGATAACAGGAACGGATCTAGCTGAACACTGTGAGCAGGACGCACTGCACTAAATGTAAATAGCAGGAACGGATCTAGCTGAACACTGTGAGCAGGACGCACTGCACTAAATGTAAATAGCAGGAACGGATCTAGCTGAACACTGTGAGCAGGACGCACTGCACTAAATGTAAATAGCAGGAACGGATCTAGCTGAACACTGTGAGCAGGACGCACTGCACTGAATGTAAATAGTCTAGATAGAAGATAACAGGAACGGATCTAGCTAAACTGAATACAGTGTATATATATATATATATGCAACACCTGGGATGCATATATATACACAATACACTGTAAGTGCAGCTAACTGACTGACTGTTCTGCCTAATCTATCTAACTCAAATCAAATGACACTGTCTCTCTCTCTCTCTATCTCTCAGCACACCGGAACACACACTACACAGGGCCGCCGTGCAGGCGGCCTTATATAGTGTGGGGTGTGTACTAAATCCCCTGAGCCATAATTGGCCAAAGCCACCCTGGCTTTGGCCAATTACAGCTCTCTCTACTGACGGCGCTGTGATTGGCCAAGCATGCGGGTCATAGTGCATGCTTGGCCAATCATCAGCCAGCAATGCACTGCGATGCCGCAGTGAATTATGGGCCGTGACGCGACACACGAATTTGGCGCGAACGGCCCATATCGTTCGCAATTCGGCGAACGACCGAACAGCCGATGTTCGAGTCGAACATGGGTTCGACTCGAACACGAAGCTCATCCCTACTGGCCACAATGATGCTCTGTCCTGAGAGGAGCGCCTAAGCAGTGAGCTTTTTCAACTACGCAGGGGAAATTAAGGCCTAGGGCCTTTGGTATACGGTTAGCACAGAAGTCCATAGGGGAACTCACTTTGTAGGATTCGGGGAGAATAATTACTCTTAGATTACTATGTCTCGATCATTTTTCCAGGTTTTCCACTTTTTCCAGGAGTGTAGCCCTAATGTGTAACTTTACAGATGCATGGCACAGGTTTACACATGGAGAATACACAGAAGTGACAATATGTAAAGAAGAAAAAAAAATAGATTTTTTTTTTTTTTTTATATGTTTTTAAATTTTAACCACTATCGGGCACTTCCACCCCCTACCTGCCCAGGCCAATTTTCAGCTTTCAGCGCTGTTGCACTTTGAATGACAATTGCATGGTCATACAACACTGTACCCAAATTAACATTTTATAATTTTTTTATAATTTTCACACAAATGGAGCTTTCTTTTGGTGGTATTTAATCATCACTGGGTTTTTTTTTTTTTGCTCAGCAAACATAAAAAGACCAACACTTTTTTTTTTTTCTTAATTTCTGTTAGAATATTTTGCAAATAAGTAATTTTCCTTCTTCACTTATGTGCACTAATGAGGCTGCACTGATGGGCACTGATAGGCTGCTCTGATAGGCACTGATAGTCTGCACTGATGGGCACTGATAGACGTTGATGAGGAGACACTGATTGGCGGTACCGATGAGGTGGCACTGATGAAGCTGCACTGATAGGGGCACTGATAGGCAACACTGATGGCCACTGATAGGCAGCACTGATAGGCAGCACTGATAGGCAGCACTAATGAACCACTGATGGGGGTCACTGATGGGTGGCACTGATATGGAGGCACTGGTGGGGGCACTAATGGGCAGCATTGATGAGCACTGATAGGCGGCACTTATGTAGACTTCTAGGCTGCATTGATGGGCACTGATAGGCTGCACTGCTAATCAGGGCACTGATTATTATCAGAATTGCCGGTTACCGGCTGTCCTTTCCTCACGCTGTGACATTGTGTGATGAAAGGAATGGCAATAACCAGAAAGTGTGTTTACATTGTGATCAGCTGTTACATTGTGTACACAGCTGATCACATGGTAAAGGGTCGCTATGATTGGAGCTTTACCTCAATTTGTGATCAGCTGTGTCCGATCACAGCGGGCATCTGATGCGTGCCACAAGGGCAGTAAACACCCTCCAACAACTAGCTGACCATGCAGTTGGCAACCAGCTGCCTGGCACCCGGGACTGCACGTGTGGGGTGTCAGGCAATAGGAATTGTTCACCTTGGAATGAGCTGACAGAGGCCCAGGTGCCAGGATGCAATTTTTAGGTGCCATGATGACCTTGCGCCTGGGCTTTGTCATGAGGTCCAAAATTGTTTTGTTTTTAAAATAGTGAAATAAAGTCAGTTCACCTTAAATTGGCCTCTCCCTGGACTTTTTTCTGCAGAGGATTTCACTGAAAGTTTTGTTTTTTAAACATTCCTTGTATACAAACTCAGTTTATTACCCGTTTTATTGTTGGATAAACAATGGGACCAGCTGACCAGGTAAAAAGTGGTGTTTCTTGCTAGTTTAAATAAGTAGCGAGTCATAGACTTGTCTTTCTTAGAGCTCTTTCACACTGGGGCGATGGGGGCGGTAGCGATAAAGCGCCGTTAGTTTTAGTGATGTTCTACTGTTGCTAAAGCGGGGCTTAGGCGCTGCTATTCTGGTGGGATGTGGCGCTTTTAACCCCCTAGAAGGGGTTAAAAGCGCCCGTGTAGCGCCACTGCTGAACCGCTTTACAGGCACATCGGCAGCGCTGCCCATGCATTCCAATGGGCAAGGGCGATTTGCGAGCGTTGTATACAGTGCTCTCAAACCACCCCAAAGATGCTGCTTGAAGGACTTTTTCTAACGTCCTGCAAGCGTACCACTCCAGTGTGAAAGCACTTGGGCTCTCACACTGGGACTGCAGATGAGGCATTTTTCAGGCGCTTTACAGGAAAACGCCTCCAGTGTGAAAGGGGTCTCAGTCATAAAACTAGTTGTCTATTTGAATAGTACATTTCTTCATTGTTCCTCAGCTTTGAGTGTCTGTGGATTTAATTTAGCTGTGCACAAACTTCTCTTGCAAATCAAATGCTCAGGTTTCTATAGTCCTGAGATTAGTAAACACTCAATTGCGTGTCTCATGTGACACCTGTGGTTTTGAGTTTATCTGAAATCAGGCTGCAAATTTTAAAGTCAATATGGAATCCATAATACTTCAGTTGTGCTTTTTTAAAGTGTATGTTACCCCAACATTTCATATTCCTGCTATGTCCTTGTTGTACTATGCACATGTATTAAACAGTATCTTGTTCTCTTTGTATTGCTTCCTTTATGAGAAATTCCCGGTATTCCTGCCAGTCCTCCTGCCAGTCCTCCTGCCTACCTATTCAAATTGACCATGCCAGACATGGAAGCGCATCCTTCCCAGCGTGGTCAGCTTGCTTCTTTGCATTCTATATGGGAGCACAGCCTGCTTGTACTCCATTGATCAGACTTGTGTTGACACACCCTCTTCACAGCTTTTTACTGAGAAGATAAGTGTACTGCTGTTTCTCTGACTACTGCTAACACAATCCCTGCAGTCTCCATCTCCAGCTGTCTAGGTCCTTTATGAAGCTGATGTAGCACCCTCCTAGATAGGTGCTAGGATTAAGTGAATTTAGTTCTTGCTCACTGTATCCTGCAGAGTTGCCATTTGTTGTTGGGTAAATTGGGTTGTGGCACAATGTAACCAGTGTAGCTTTGTTGATTGTTTTTGCCTTTCTATGTTTCTGTACTTACAGGATTGACTGCTTCCCCCTGGTTAGTCTACAAGTCTTTGGAAATTAGTTGCTGATTAGACCCTTCCTGTCCACTAAATATTTATACAGCCCTGGCCAATCCCTGAGGAGGGCTGCCTAGATGGTAGCTGGGAGCCTTTATAAATACTATGAGACAAAGAGCAGAAGGGTCTTTTTCCTGAGAAGGAGATCACAGCCTAGTGGGGCTGTCAGCCCTCTTAAGTCATCCTGTCATGTGCTAGCAGGGTGGTCTACCTGGAGGATTGCTTTGCTGGAAGCTGCAGAAAGCTGAAAGAGGGACTGTCATCTGAGGATCTATTCTATTACATCACAGGTAGAAAGTGTTGCAAGGATATTGGAAGGAGGCAACCAATTTTCCAAGGACATTTGTGAGTACAGACTAGAGATATATCCTAGAGACTGTGAGCTGAGGCCAAACCTTGTGTGTTACAGTGAGCTGCGTATGTAAAAGGGGGCCTAGTGTCCAGTGTCCTGAAGAGCTTAGTTTATTTAATTCCCAATGAAAGGACTTTGCTTGGACTTTTCACCAGAGGAAGATTAATCTCCTTAAGTTTGGTACAGGCTCATAGTTCTATAGACGATATGTGTCCTCCTCTTTGTACACAGTTTTGGGGTATTCCACTCAATTCCCTATTCCCATTCAAGTTACCCAAAATAAAATTACCAACCCCCCCCCCCCAAACTGTTCATTGAGTTGAAGAGAGACCGTGACAGTGTGCCTGGCTGTGGGGCAATTACTGGGAAAGGACTCTGGGCAATATACTAATTGGCTCCTACGGGGGTACTCATTATGTGAAAAGAAAAAAAGGTATTTATGTTTTTATTATGCACTCACAAACATTTTGCCTTGCATTTATATTTTAAATTGAATGGGTTGTTTTCACATACAGTATACTTTAAGATTTAATTCTTTATCTGTTTGGACTTTGTTCTTTAAGATACTCACTGAATTATATGATCATTAGGTGGATTATTACCTTCTGCTCTTTTACCCCTTATGTGTAAAGGATCTGATGTAAATTACTTCCTTGCAATGATTCATGAACTTATATGCAGTTATGAATCTGTATGTGGCATATAGTGCATATTAATTGTAATCCATCTAACAATACTAATAATATGGCAGAGCTGGGCAATATTAGTAACAGAGCTTCACGCTGAGATATTAGGACACAGCATGAGACTAAAACCTCAAGGGACGATGGAATTTAAACTGGGTTAGTTGGCAAGTATGAGGCAGCTCTTTTGGGCCCCACAACAATGACAGGGCCCAGGGCAGCTGCCTCTTTTGCCCTGCCTTAAAGATGGCCCTGTGTACAATGTGCATCTTCATAAATCCTTACAAACAGGGTTCTGCTGCCACCTATAGGTGATTGGACACTGAAAAAAAAAAGAAAGGCAGTCCTCTCCTAGGCATAACCCACCTCGGTAGTTGGGGGTTCGGATTTCTTGCCAGTATCATGCTGTGCAGCTTGCTTCACAATTTCTAACAAATTCTCAACGGTTTCCACAAGTTCAATATAGAGGTCTTTGGTGCTAGCTGTCCTATTCATGTGGCTACTGCTCCCAGTATCACCTCTTCAGACACTGCCAGCCTATCTGGCTGTCTTCCTCCCTGCAGATTTGCACGGCAGTGTCCTTCTGCTGTCCTCTCCTTGCTCCCGTGCATCCTGGTCA
Organism: Lithobates clamitans; assembly: GCA_037952925.1. NCBI lineage: Eukaryota > Metazoa > Chordata > Amphibia > Anura > Ranidae > Lithobates > Lithobates clamitans. The sequence goes on along the minus strand of JBBGZY010000231.1, from coordinate 5,968,363 downwards.
GGATCCCTCTGTGTTTCATGAAGAGGGGTCCATTCTGCACCCGAGCCTAGGCCTGAGTTCACCTCCCCAGACTGGGGAGTTACTCTCAAAGGCCTCCGACAACCTAACACGCCATCTCCATCTTCCACCCAAACTCCACACTCCTCAGCTTGGCTGATCCTACGTATTCAAGGTGGCCTGCCCCCTGCCAACCCATCTGTTGAGGATTGATCAGAACCCTCATAGCACTCCAGCCAGCTCCTCCTAGATCCCTCCCAATTGCTTCTGGAACCTTCTCCAAGTTTCCAGCAAGCAGGGAGGAGTAACCAGAGATGCTGCTGCTGAGTCATTCAGCCCTCCCTGAGTCACTGAAAACCCTGACCTAGAAAACACACAGGCTTGGCTGCCAGCCAAGCCTGATTTTACCTACACTAACAAAAATGTCAGTATTGGTCGGCACTGCATCCTACGTTTATGGAATGTTGTACAATAATATATTGCCTGGTGTTTTCCGGCGAAGTGCTATACAGGTCAAAGAAGTAAACCCCAGCAGGGAGATCGAGTCCCTGAAGGCCCTCTGAGTGAAGCCTGCCATGATGGGTGATTATTGGACCTCCTTGGGGGTCCTGCGGCTGGACTGGTGAGTGCCCTATGGTAACCTTGCCTTGCCTATGGTAACCTTGCCGGTGTTACCCTGTTTAGTCATGAGCCCTCTCTATAGACCAAGTGTCTTCTCTCCCTCTCTAGGTAACGTGGGGTAGTAGTAGTCCTGGGTGTGTGTGCCGGCAGCTGCAGCCTTGTGGGACTTTGCCTGCAGTGGTGTACACAGGAGTTTCAGACTTTATTTCTTTGTTGGAGTACCCTCTTTGTGTTTTTACTCTTTCACTTGTCTGGAGCCTTCCCGGGCAGCCCGGCCACTACATAGTACTCGGGATGAACCAGGAGGCTTGTAGCACCAACAGTGGGAGAGAGGGTTTTGTTCTCTGCCCCCTGCCTCCAATCAGGATGCCCATGCAACATGCGCACATGCATAGTGTGGTCGGGGATGTCACCAGGGAGACGAAGCCCCCTGTGGTGGCCATGTTGCTGCTTCTTGTGTGATAAGCAGGCCTCAGCATTTGGCTATGTGACATCTCTGCCTTTGGGAGTCTGAACCCCCCCTCCTCACACTCTGCACTCACGCAGCAGTCCCTTCATACTTGCTGTTTCTTTATAGCTGCTAGTGCACTGAAGGTGCATGGCAGTGCTCGGTGGCACAGAAGCTGACTCATCCTGGGTCAATACTATTCTGGCACAGTGAACCTTCATATGAGTGTGGCTGGTCACAGTATCTGAGGATCACACACACTTTCTTCTGGTTCCTGGAATTTTCCTCTGCTTTGTTGGAATACAACACAGCTTCCCAGGATACTTGCCATTTTGAACTCAGTCACAAATACATGCATACAAATACAGGCATTCCCCTCCCCATCTTTTTTATGGCAGAGAAAACCAATAGAGATGACAGAAGCAGGCAAACTTATTCTGGAAGAAGGGTAGGTGGAAGATTCTTCCACATTAAATCATGGGTAAAATAAATCCAAAGACAAACCCCTCTTATGGCCTTTTATAACCACTTCAGGACCCACCACAGGAAATTTACTGCGATGGGGCAGCCCATACAGGCACAATACCATACCTGTATGTCGGAATCGATTTCTGGGTTTGCCCGCCTTCTTCCCTGTAATTTGACACAGTGGGAGTTTGTTATCAGATCCTGGCCAATGATTCATAGTTGAGACCTGTCGATTGGCTGTGCCCAATCACAGCCCAGAGCCCTGTGTTGACAAACAACACAGGGCTCTGAACAAATGGAAAGCAGGGGAAAGAAACAAATTGATCTGTGATGAAAAGCAGCACTCATTACACTAACACTTGTTAGGCAGACAGTTAACCTTTTGATTACCCCAAGATGTTAACAACTTCCCAGCCAGTGTCATTAGTACAGTTACAGTGTATATTTTTAGCACAGTCCACACTATAAGTCGCTGATTGGCACCATTACTAGTGTATTTTTTTTTTTAATAAAAATTCCACTATATACTGTATACCATAGTTTGTAGACGCTATAACTTTCACGTAAACCAATTAATATTATTATTATTATTATTATTATTATACAGGATTTCTATAGCGCCATCAGTTTACACAGCGCTTTACAACATTAGGGCAGACAGTACAAGTACAATACAATTCAATACAGGAGGAATCAGAGGGCCCTGCTCGTTAGAGCTTACAATCTAGGAGGGAGGGTCAAGTTATACAAAAGGGTAATAGCTGTGGGGGATGAGCTCATGGAGAAAATAGTGCAGTTGTTAGATGGAGGCAGGATAGGCTTCTCTGAAGAGGAAAGTTTTCAGGGATCGCCTAAAAGTGGATAAATTTGGACACAGTTTGACAGATTGGGGTAGGGAATTCCAGAGGATGGGTGAGGCTCGGGAGAAGTCCTGGAGGCGGATATGGGAGGAGGTGATGAGGGAGCTAGAGAGCAGGAGATCTTGGGAGGAACGGAGATGGCGATTAGGTTGGTATTTTGAGACAAGGCTAGTGATGTAACTGGGGGCAGAGTTGTGGAGGGCTTTGTAACTTATTGTTGGTATTTTGAATTTAATTCATTGGGCGAGTGGTAGCCAATGGAGGGATTGGCAGAGAGGGGTAGCAGACACTGAGCGGTTTGTAAGGTGGATGAGTCTGGCAGCCGCATTCATGATGGACTGAAGGGGGGATAGTCTATTTAAAGGTAAGCCAATGAGGAGTGAGTTGCAGTAGTCAAGGCGAGAGATAACCAGGGAGTGAATCAGGAGCTTGTGGTTTCATTGGTTAGAAAGGGACGTAGTTTAGAGATGTTGCGGAGGTTGAGGCGGCAAGCTTTGGAAAGTGATTGGATGTGGGGTTGAAAGGAGAGTTCAGAATAAAGGATAACACCTAGCACCATGACATGTGGGGACAGGTGGATGGTTTTGCCATTGCTCTTCACAGAGAAGTCAGGGGAAGAGGCACATGGGGGAGGAAATATTATAAGCTCGGTTTTGGACAAGCTGAGTTTGAGGAAGTGGTGTGACATCCATATAGATATGTCGGTTAGTAAGTTAGTGATGCGTGAGGAGACTGATGGATTGAGTTGAGGGGTGGAGAGATAGATTTGTGTGTCATCAGCATAGAAATGATATTGAAAGCCGTGAGAGGCTATCAGCTGATCCAGGGAAGAGGTGTAGATTTAAAATAAAAGAGGTCCAAGAACAGAACCTTGGGGGACCCCGACAGAGAAGGGAAGAGGAGTGGAGGAAGTAGAATTGTAAGTGACACTGAAGGTGCCTTGGGATAGGTAGGATGAGAGCCACTGAAGAGCGCAGACACGGAGACCGAGGGAGTAAAGTTTTTTGAGGAGGAGGGGGTGGTCAACCGTGTCAAAGGCAGCTGAAAGATCCAGAAGTAGGAGTACAGAATAGTGTCCGTTGGTTTTTGCAGTTAGTAGGTCATTTGTGAGTTTTAAAAGAGCAGTTTCTGTGGAGTGTTGAGGGCGAAATCCAGATTGAAGGGGATCAAGAAGGTTGTTTTTAATGAGGTGGTCACTCAGTTGGTTGTAAACCAGGCGTTCAAGGAGTTTAGAGGAAAAGGGGAGCAAGGAGATAGGGCGTAGGTTGTTAAGATTGGTAGGGTCCAAGGACGGCTTTTTGAGTATGGGAGTGACCAGTGCATGTTTTAGAGCATTGGGGAAGATGCCAGAGGTGAGGGAGAGATTGAAGATGTGGGTTAGAGATTGTAGGGTGGGGTCAGAGGGTGACCGTAGCATTTGAGAGGGAATAGGGTCCAGGGGACAGGTGGTTAGGTGGGCGATAGAAAGGAGTTTAGCAACTTCGTCTGGAGTAGCAGATTTGAAAAGGGGAGTGTCAGTTGTACATGTTGACATGGGGTCTTAGCTGGGGGAGATACCTGTAGAGTGGAGATTTCATCACGGATTGTATCAATCTTGTTTTTGAAGTGATTAGCGATTTCCTGGGCAGTGAGTAAGTCAGTGGGGGGAGGCGGTGGAGGACAAAGTAGAGAGTTGAAGGTAGAGAAGAGTTTACGGGGATTGGATGAGAAGGTGTTAATAAGAATTGTAAAATAGGTTTGCTTGGCAGTGTCGAGGAAAGAATAGTATTTTTGGAGGGCAGATTTGTATTGGTTGAAGTCTTTGAGAGACTTAGTCCTGTGCCACAGACGCTCAAGGGCGCGACTACGTTTTTTGAGAATTTTAGTGTCATCTGTTTGCCAGGGTTGTAGGGGTCGAGGCCTGATTCTGCGTGTAGTGAGGGGAGCGAGCTTGTCCAGGGTGGAGGACAGAGATTTATTGTAGATGGACATGGCTTGGTTGGGGCAAGACAGGGGAGAGATTTGGTCATAGAGGTGGTCAGTAGCAGAATAGAGGAGAGAGGAGTTGAAGTTGCGAAAGTTTCTACGGGTGATGGTTAGGCGATTGGAGGGAAAGGTGGTGGAAGACAGGGGGAGAGAGAAACTAATAAGGTGGTGGTCGGAGAGAGGAAAAGGATTGTTTGAGAAGTTGCATGGAGTGCATAGGTAAGAGAATACAAGGTCAAGGGTGTTGCCATCAGAGTGAGTAGAATCCTGTACCCATTGCTTCAGGTCAAATGAAGAGGTTAGACTAAGAAGTTTAGAAGTAGCAGGAGTGTTTGTATTAGCAGGGATGTTGAAATCACAGAGAAGGATTGTGGGAATATCCGAAGAGAGAAAGTAGGGTAGCCAGGCAGAAAACTCATCAAGGAAATTCGATAGTGGTCCAGGGGGCCGGTAGATCACAGCAATTCTTAGGGAAGTAGGAGAGAACAGACGTATACAGTGGGCTTCGAATGATGAGAGTGAAAAAGAGGGAGGAGGGTGAATAACCTGGAAGGTGCTCTGGGGGGATAGGAGGAATCCCACTCCACCTCCCTTGCGTCCATTAGGCCTGGGGGAGTGAGTCCAGTGAAGGCCACAATGGGAGAGGGAAGCAGGAGAAGGGGTGTCATGTTCATGGAGCCAGGTTTCTGTGATAGCAAGTAGATTAAAGGAATTAGTGACAAAGAGGTCATGAATAGCAGTGAGTTTGTTGCAGATAGAGCGGGCGTTCCAGAGGGCACAGGAGAGAGGGAGGCTGGTGTTGGCAAGAAGAGGAATGGAGACTAAATTGTGTAGATTGCGACTACTGCCAGAGGGTGTAGGGTGATGGGTGTGTTGGGCACAGTTAAATAAGGGGGGCACAGGGTTTGGGGAAATATCTCCAGCGATTAGGAGAAGCAGAAGAGTGAGGGAGGTAATATGAGAATATGATTTGTATGAGGGGACATGCTTCAGTATCCTGGGGGGTATGTTAGCAAGTAGGCTTAGAGTTAGAAAGAGGTGATGAGTGCAGTAATAGGGGGAGGGGAGAAGTGAGGGTGATATGTACAGATTGTGGGGTGGAGCAGAGGGATGTAGAAAAGAGAGTTTGAGGAGAGAGGCAGCAATTGTGAAAAGGAGGAGAGGTAAAGAGTGCATGTTTCAGAGAGGAAGATGATGAAATTTGGAAATGGGGTCACCTGTAGTCTTTTATAGTTAGCTTTGTGCAAATCGCTGAAGTGCAAGAGCAGAAGTGCCACTTATTTTAAGAACCCCACTTCTTTGGAAGAACCCCTGCATGTGTTCCCCCGTAAGCAAGGCCTTGTTTTTATACTGTGTGTTGGGTGTGGGTTGAATCTGGCAATTAATGGATTAGGAGGGCATATTAGGAACACAGCTAACAGGGCATAACTTTCACACCACAATCAAACTGCAAGGGGACTAAAAGGCCAAAATTATAAAGATAAGGGAAACCATAATTTAGGTAAGACTTAATGGCTAAATAAACATTGAAATAATGTGAGCATGGCTACAGATGGAGTTGAAACAGTGGTGACAAACAGATTTACCAAATAAGCATCTGTGCAGTCAGGCAATATTCAGTTTGAAGGTATGTGGAGGTATAAACGCAGGTTTACCAATAAGCATTTGTGCAGTCAGGCAATGTTCAGTTTGAAGGTATGTGGAGATATAAACGCAGGTTTACCAAATAATCATTTGTGCAGTCAGACAATATTCAGTTTGAAGGTATGTGGAGGTATAAACGCAGGTTTACCAAATAAGAATTTGTGCAGTCAGGCAATATTCAGTTTGAAGGTATGTGGAGGTATAAATACAGGTTTACCAAATAAGCATTTGTGCAGTCAGGCAATCTTCAGTTTGAAGGTATGTGGAGGTATAAACACAGGTTTACCTGTGAAGAGAGAAGAAGATGTTTAGATGGATGGTGCAAGAGCAGAAGTGCCACTTATTTAAAGAACCCCGCTTCTTTGGAAGAACCCCTGTATGTGCAGCCCCCTGTATGATATAAACTTATTGGGATTTTTTTTTACCAAAGACATGTAGCAGAATATATGTTGTCCTAAATTCATGAAGAAATTCGATTTTTTTTTGTTATTATTGGATATGTTTTATAGCAGAGAATAAAAAAAAATATTTTTTACAAAACTCAGTGGTGATCAAATACCACCAAAAAAAGGCTCTATGTGTGCAAAAAAAAATTATATAAATTTTATTTGGGTACAGTGTTGCATGACTGAGCAATTGCCAGTTAAAGTAGTGCAGGATAAGTATATAGGACAAGTAAATATAGTTGCCTATTTTTGATTTTTTTGGGATAAGGCCATCTCCACACCACCTTTTTTTTTAGGGATGGTGCTGGAGAAAGGCAGGAGGGGGGTATTAATGCTTGGGGTGTGTGTTTCTGTTAATTGTTTATGCACATTGTGTCTTTTTAATTTTTTGGAAATTTGTTTTTCCAAATGCTTGCTGCTTTTAGGAGTTATTATTTTGCAATGTATCTTGCAATATAATTTATTATTTGGGTATCATACTTTTTACCTTTTAGTTGATGTCACATGACCAAGAGGTCTTTTCTATTCTGTCATGGAATGTTCGTGGTCTTAACTCAAAATTTTTAAAGAGCATTATTATTTAGATATTCTAAAAGTTATTCTCCACATTTAGTGCTACTTCAAGAAACTCATCTAACAGGAAGGAAGCTTCTGGCCCTTAAGAAGCCTTGGGTACAGAAGGCATATCATGCTACATATTCCACATTTTCTAGAGGGGTCTCAATATTGATTGGCAGATCATTGCCATGTATGGTGGAGGATATCTTTTCTTACCCCCAGGGTAAATATGTTTTGGCTTTGTTTTTTCTGTGGGGTCAGAGATATATAGTTGTCAGTGTATATATAAAACCCACCTTTGCAGGGACTCTTTTATATAGCCTCATAGAAAAGATCTCTCTGTACGGTCCAGCTAAGTTATTGATAATGGGAGACTTCAATATACTTGATCTTGTTTTGGATAGACCGACTCCTCCCAAATATTTTTCAGGAGAACTCATCAATTGGGCCAAGATGGTAGATCTGGTAGAAGCTTGGCGACGGAAAAATCCATCAATTAGAGCATACACCTGTTTTTCAACCTCCTATAAGACTGCCTCTCGCATTGATTTAGTGTTTGTTAATTTGGCAATATTGGCGGATATGGTAGATGTTAAATACCTGCCGAGTGAGTTATCTGACCATGCCCCGCTTATTCTTTCACTTCGCATGCACCATTTTCGAGATGCAGCACAATGGAGATTGTGAATTCACTGGATTTTACATCCAGATGTGGCTAATAAAATTCAGTCTCTTTTAACGGAGTACTGGAAATTTAATGCAGGGTCGTCTACTTCAGCAATAATATGGGATGCTTTTAAGGGCTATACAAGGGGACAGTATATATCCGCTATATCCGCTATAAGCGGTTAATACGGCTTGGCAAATAAGGAGTGATGCTTTGAGATTTATAGTGGAGGAAAAAACAAGCCAATATGCTGTGGATCCTTCAGAGTTAAATTTCAGTGCTCTACTCCATAGTAAATGGGCACTACATTTGCATATGGTGGAGGTTACAAGGATGGATTTATACCATAATAAACAGAACTTTTTTGAACAGGGAGATCATAACCGTAGTTTTCTGGCCACGATGGCCAAACATGAACAACCTAGTATTCCAATATCGGAAATACACACAGCTTCTGGGGATATGGTCTCTACACAGCCCAAAATTCTGCAAACTTTTCGGAAATTTTATCAGACACTGTATACATCACAGTTGTATCCTGATTTTCAGCCAACAGAATTGGCGGTTTGGCTGGATTCAGTTCCACCGTTCCTGGTTAACAGATAATGTGAGGGAGATGCTAGTGCACCCAATAACTTCAGAGGAGGTCTTCGGTTCCTTCCCATTGGGGAAGTCACCGCGGCCGGACGGTCTTCCTATTGAATTTTATAAGACTTATGGAGAGCTTTTAGCCCCTGTACTGGCTTCACTATACTCGGATTGTCTGAAGGAAGGTGCCTTACCTAAATCAATCAGTCATGCCCATATAGTTTTAATCCATAAGCACCCAAAAGATTCATCTTCTTGTTCTTCATATAGGCCCATTACCCTCTTGAATGTAGCTTTTTTTGCAAATAATTTATTTAAGTAAGGCATACAGTGTTTCAGAGACCTAAGCAACATTGTAAGTAATGCAATTCACCCCCACATGCTAGACCATGTATACACACTTTGCAATAATGCAGATAATATAACATTTATTTGCGGACCAGACAGTGGGCCTCGAGGCCAAGGAGGTATCCCCATCCCGCACATTTTTGACGCCGTTTTTTACACCGTTTTTTCCTAGATGAAAAGAGAGGTGGCTGCGACCCTGGGGTCAAGCAGCAAAGGGAAGCCAGAGAAGTAAGAAATAAAGAAGAGGGGGGGGAGAAAAAGGGGGGGGACCTGTCCTCCAGTCCCTCCATCAGTGATCCGGGAGTTATCTCAGGTGTCTCCACTCCCAAGGGAGTTAGATCATAAGCTCTGCGTGTTCCTCCGAGTAGGCAAACTTGTGCCAATAAAACCATTTCTTGAGGTACTTCTCTCTGAGGCCCTTATCTGTGGCCACCAAGTCCTCCATTTCATTGATTTCTGCAATTTTTTTCAACCACACGGCCACCTCTGGTGGCTGTATCCACTTCCAGAATAGAGGGATGCAACTTTTTGCTGCTGTGAGCAGGAGAGGTAGGGTGGATCTCCTGTAGATCTTGCTCTGAATCTTGTGATGATGTAGGAGGAAGACCGGGGGGGTCAGAGGCAGTTCCCTATCGGTGAACTTCTGGGTAATGCGATGTACCTTGGTCCAGTGTGGGACCAAAAGACGGCCGGGCCAGAAGACATGGAGGAGAGAACCCAGTTCTTTTTTGAAGAAAGGAGAAGTCGCTCCACTTGACGCTCAGTGAATTGAAGTCCTAGATCTTGCTCCCACTTAGAAATGTAGGGGAGTCTGAACTCCTTGGGAGGCAATAAGTAATTGATGGATCCTCAAAACTGTATGTCACACGGGGGACTGTTCCAGGCATAGTTGTTCGAATGTATTTAAGGTCCTTCCAATGGGCGCTGGGAGAGGTTGCGACCCTATAAAGTGAACAAGCTGAAGTTTTTGCCAAAAGCACAGACCCATCAAGAATGGTGTCATGACCTTGCAGTAATACATTCATGACCTGTCTGTCTCTTACCTGGTCTGTGTATCAGCCTTGAGGCTTGTACTCTCACACCTGCATGCTTAAGTAATCTTCCCTTTGTGTGGCTCCACCCTAGCCTCAACAGGAACCACTATTTAACACCATATTCTCCAAGCCTGCCTTGCCGTGCAATATTGTGTGTTTGGCTTCCTGTTTGCTGTGTGCTCTAAGTTTGTCTCTGTCTCTGTTACCGATCTTGGCGTGTTCCCAACTATCCCTGTCTGCTTGTGACCCTGACCTTTGGCGCATTCTCGACTATCCCTGTTTGCCTGTGACCCTGACTTTTGGCGTGTTCTCTGTTATCCTTGTCTGCTAGTCGCCCCGACATTTGGCTACCTCCTTACTATTCCTTACTGTCCTAGGCTGCTGTTTCCTCTCCATCCTCCTGTAGCCTACCGTGAGCATGAGCTGGGAGACCCTGGGGGCCGTGACCTGGAGCCAGTTGCAGCCCAGTCCATCCTCACCACTAGAGGCTCTGGTGAACACCTACTGGCGCTTAGACTCCGTGCCCTGGGGAATCTATGCTCTAACTCACTGTGGGATCCGTGTTGGTGCTCCAGGGGACCTGCCTTCCCGAACCACCCCAAGTTCCATCTGCAGCAGTCAGCCTTAGGGTCCACTATCATAGCGGTGCACTCCTGACCCCAACGGGGTGCATCTGTCACCTGGATACAGGTGACCTGACAGATGGGTCCTCCATGATGCTTTCCCTGGACTGCCATTGTCCATTGTGGATGAAATGACGTAGCTGAGATCTTCCAGTCTCTATGAGCTCCTGGAATCTGGGGTCGTTGAGTCCCGGACTGAAGGCTGGGTTCCCAATGACTGGGGTGAGCGGCGAGGGGGTAAATGCTACTGAGAAATCATGGAACGCCTTTTGAGCAATCCTCTACGTCTCTCCCACAGTGGGGTGGTTTAGAACCCGGCTTAGCAGATTCATCTGGCACCAGGGTACCGAGTTCAGCTGAGTTTCAGTCAAGAGCTGTTCCACATGAACCCACTATTTAAGCAGACCATGGCGACACCAGTCTAAGATTCGTGTCAGGTGACAGGCCATGTGGTAAAGAATAACGTCTAGCAAGGCCATTCCACCCATCAGTTTTAGCAATCTCATGATCGACTGGGTGAGCCGTGGGTGTTTTTGGGCCCATAGAAGGCTCAGTTCACGACATTAAGAAAAGATTTCTGGATCCGGACGGGGATGGCCTGTTAATGGTATAGCAGCCAGGGCATGATATTTATTTTAACTATGCTACAACGTTCGAACCATTAAAACATACCTTGCTGCTAAGACTGTAGGAAAATTTAGGGGGAAAACGTCCTCCATCCTACTGGGCAGAAGAATGCCCAGGTTTTTGATGGAGGTCTCTGCCCATTTGAAAGGGAAGGCTGCCCGGAGTAGCGTATCGAGAGATGCCGGCATGGATATGTTGAGCGCCTCTGATTTCTGGTAGTTAATCTTGAAAAAGGATAGTGCCCCGTACTTCTTCAATTTCACCAGCAAGTTTGGAATGGATACCAGGGGGTTGATTACAAAGAATAGAAGAATAGAATACAATTTTTGGGGACAGCGTATCATCTAAACGAAGGCCCGAGATGTTGGTGTTGTCTCTAACCATTCAGAGAAAGGGTTCCAGGGTCTGAATAAATATCAGGGGAGGCAGGGGACATCCCTATCTTGTCCCATTTGCTATCCTGAAGGGGGAAGAGAGGTAGCTGTTAACCTTTACTTGGGCCGACGAGTGAGAGTAGATAGCTCGTATCCAGTTTATCATCCAGTACTTGTAAAAATTTATGCTGTTGTAAGCTTCATAAGCAGTTCTATGTAGAACTCACATATGGCAGTAATTAAGATTGAGCTGACCTCTCACCTCCTCCATCTGTGAGAAGGTAGGATTCACATTTTTATAAGACATTCCCACTGTTATTATCACCCCTCCTAGCAGAGGCGTTCTCAGCGATAGATGGAAATATATCCCCCTCTGAAACCCTTCTTCAAGCCCAAATTGTAGTAATCCCGAAAACGAATAAAGAACCCTCCACATGCTCTAATTACAGACCAATTTCCCTATTAAATATTGACTTGAAGCTCTTCGCCAAGATTCTTGCCAACCGAATATCACCATTCCTACCCAACATTATACATAGAGATCAAGTGGGTTTTGTCCCTGGCCGTGAAGCTAGGGACAACACCACCAAAACCATCCATCTTATAGCATATGCTCATCGCACCCACACCCCAACTTGTCTCCTTTCCTGCGATGCAGAGAAAGCTTTTGATAGGGTAAACTGGTCCTTTCTTCAATCTACCCTTTCCCAGATAGGATTAGGCCCTAGAATGCTAGCACGTATCATATCTCTTTACTCAAAACCGACAGCCACTGTCTTGACAAACGGTACACAATCGGACAAGTTTTCAATTACCAATGGTACAAGGCAGGGCTGTCCACTTTCCCCTTTATTGTTTCCCTTAGTGATGAACATTTAGCTCAAGCCATTCGGTTAAATCCAAATATACACGGCATCCAGACTCCCTCTTCCCACTGTAAACTTTCTTTATACGCAGATGACTTACTTCTTTATGTGACCCAACCCCATATTAGCATCCCCTCATTACTAGCTGAAATTAATAGGTTTGGCCACTTTAGCAACTACAAATTAAACATCTCCAAAACAGAAGCACTGAATCTTTCACTAACTCAAAACACTTTGACATCTCTTAAAGCCAACTTCCCATTCCAATGGCAGACGCGCTCCATTTCATATCTAGGTACTGCTATCCCTAGATATACACCTGACATCTACGCCCTAAATTTCAGCCCTCTTTTAACTAAGATGCGACGCCTCTCCGAGGAACGCAAAGATCTATCAATGTCATGGTTTGGTCGTATGAGTACATTGAAAATGGACATACTCCCAAAACTACTATATTTATTTCAAGCTCTTCCAATTGCCCTCCCATCAGCCTTTTTTTGTGCCCTCCGTACTATGGCAATCCGCTTTGTATGGGGAGAGGGCCACCCCAGACTGAAACACAAACTTCTATGTGCCCCTATTCATAAAGGAGGAGTTGGTCTGCCCGACTTCGAGGTATATCATAGCTCAGCAGTAATCTCTCGAGTTCTGGAGTGGTTCCCTCGTCCTCTGATCAAAGCATCAACTTTGATAGAACAGGATATGTCATCGGACGACCTCAGGGCACTCCTCTGGGGATCCGACAAAACTTACAAATCCATCACAAGCCTATCCCCCCTTACCAGAGACGCCTTGGCGGTATGGTACCGGAAAAGAGAGACATAATCACTGTCTACTGAACCGAGTCCCCTCACTCCCTTATTCGATAATCCAGTTCTTCCAGAAGGTAGACTTTTACATAACCTGGGAAATTACTTGAGAGATCCCTGGCCTACAGCACAACAATTTGTAGATTCGGAGACAGGTACCTTCGTGACTCCTCATCGTACAGCTGCCTCTAGGGTGACATGGCTTACTCGTTTACACTTAACCTCCTACTCTAGGAAACTCCATGCCTCCAATCTCATACACAGGCCTCTGACTGGATTCGAACAACTAACCACTCACACAGAGACGCCTCGCCATACTCTATCACTGATGTATAGGATGTCAATAGATTACATTCATAACAACCTTCCTAAATACACCACTGCATGGTCGGAGGAGTTGGGGAAAGACATAACAGAGGCGGAATGGGGTAAAGCTTTTCTTTTTACCCACAAATCATCTATCTCGAGTTACACTCAGGAAAAAAACTATAAATTAATATCAAGGTGGTACCGGGTCCCAACTACTCTCAGGATTATGTTCCCATCTGCATCCGACGTCTGCTGGAGATGTAACTCCGCAACAGGCTCGTATAAGCATATCTGGTGGGAATGTGATGTGATTCGGCCTTTTTGGACACAAATTTTTCAAATTTATAATGAGATTTATGACAAATCTCTCACACCTTCCCCCATTATAGCACTCCTCTCCGTTCTTCCCGGGACCCTCAAATCCCAAAAACACAGTCTGCTCAAATTTTTTCTGGGCGCGGAGAGACAACTAATTCCTAGACATTGGAAAACTACCTCCCTTCCATCTCTCATTGAATGGGTGGCTGAAATAAATGATATTATGCTTATGGAAGAGATGCAGGCTAAGTCCATAGAAAAAGAAGCAAAGTTTTCATTCATCTGGAGTATCTGGAGGCATTACTCTACTTCAGACAAATTAAGGAATAGACTTTCACCAGTAAATACAACTTAATGAACTTAGTTCTCCTAATTCCCCTCTTAATCTTTATGTCATTATTACACAAACAGTCAGGTGTGGTCCGCTGCCTCTACCCCCCCCCTATTTACTCCCCTTCTCGGGGTTCCCCCTTTTCTTTCATCCCTTTTCTTCTGCCTATTACTCTTTTAACCCCTATATCCTTATATCTTTTTTATTTTCGATAATCATTTTATGTGCCAAATATATTTGTAGCTGCCAGTTTATACAATCTAGGCAGCCAAGAAACTCGAAAGTACTATCAACCTCGGTTCTGAAGGTACATATGAGAATCTATCACCTCGGCCTCTGGAGCAGCAGGATCCCATTGGGGCTCCCGGGCCAGAGGTATAGACAGTATGATAAAAATCTGTATTGCATCTGAACCTTTTTGATTATTAACATCTTTTCTAATCATATTCATCCATGTAAAAATGTACTTTATAAATGTTTACACGTTGAATGTTTTGGATCGGTACACCCTATGTTTGGGTCCTGATCTAGATCTTGAACTTTTCTGTTTTTTAATGTGAAAAATAAAAACATATTGAACCTAAATATCGTACCTGTGGGGTGTCTATAGTGGCGCGTGTTTCCCGTGCTTAGAACAGTCCCTGCACAAAATGACATTTTTAAAGGAATAAAAGTCGTTTAAAACTGCTTGCAGCTTTAAGGTAATGTCGGGTCCTGGCAATATGGATGAAAATCAGTGAGACAAACGGCATGGGTACCCCCCAGTCCATTACCAGGCCCTTTGGGTCTTGTATGGTTATTAAGGGGAACCCCGCACCCAAATTAAAAAAAGGAAAGGCGTGGGGCCCCCAGGCCCAAGTACTCTGAACAGCAGTATATAGGCAGTGAAAACAAGACAGGGACTGTAGGTTTGTTGTTAAGTAGAATCTGTTTGTAATTTTGAACTGGTACATTTTTAACGTGTTTAGCTCCAGCCAAAACATCTATTTTGAGCTTTTTGGAAAACATAGGGAAGGGTTATCACCCCTGTGACATTTGTTTTGCTGTCTGTGCTCCATTTTCAGAAGATTTCACCTCACTTTCTGTCCCAATGACAAATGTTTTTAGAAAATTTGGGGTTTTTAGTGAAACAAGGATTGGTGATAAAGCATCAGTGGAAAGGAAAAATGTTTTTTCCATATTAACTCTTACAGGAGAGAACTTCCCTTCCTAGGGGTAGATTTCATCTCACTTCCTGTTGTCTCCTTCTATTTGCAAGTAGGAGTTGTTTGTAAATTGGATGTTTGAAAGTAGGGGCCTGCCCTATATACTTTTCAGAAATTTGGGCCTTAGGTGTTGGTGTTGCCACAACACTGTAAGCCCTCACAGGGCCCTGCTGTGAAATATTAGATCAAGAATTGTAATTACATGCCCCTGTTGAACAGGGGCAGAAAAATTGGGCCTTTGGTGATGGTGGTGGTGCTGGTGCAACAACACTGTAAGTCCTCACAGTTACTCTTGGTGGGTGCTGGAACGGGCCCTGCTGTGAAATATTAAATCAAGAATTGTAATTACATGCACCTGTTGAACAGAGGCAGAAAAATTGGGCCTTTGGTGGTGGTGCTGGTGCCACAACACTGTAAGTCCTCACAGTTACTCTTGGTGGGTGCAGAAACGGGCCCTGCTATGAAATATTAGATCAAGAATTCTAATTACATGTCCCTGTTGAGCAGGGGCAGAACAATTGGGCCTTTCCTTTTGGAGGTCTGCCAAATGAGCACTGGCATTATATGACCGGCGGAAATGCACACAGACTTTCCTGGCCTGCCTCAGGACATCCTATAAGCCCGGGTACCTGCCCAAAAACTGCTGCACCACCAAGTTAAGGACATGAGCCAAACAGGGCACATGGGTCAGTTGTCCCTGTCGGAGGGCGGAGAGGAGGTTGGTGCCATTGTCGCAAACCACCATTCCTGCCTTAAGTTGGCGTCAACCACCTCTGAACCTGCCCCTGCAGAGCTGACATAATCTCTACCCCAGTGTGGCTCCTGTCCCCCAAGCACACCAGCTCAAGCACCACATGGCATCTTTTGGCCTGCGTACTTGCGTAGCCCCTTGATCGCTTACGGAGCACCACTGGTTCCGAGGACAAAGCACAGGAAGAGGTCATGGAGGAAGAAGAAGAGGAGGGAGTGGAGGAGAGAGGTGTGTCAGAATCACCAGTAGTGGCATTTTGGAGGCGTGGTGGCGGAACAACCTCCAACACTACTGCACCTTGTCCTGCATCCTTCCCAGCTGCCAGCAGAGTCACCCAAAGCACCGTGAAACTTAGGTAACGTCCCTGTCCATGCTTGCTGGACCATGAGTCAGCGGTAATATGCACCTTACCGCTGTTCGCCATGTCCAGTGAGGCCAAGACATTGCCTTCCACATGTCGGTAGAGAGCCGGAATCGCTTTCCATGAGAAAAAGTGGCATTTGGGAACCTGCCACTGAGGAACCGCACATTCCACAAACTCACGGAAGGGGGCAGAGTCTACCAACTGAAAAGGTAGCAGTTGAAGTGCTAGCAATTTTGCCAAGCTAGTAGTCAACCGCTGGGCATGTGGATGGCTGGGAGCGAACTTCTTTCTGCGGTGCAGCAGCCGGGGCAGGGAAATTTGCCTGGTACAATCTGACATTGGCATACCGATAGCAGATTGCCCACAAGTACTGCAAGTATTAGTGACACACATAATTCTACACTAGGGATGAGCTTCGAGTTCGAGTCGAACTCATGTTCTACTCGAACATTGGCTGTTCGCAAGTTCGCCGAACAGCGAACAATTTGGGGTGTTCGCGGCAAATTCGAATGCCGCGGAACACCCTTTAAAAGTCTATGGGAGAAATCAAAAGTGCTAATTTTAAAGGCTTATATGCAAGTTATTGTCATAAAAAGTGTTTGGGGACCCGGGTCCTGCCCCAGGGGACATGGATCAATGCAAAAAAAAGTTTTAAAAACTGACGTTTTTTCAGGAGCAGTGATTTTATTAATGCTTAAAGTCAAACAATAAAAGTGTAATATCCCTTTAAATTTCGTACCTGGGGGGTGTCTATAGTATGCCTGTAAAGGGGCGCATGTTTCCTGTGTTTAGAACAGTCTGACAGCAAAATGACATTTGGAAGGAAAAAACTCATTTAAAACTACCCGCGGCTATTGCATTGCCGACAATACACATAGAAGTTCATTGATAAAAACGGCATGGGAATTCCCCACAGGGGAACCCCGAACCAAAAAAAAAAAAAAAAAAAATGATGTGGGGGTCCCCCTAAATTCCATACAAGGCCCTTCAGGTCTGGTATGGATATTAAGGGGAACCCCAGCCAAAATTAAAAAAAAAAATTGACGTGGGGTTCCCCCTAAATTCCATACCAGACCCTTAAGGTCTGGTATGGATCTTAAGGGGAACCCCGCGCCAAAAAAAAAAAAAAAACGGCGTGGGGTCCCCCTAAAAATCCATACCAGACCCTTATCCGAGCACGCAACCTGGCAGGCCGCAGGAAAAGAGGGGGGGACGAGAGTGCGGCCCCCCCCCCCTGAACCGTACCAGGCCACATGCCCTCAACATTGGGAGGGTGCTTTGGGGTAGCCCCCCAAAACACCTTGTCCCCATGTTGATGAGGACAAGGGCCTCATCCTCACAACCGTGGCCGGTGGTTGTGGGGGTCTGCGGGCGGGGGGCTTATCGGAATCTGGAAGCCCCCTTTAACAAGGGGACCCCCAGATCCCGGCCCCCCCTGTGTGAAATGTTAAGGGGGTACTTACCCCTACCATTTCACTAAAAAACTGTCAAAAATGTTAAAAATGACAAGAGACAGTTTTTGACAATTCCTTTATTTAAATGCTTCTTCTTTCTTCCTTCATCTTCTTCTTCTTCTGGTTCTTCTGGCTCTTCTGGTTCTTCCTCCGGCGTTCTCGTCCAGCATCTTCTCCGCGGCGTCTTCTATCTTCTTCTCCTCGGGCCGCTCCGCACCCATGGCATGAGGGGAGGCTCCCGCTCTTCTCTTCATCTTCTTCTCTTCTTCATCTTCTTCTTCATCTTCTTCTTCATCTTCTTCCTTCTTCTCTTCTTCATGTCTTCTCCGGGCCGCTCCGCAGCCATGCTGTGGCATGGAGGGAGGCTCCCGCTGTGTGACGGCGTCTCTTCGTCTGACGGTTCTTAAATAACGGGGGGCGGGGCCACCCGGTGACCCCGCCCCCCTCTGACGCACGGTGACATGACGGGACTTCCCTGTGACGTCACGGGGAATGCCACAGGGAAGTCCCGTCATGTCACCGTGCGTCAGAGGGGGGGCGGGGTCACCGGGTGGCCCCGCCCCCCGTTATTTAAGAACCGTCAGACGAAGAGACGCCGTCACACAGCGGGAGCCTCCCTCCATGCCACAGCATGGCTGCGGAGCGGCCCGGAGAAGACATGAAGAAGAGAAGAAGGAAGAAAAGATGAAGAAGAAGAAGAAGATGAAGAAGAGAAGAAGATGAAGAGAAGAGCGGGAGCCTCCCCCCCATGCCATGGGTGCGGAGCGGCCCGAGGAGAAGAAGATAGAAGACGCCGCGGAGAAGATGCTGGACGAGAACGCCGGAGGAAGAACCAGAAGAGCCAGAAGAACCAGAAGAAGAAGAAGATGAAGGAAGAAAGAAGAAGCATTTAAATAAAGGAATTGTCAAAAACTGTCTCTTGTCATTTTTAACATTTTTGACAGTTTTTTAGTGAAATGGTAGGGGTAAGTACCCCCTTACCACTTCACACAGGGGGGGGCCGGGATCTGGGGGTCCCCTTGTTAAAGGGGGCTTCCAGATTCCGATAAGCCCCCCGCCCGCAGACCCCCACAACCACCGGCCACGGTTGTGAGGATGAGGCCCTTGTCCTCATCAACATGGGGACAAGGTGTTTTGGGGGCTACCCCAAAGCACCCTCCCAATGTTGAGGGCATGTGGCCTGGTACGGTTCAGGAGGGGGGGGGGCCGCACTCTCGTCCCCCCCTCTTTTCCTGCGGCCTGCCAGGTTGCGTGCTCGGATAAGGGTCTGGTATGGATTTTTAGGGGGACCCCACGCCGTTTTTTTTTTTTTTTTTGGCGCGGGGTTCCCCTTAAAATCCATACCAGACCTGAAGGGTCTGGTATGGAATTTAGGGGGAACCCCACGTCAATTTTTTTTTTAAATTTTGGCTGGGGTTCCCCTTAATATCCATACCAGACCTGTAGGGCCTTGTATGGAATTTAGGGGGACTCCCACATCATTTTTTTTTTTTAATTTTGGTTCGGGGTTGCCCTGTGGGGAATTCCCATGCCGTTTTTATCAATGAACTTCTATGTGTATTGTCGGCAATGCAATAGCTGCGGTAGTTTTAAATGTGTTTTTTCCTTCAAAATGTCATTTTGCTGTCAGACTGTTCTAAACACGGGAAACATGCGCCCCTTTACAGGCATACTATAGACACCCCCCAGGTATGAAATTTAAAGGGATATTACACTTTTATTGTTTGACTTTAAGCATTATTAAAATCACTGCTCCTGAAAAAACGGCCGTTTTTAAAACTTTTTTTTGCATTGATTCATGTCCCCTGGGGCAGGACCCAGGTCCCCAAACACTTTTATTGACAATAACTTGCATATTAGCCTTTAAAATTAGCACTTTTGACTATTCATGTTCGTGTCCCATAGACTTTAACGGTGTTCGCGTGTTCGAACAAATTTTTTTCCTGTTCGCATGTTCTGGTGCGAACCGAACAGGGGGGTGTTCAGCTCATCCCTATTCTACACCTTCATTCCTCTCAGTGCAGGTCTCAGAGAGGACTGAAGGTATAGTGGGGTTGGAGATCCCAGCTGATGAGGAGCAAGGAGAGGTCCTCTTTGTTCTTTGGTGTGGGTCTTATAGGTACGCTTGCCAACGAACTGCATGGTAGTGTGAAGGAATGTGATGTAGATAATAATAATAATAATGTGAAAATGTCTATTTTCTTATGTGCATACATATTTTTCTCCTTACTCATTATATAAGTATACAGATTTGCTCTGTTCCTATATTTTCTCAAGATGGCGTGTACCCCCTACCTCCCACACATCAAAAGAATGCGGAACTGGAGATAAGAACAAAGACAGCCAAACCTCGTTATGAAAATTCTCCATCTTCTTTTTTTATCTTAACCAATGAGATGTACCTATTAGACTAACATAGCAATGACGTATTTGTGTGTATAAAACATTAACACCGCCTTGAATAAATCACAAGTGTAATGAGTTAGCAGTTCTGAGCGTGTCTCAGAGTGTTTACTTTTATATGCATGCATATCCACACTTTTCAAATTAGAGACAGCAGCAGATAACCTTGAGCTCGATTGTAGCTCTTAATCATTTCCATAACAGTAGGTCAACATATGTCTGGTCAAGCATGTGGTGCCCAAGCGGGAGATGTTTTGGCCACGCGAGTTACGCTTAAAATATATGTTCCAAATAGCAGCGGTGCGATCTGATGCACTCATCTCAAAAAAGGCCCACACCAAAGAACTTTTGGAATAACGCACAGAGACAGCAGTGCCCTGCACATACGGAGCTCTGTGGTGTGATGCAGTCAGTGTGCTGCCCTTAGGCTGGACCCTGGAGGGCATCCTGCCTTGTTGGTGATGTGCCTCCTCCTCCTCCTCTCTCCTATCAGGCACCCATGTGGAGTCAGTGATCTAATCATCCCCTCCCTCCGCATCACTGGAGTAAACCTGGCAGTATGCTGCAGCAGGGGGAACATGACTGCCAGATTGCTGTCCTTCTTGGGCATCCTCTCTGTCTGGGCTCACGTTACTGCCTTCTACTAGCTGAGTACCATCATCGGAGCCTTCAAAATGCTGGGCATCCTCCTGGAGCATGTACCCAACACTGTGGTCAAACAGTTCGAGGGACTCCTCAGAAGGACATGGTGGGGCTAGGGAAGGAGTCACTGATGCCATTGAGCAGAGGGAAGAGGCCACATTGGCAGCTGATTTGCCAGACAAAGTACCCTGAGCCTGGGTGAGAGAGGATGAGGAGGATGAGGATGGCTTGGTCATCCACTCGATCAAGTCACAGAGCCTGCTTGCCCTCTTTTATTGGCTTGTGACTGTATGCCTTTCCTTGTTGGCCTTCCAGACATACTATTGGCCTGCAGTGAGCGTCACAAAACTGGGATGTATATATATATATATATATATATATATATATATATATATATATATATATATATACCGATTATACTGCAGCTAGCAGAATCAACTGCCTGCCTGTAGTGTTAGTAGTATGATAACACCTGCACCTGTCTTCGGGTAGCTATACTGTAGGTGCAACTGTGCAGGGTACACAGTACAGTGACTGAAAATACTTCAAAGAGCCTACACAAGCACCTGGCTGCAGGTAGCTATACTGTAGGTGAGACTGTACAGGGTACACAGTACAGTAGCTGGAAATACTTCAATGAGCCTACACAAGCACCTGGCTGCAGGTAGCTATACTGTAGATGAGACTGTGCAGGGTACACAGTACAGTAACTAGAAATACTGTAAAAACACCTGCCTCCCTGCCAGTATATTAGGAAAAGAAGAACAGGATCTAGCTAAACTGAATACAGTGTGTGTGTGTGTATATATATATATATATATACAACATCTGGGATGCATATATATACACAATACACTGTAACTGCAGCTAACTGACTTGACCTCTATCTATCTAACTTAATTCAAATGACACTGTCTGTCTGTCTCTCTATCTTTGTCTGAACGCCGGAACACACTACACAGGGCCGCCTGAGCCATAATTGGCTTTGGGCAATTACGGCTCTATGTTCAGACGGCGCTGTGATTGGCTAAGCATGCGGGTCATAGTGCATGCTTGGCCAATCATCAGCCAGCAATGCACTGCGATGCCGCAGTGATTTATGGGCTGTGACGCACCACTCGAATTTGGTGCGAACGGCTCATATCGTTCGTAATTCGGCGAACGACCGAAGACACGATGTTCGAGTCGAACATGGGTTCGACTAGAACACGAAGCTCATCCCTAGCCCACACCTCGGGAATGTTGACCCCCACTTTTGTGAGTTGGGAGGAAAGATAAAGCACGCAAATTTCCATAGGACTACAAATGAATTAAGAACTTTTAAGACAAACCAACACTTTTTAGAAAGGTGGGGGCTGATTTGAGTAGTAAAATGCTAGTAACGAGGGCAGACAGACAGATTCTGCTGCAGACACGAGACACACATACAGCATGAGAACTGCTGCTACATCTACACACACATATCTGATTTAATCTTCATCTTAAGAATATGATGCTATTTTTATATTCTACATTTTGACATTGTTTTTGTAATATTTTGCTATTCTTATTATTAAATCAATTTTTGAGTTTTTACACGAGAACTGAATGGATTTTTTTGGAACTGTCCTCATCAATATGAATTATTGAATTATCGTTATTATTACAGTAATAACTCGAACTTTTACATTGGCGAGCCTTACCACTTTCATTTTGTCTGAATATCGAACTTTTTTGAATTTCTCCTTCCGCTTGCCGAGAGGGAATATAAGCACAAACATTGACTATTCAGTCAAGCTTCAGAAGAAATCGAAAAATAAAATTCTCGGCATCATTGAATTGAACTTGGAAGAAAAAGAATTATCAGAATTGGTGAGATGTTTGCGCACGTGCAAGAAAAATCTGTTTCTTGATGACATAACTTCCCGCCAAGAGAGGGAACGCGTATTACATGAAGGAAGTTGGCTCTGTATTGGTAAGTTATGGATTTTATTGATGAATTGTCTAGTGAGAGTAAATTAGAATTCAAAAATCTGTCAAAGTTTGTTAAAGATGATGAATTATGGAGTTACATGTTCAATGTATTCTTACACGCTAATATCAAAATACAAAAGTCAAAATTTACTTTTAAGAAATTCAACAAACAGGTTAGTAACTTGATTAAGTTAATTAAAGTTTATGACACAATGATATCAGGAGTTTCTGAAAGCAATGTTGTTGGTACAAAAGGGAAAACTAAGGACAATAGTTTATGTACTAATTGTCAGATTCAGATTGTCAAAGATATTCAGTTGTTTGAGTTACAGAATAATGTAAAGTCTAAAACAGAGTCAAGCAAGAGTAATGCAGACTCTATCCAGAAGTCGATTGTACAAGATAAGTGGTCTATAGGAAAATATGTCCAGGACCATGATAAAGATGCACTAAGCACAAGTTTAGACAGACAAAAGGAAAATGGCGATCAGAGAGTTGACAAGTGTAAGGCCACACCCAGGGATGGTGAGTAGGGATGAGCCGAACACCCCCCGGTTCGGTTCGCACCAGAACCTGCGAACGGACCGAAAATTCGCATGAACGTTAGAACCCCATTGACGTCTATGGGACTCGAACGTTCGAGATCAAAAGTGCTCATTTTAAAGGCTAATTTGCATGGTATTGTCCTAAAAAGGGTTTGGGGACCCGGGTCCTACCCCAGGGGACATGTATCAATGCAAAAAAAACTTTTAAAAACGGCCGTTTTTTCGGGAGCAGTGATTTTAATGATGGTTAAAGTAAAAAAAAAAAAAAAAGTGAAATATTCCTTTAAATATCGTACCTGGGGGGTGTCTATAGTATGCCTGTAAAGTGGCGCATGTTTCCCGTGTATAGAACAGTCCCTGCACCAAATGTCATTTTTAAAGGAAAAAATCTCATTTAAAACTGCTTGTGGGTTTAATGTAATGTCGGGTCCTGGCAATATGGATGAAAATCATTGAGACAAACGGCATGGGTACCCCCCAGTCCATTACCAGGCCCTTTGGGTCTTGTATGGATATTAAGGGGAACCCCGCACCCAAATTAAATAAAGGAAATGTGTGGGGCCACCAGGCCCTATATACTCTGAACAGCAGTATACAGGCGGTGCAAACAAGACAGGGACTGTAGGTTTGTTGTTAAGTAGAATCTGTTTGTCATTTTGAACGGGTACATTTTTAACGTGTTTAGCTCCAGCCAAAAAATCTTTTTTAAGCTTTTTGGAAAACATAGGGAAGGGTTATCACCCCTGTGACATTTGTTTTGCTGTCTTTCCTCCTCTTTAGAAGATTTCACCTCACTTTTTGTCCCAATGACAAATGTTTTTTGAAAATTTGGGTTTTTTTGTGGAACAAGGATTGGAAAGCATCAGTGGAAAGGAGAAATGTTTTTCCCATATTAACTCTTACAGGAGAGAATTTCCCTTCCTAGGGGTAGATTTCATCTCACTTCCTGTTGTCTCCTTCCGTTTGCAAGTAGGAGTCGTTTGTAAGTTAGATGTTTGAAAGTAGGGGCCTGCCCTATATACTCATCAGAAATTTGGCCCTTAGGTGTTGTTGTGGCCACAACAACGTAAGCCCTCACAGGGCCCTGCTGTGAAATATTAGATCAAGAATTGTAATTACATGCCTCTGTTGAACAGGGGCAGAAAAACTGGGCCTTTGGTGGTGGTGGTGCTGGTGCCACAACACTGTAAGTCCTCACTCGCTCTTGGTGGGTGCAGAAATGGGCCCTGCTGTGAAATATTAGATCAAGAATTGTAATTACATGCCCCTGTTGAACAGGGGCAGAAAAATTGGGCCTTTGGTGGTGGTGGTGGTGCTGGTGCCACAACACTGCAACCCCTCACAGACACTCTAGTTGGAACGCAGGAATGAGCCCTGCTGCAAATTATTGCATCAAAAATTGTAATTACATGCCCCAGTTAAACAGGGGCAGAAAAATTGGGCCTTAGGCACTGGTGCTGGTGCTACAACACTGCAACCCCTCACAGACACTCTAGTTGGAACGTAGGAACGAGCCCTGCTGCAAAGTATTGCATCAAAAATTGTAATTACACGCCCCTGTTAAACAGGGGCTGAAAAATTGGGCCTTAGGCACTGGTGCTGGTGCCACAACACTGCAACCCCTCACAGACACTCTAGTTGGAACGCAGGAACGAGCCCTGCTGCAAAGTATTGCATCAAAAATTGTAATCACACGCCCCTATTAAACAGGGGCTGAAAAATTGTGCCTTAGGCATTGGTGGTGGCGCCCAGAACCAAAAATGTTCTTTCAAGCTATCAGCGTGATGATTGAGGAGGAAGAGGATAATTACTCAGGGATACTTACTCAGCATCAGCATAGGCAGTCTTTGAAGGGATCTGAGATTTCAAAAAAAATTATTCGGTTACACCAGCATCAGGTGCTTGGTAGCTGGTGGTGATCCAAGACTGATTCATTTTTATGAAGGTCAGTCGATCGACCGAGTCGGTGGACAGACGCACCCTGTGATCGGTTACAAAGCCTCCAGCAGCACTGAATGTGCGTTCCGAAAGAACGCTGGATGCAGGACAGGCCAGTAGCTCAATTGCATACTGTGCAAGCTCTGGCCAGTGATCCATCCTCAAGACCCAGTAACCCAGAGGATTTTCGGTGGGAAAGGTGTCCAAGTCTGATCTTGCCCCTAGGTATTCCTGCACCATGTAAAACAGACGCTGGCGATGGTTGCTGGAACCGATCATACCTTGGGGCTGCGGACCAAAAAATTGTCTGAACGCATCGGTCAGACGGCCACCTTCTCCACCGCTCCTTCTTTGACTGACTGAAGCCTCAGCAACACGTTGTCCAGAAACAGGAGTTTGTAACCTCCCAGTCTCTGGGAACGCATTGCACAGACCTTTCTGCAAGGCCTCCCGAAGATGTTTCATCCTCTGCTCCCTCTGCAATGGCAAGATAAGGTCCGCAACCTTACCCTTGTAACGTGGATCAAGGAGGGTTGCCAGCCAGTATTGGTCCTTCTCCTTGATACCACGAATACGAGGATCCTTACGCAGGCTTTGCAGGATCAGGGAGGCCATGCAGCGTAAGTTTGCTGAGGAATTCGGTCCGGAGTCCTCTGGGTCACTAAGGATGACATGGTCCGCAGCCACCTCCTCCCAGCCACGTACAAGTCCATGTGTTTCTTGGGACTGATCCCTTAAAGACTGCTGCTGATGCTGAGTGCCAGGCTCCACCTCCATACTGACACAATCTTCCTCCTCCTCCTCCTCCTCATCCTCTTCCTGTGTGATTGGCGGGCATGCAGGAACACTGTCTGGATAAAGGGGGCCTTGAGAGCTAAGGAAGTCCTCCTCTTCCTGCCTCTGTTCTGCCTCAAGTGCCCTGTCCATTATTCCACGCAGCGTGTGCTACAACAGGTGGACAAGGGGGACAGTGTCACTGATGCATGCACTGTCACTGCCCACCATCCTCGTGGCCTCCTCAAATGGTGACAGGACAGTGCATGCATCCCTGATCATGGCCCACTGGAGTGGGGAAAAAAATCTAAGCTCCCTGACCCTGTCCTGGTGCCATAGTCGCACAGGTACTCATTGATGGCCCTCTGCTGCGTGGGCAGCTGCTGCAGCATGGCCAACGTTGAGTTCCACCTGGTGGGCATGTCACAGATTAGGCGGTTCTTGGGCAGGTTAAACTCCTTTTGGAGGTCCGTCAGCCGAGCACTGGCATTATATGACCGGCGGAAATGCACACAGACTTTCCTGGCCTGCCTCAGGACATCCTGTAAGCCCGGGTACCTGCCCAAGAACCGCTGCACCACCAAGTTAAGGACGTGAGCCAAACAGGGCACATGGGTCATTTGTCCCTGTTGGAGGGCAGAGAGGAGGTTGGTGCCATTGTCGCAAACCACCATTCCTGCCTTAAGTTGGCGTGGCGTCAACCACCTCTGAACCTGCCCCTGCAGAGCTGACAGAACCTCTGCCCCAGTGTGGCTCCTGTCCCCCAAGCACACCAGCTCAAGCACCGCATGGCATCTTTTGGCCTGCGTACTTGCGTAGCCCCTTGAATGGCTACGGAGCACCACTGGTTCCGAGGACAAAGCACAGGAAGAGGCCATGGAGGAAGAAGAAGAGGAGGGGGTGGAGGAGAGAGGTGTGTCACAATCATTAGCATTTTGGAGGCGTGGTGGCAGAACAACCTCCAACACTACTGCACCTTGTCCTGCATCCTTCCCAGCTGCCAGCAGAGTCACCCAATGCGCTGTGAAACTTAAGTAACGTCCCTGTCTATGCCTGCTGGACCATGAGTCAGCGGTAATATGCACCTTACCGCTGACCGCACTGTCCAGCGAGGCATGGACATTGCCTTCCACATGCCGGTAGAGAGCCGGAATCGCCTTCCGTGAGAAAAAGTGGCGTTTAGGTACCTGCCACTGAGGAACCGCACATTCCACAAACTCACAGAAGGGGGCAGAGTCTACCAACTGAAAAGGCAGCAGTTGAAGTGCTAGCAATTTTGCCAAGCTAGCATTCAACCGCTGGGCATGTGGATGGCTTGGAGCAAACTTCTTTTGGCGGTGCAGCAGCTGGGGCAGGGAAATTTGCCTGGTACAATCTGACGTCGGTGTACCAAAAGCAGATTGCCCACAAGTACTTGGCTGTGACACACCTAATTCTACAACTTCATTCCTCTCAGTGCAGGTCTCAGAGAGGACTGAAGGTATAGTGGGGTTGGAGATCTCAGCTGATGAGGAGCAAGGAGAGGTCCTCTTTGTTCTTTGGTGTGGGTCTTTTAGATACGCTTGCCAACGAACTGCATGGCAGGTCAACATATGTCTGGTCAAGCATGTGGTACCCAAGCGGGAGATGATTTGGCCATGCAAGATACGCTTGAGACATATGTTGCAAATAGCAGCGGTGCGATCTGATGCACTCGTCTCAAAAAAGGCCCACACCAAAGAACTTTTTGAATAACGCGCAGAGACTGCAGCGCCCTGCACATGTGGAGCTTTGGGGTGTGATGCAGTCAATGTGCTGCCCTTAGGCTGGCCCCTGGAGGGCATCCTGCCTCGTTGGTGATGTGCCGCCTCCTCCTCCTCCTCCCTCCTATCAGGCATGCACGTTGAGTCAGTGACCTCATCATCCCCTCCCTCCTCATCACTGGAGCAAACCTGATAGTATGCTGCAGCAGGGGGAGCATGACTGCCAGATTGCTGTCCTTCTTGGGCACCCCCTCTGTCTGTGCTCATGTTACTGCCTTCATCGAGCTCAGTATCATCATCAGAGCCTTCCAAACGCTAGGCATCCTCCTGGAGCATGTACCCAACACTGTGGTCAAACAGTTCGAGGGACTCCTCAGGAGGACATGGTGGGGCTAGGGAAGGAGTCACTGATGACATTGAACCGAGGGAAGAGGCCGCTGCTTTGCCAGACAAAGTACCCTGGGCATGGGTGAGAGAGGATGAGGAGGATGAGGACGGCTTGGTCATCCACTCGACCAAGTCTTCCACATGTTGCGGCTCAACACGGCCAGCTGCCGAAGAAAAGCCCAAGCGTGTCCCACGGCCACGTGCTGATGAGGATGCACCGTCTCCACGACCAGCACTAGACACAGAGCCTGCTTGCCCTCTCTTATTGGCTTGTGACTGTCTGCCTCTCCTTCTTGGCCTTCCAGACATACTAATGGCCTGTAGCTGCACTAAGCTGGGATATGTATATATATATATATATATATATATATATATATATATGTACGTACTGATACTGCAGCTAGCAAAATCAACTGCCTGCCTGTAGTATGAGAACACCACCAACATTCGACAGGTAGCTTTAGCTGAACACTGTGAGGTGGACGCACCCCACTAACTTGTAGGTTTAGCTGAACACTGTGAGCAGGACGCACCTCACTAACTTGTAGGTTTAGCTGAACACTGTGAGGTGGACGCACCACACTAACTTGTAGGTTTAGCTGAACACTGTGAGCAGGACGCACCCCACTAACTTGTAGGTTTAGCTGAACACTGTGAGGTGGACGCACCACACTAACTTGTAGGTTTAGCTGAACACTGTGAGAAGGACGCACCCCACTAACTTGTAGGTTAGGTGAACACTGTGAGCAGGACGCACCCCACTAACTTGTAGGTTTAGCTGAACACTGTGAGCAGGACGCACTGCACTAACTGTAAATAGTCTAGCTGCCTGACTGTGGTACTAATAGGATCAAAAGAACACCAGTAATTTTCTTCAGGTAGCTGTATATACTGTAACAAGACAAGCCTGCCTGTCATTAAGAAGATAGCAGGAACGGATCTAGCTGAACACTGTGAGCAGGATGCACCACACTAACTTGTAGGTTTAACTGAACACTGTGAGCAGGACGCACCCCACTAACTTGTAGGTTTAGCTGAACACTGTGAGCAGGATGCACTGCACTAACTGTAAATAGTCTAGCTGCCTGACTGTGGTACTAATAGGATCAAAAGAACACCAGCAATTTTCTTCAGGTAGCTGTATATACTGTAACAAGACAAGCCTGCCTGTCAGTAAGAAGATAACAGGAACGGATCTAGCTGAACACTGTGAGCAGGACGCACTGCACTAACTGTAAATAGTCTAGCTGCCTGACTGTGGTACTAATAGGATCAAAGGAACACCAGTAAATTTCTTCAGGTAGCTGTAAATACTGTAAGAAGACAAGCCTGCCTGTCAGTAGGAAGATAACAAGAACGGATCTAGCTAAACTGAATACAGTGTTTATATATATATATATGCAACACCTGGGATGCATATATATACACAATACACTGTAAGTGCAGCTAACTGACTGACTGTTCTGCCTAATCTATCTAACTCAAATCAAATGTCACTGTCTGTCTCTCTCTCTCAATGAACGCCGGAACACACACTACACAGGGCCGCCGTGCAGGCAAGCTTTAAATAGTGTGGGGCGTGTAATAAATCCCCTGAGCCATAATTGGCCAACGCCTTCTTGGCTTCAGGCGGCGCTGTAATTGGCCAAGCATGCTGGTCATAGTGCATGCTTGGCCAATCATCAGCCAGCAATGCACTGCGATGCCGCAGTGAATTATGGGCCGTGACGCGCCACACGAATTTGGCGCGAATGGCCCATATCGTTCGCAATTCGACGAACGGTCGAACAGCCGATGTTCAAGTCGAACATGGGTTCGACTCGAACACGAAGCTCATCCCTAATGGTGAGATACACGTCACAGGCGGAACTAAAGTTGCAGAGCAGACAGGAAATGTTACTTGCTTACATATTAAGAAATGTGGTCATGTACAGAAAGAATGTTTAAAATATAAAGTAGAAAAACTTTGGAAGTAGAAAATACAGAGAACATTTCTGAGCAATTTATTCATTCTTCTCTAAACAATAGGTTGATTGATTTGCCTTATGCCTCAGAAGTCAAACAGATCAGTACATTGACTGTTAATGACAGTTCAATCAATATGACAAACAATGATGAAAATGAAAGAGATGGATTACCTCCATCGCCATCAGAATTTAGGAAAAAAAATTTTGAGTCCTCTCCAACATTAAATTAAATTGCTTCAATTGTATTAGATGAAAGTGGAAGGCCATGGTCACATGGTTTATTAAATGGTAACAATACTAAATGGTTAATAGATTTAGGATCTGAACTCAGTTTAACTAAACACAAATTACCTTTGAGTATTGATTCTCCAAAATGTAATTTAATTGGTTTCAGTGGAAAAGAAAATACAGTTGCAACTAAGGTTTCTGATGTGACTTTTGAAATTCCAGGACTTTTAAAAACGAATATAGACATCTGATGTTGCCAAAATACGGAGAATATTTTAGGCATGGATATGATTAGTAAATTAAATTGGATTATTGATTAAAGTAATTCTACATTCTATATGGAAAGATTCATCTAGGCCCAAATCTA
Source organism: Lithobates clamitans (assembly GCA_037952925.1). NCBI lineage: Eukaryota > Metazoa > Chordata > Amphibia > Anura > Ranidae > Lithobates > Lithobates clamitans. The sequence continues at coordinate 5,937,742 of JBBGZY010000231.1, read as the reverse complement.
TGTTAAGAGATTCTTCAATGTACAGTAATGTTGGAAGTATTTGTACAGCAGTCGCTGACATGTCTTCAGATTTTAATTGGCCACATACAGGAACCAATCTCGTATTGGATCATTCGGTTAGAGCACATAAAAGTCTTTGGAGTCAGACCAAAATGGATACAGGTTTGTTTAACCACTTCCGCCCAGCCAATAGCATATTGACGTCCGGGAAGTGGTTGCATTATCCTGACTGGGCGTCATATGACATCCAGCAGGATGACATGCCGGCGCACGCCCGCGGGGGCGCGCAGCACGGCGATCGGGGGTGGCGTGTGTCCCTCAGACACAGTGCTTCCCCGATCACGGTAAACAGCCAATTTCATTGGCTGTTTAGCCCGTGATCGGCTGTGTCAAAGTCACAGCCAATCACCTGTCACAACAAACTCGCAACAAGGCATGCAGAGCAGGGATCGAGGAAGGCGAGTGTCCCTTGGACACAGTGCTTCCCCGATCAGGGTAAACAGGCAATGAAATTGGCTGTTTACCATGTGACCGGCTGTGTCCAATCACAGTCGGTCACAAATGTAAACACTGAGTAGCGGTTACCATCTGATCCCTGCTCTCTCCTCACACACCGATCGTGAGAAGAGAGAGCAGGGATCAGTGAGTGTGTAAAGTTGAACCTTGAAATAAAGGACATCAACGCCAATAGAGCTGCATCTGTCTCATACATGGTTTACTACAGAATATACACCGTACAGCGGACCACTCCTCAGTCAGGAGTGATCCCGATTACAAATGATTTCAGATATTTATAGAGAATGGTTATACAATAATCTTATGGCGGGCACAAGCCCAAAGTTACACATCACAAGTACGCATTTCACTTAATATTTCAACACAGGCTTGGCTAACAGTTTGGCTAGAAAGCCTAACTTTTAGGGGTCATCATAACCCAAAATATTTCAAACTGATCAATTTGTTTTAACAGAAAAGGGAGAAATAATTGCAAGAATAATTACTTGGAAAGAAGTTAAGTTGACATTTGGACAGGGACTTTCTATGTCAACATCTTTCCCTATCTCATATTCCGAGAATTGTGTCAGATCATTGGCAGAACATTTAATGTCAACTGGTCAGCCACATGTGTTGCAATACCAAAGAATTCAGAAACATTTCATTTCAGAAACATTTTACTGGAAAACAAATTAGATGAATATTATCAAGAATACAGAGATATATATATATATATATATATTATACTGAAGAAGAACTCTGGATATACAAGAAGATATGGTTCCTATATTTCCTATATCTGCACAGCCCCTCCTGTGTTTAGAATTCTTTCGGTATCCCTTTTAAGCTTCTTCTGTGTCTTTAGGTTGATCTCCAGGTATGCGGACCACCATCTCATGAGCAGTTCTGACTCGAGACCTTAAGGGCTCAGAAGAACCAATATTAGTACCAGCACGTGTGATTATTTTCAAACAACATTTATATAACATTGATACCTAATTCCTACAATGTATAAAATACCATGTAAAATTCCAGAAAACCATCCTGCAATACCAGAAAACCAGTTGGGAGGATTGAGCCAGGAAAGCCAGCTTTCCCAGTTACCTTCAACCCAAGCAGTTTCGGTATGTTCTTTGTGAAATTTAACCTTCATTTGTTGTACCTTTTCTACATGCGAAATGATGGCATCTTCAGTCTTAGTATCATTTCTAATGTAGTTACAACAAGTAGTTCCCACTATGGTGCATATTCCTCCTTGACTGGCCGTGTGATAATCCAGCACCAGCCGGTGCTGCAAAACCTCTTTTGATCATCTTCAATTCTATAGCAAGGGCTATAAAGTTTCTATCATACAGGGCAGTAATGTTATCCATCAGGTCTGCCAAATCAATGATGAAACTGAAAGCCTTTTTAATGCAACATCTATTTACCCAAGGAATAGAAAACAATGGTTTAATCTCTCTGTCATGTGATTCAATACTTGTGAAATTATCATCTGACTTAGGATAAAATGTAGGCCTATCAGGAGGATCATCATTTTTCTCATTAATCTCAGAATCTTCTTCTTCCTCTTTTCCTCCTGGGATTTCGTCTTCTCCTGGAGCTGACTGATCAGTGAGATCCCTTTTAATAAGGTGCACCAAGTCTTTTGTAAGAAAGTGTATAGGTATTTTGTGGATTTGTGTTTCTTGAAAGTCATTATCCTCCATATACCAAGTAGCAGGTATGACTCTACCAAAGTAACAAACCCCATTAGAATTCAAAGGAACCCAAGTGTATGCTTTCTTTCCACATATGAAATAATAACCTGGTGGGGCAGCACAAGCTTTATTGAAATTATATCCTTGTAGGCACATCAATAGCTTCGTATTATTCTGCCGGGAATGTTGACGATGTGTGGAATCATGTAATTTCTGATATCTGTCAGTACTCCACACAAAATCCTTACCATCAAACCAATACTTGATATCGGCATCATCCATGCAGTTGGAGTTCCCAATCAGTCGGGTGGTATCCTGGTAACCCTGGGAAAGTAACTCAGGTGTATAGGTTCGAGTAAAGTTAATGCAGACAGCTGGTTTTCTCAATGGAGCATTTGTGAATAGTAGGAGTGAAATGACTCTGTCAATCATTGTTCTACTAACATCACCAAAGTGTGCACTGTCCTCCATTTTAGCTAAAGTGCTAGGTATTCCTAACAAAGAGGAGAAAGTCTTATGAGAAATAGGTGCATGTGTGCATATCCAGCAATTAGTGATATTCAGTTTCTTGGCAGCTTGCATCTGAAACAGGTTCAAGTTGTGACATTTCTTCCATTACAGTAGCATTAAAAAGAAAAGTGTCTTGTATCTTACCCTTTTCTTTCTTGTATGTCCATTCATATGCCATGACTGTAATCCATACCACCACTCCACCACAGAGGATAACACTCCAGAGATTCACATTCATCTTTGGCCCTAGGAGATTCATTCTGCAGTCTTCTTGCTCGCGCACGAGTCAGTGGAGGAGACCTGGAAGGTAAAGGTACAGAACAATTCTTGCCAGCAGCAGACCAGCTTATATTCTCTTTTGGAACCAAAGACTTCTTACAGTGTGAACCATGCACCCTATACTTATAGTCTTTCAGCTTCACTGAGGTAGGAGACACAAGAATGACCTGAAATAGTCCTTTCCACTTAGGGGACAAAGTAGTCCGAGGTGTGTGATTCTTGATATACACCCAGTCTCCTAACTTTAGTCCATGAGTTCCTTCACTTGTGTCCACAGGTTGTCCTGCTTTCGCTCTGGAAAAAGTATCAGAAAACACATTTGCCAATTTGCAATGTCCATTCATTAAAGTCACTGTCTCTGGCTACACAAGAGATGAATGTAGTCTCCTGGGTGGTCGCCCAAACAATATGTCAAAAGGTGACAGTCCATGTTTCTCTTTAGGAGTAGTCCTAATGGTAACGCTTCTACCCATGTGCTTTGTCCATTAGCAGTTATTTTGGCCAAATACCTCTTCAAAGTCTGATTGTTGCGTTCCACCAGGCCACTAGCCTGAGGCCTATAAGGAGTATGCAATTGCTGTTTCATACCCAAAATACTCACAACTTCTGCCATAAGTTTATTATCAAAATGTGTACCTCTATCTGAGGAAATTATTGACCCTATACCAAACCTTGGGATCAATTCCCTCGACATTTTATCACAGTTCTGGCATCATTTTTGTATGTGGGCCAAGCCTCTGGCCAGTTCAAAAATTGATCAATGCAAACCCAATAATACTTAAATCGACCACAAGGGGGCATATCCGAGAGGTCAATTTGCACAATTTGAAATGGCTCCTCAGTATGTGGAATATGCTCCATGGGAGTGGGCACTGACTTTCCAATGTTATGCATTTGACATATAGAACATTCAGTAACTTTTTTTAGCAGCATATGCAGAAAAACCTGGAGCCCACCAATCTATGGCTACCACCCGACACATCCCTCCTGTTGAGACATGGCAAGGCCCATGGCTCAAAGCAAACAAAGAAGGAAATAATGTTGGAGGAGCAACCAGTTTGTTTTTTAGTTTCCATATACCATCTGCTCCACAAACAGCTCCCTTTGTAGACCAAAAGGATGTATGAGGCGAGCTTGCCTGTAGAGCTGATAAAATATCCAGATCCACTTGAAGATCTGTGAGCAGGAATGTTGGAAGCGCTGTAGTTAACTCATAAGAATGTATAACTTCTTTAGCATACCTATCAGCCAAAGCATTCCCAATTTATATGCTATCATCTGCTCTAGTATGTGCTTTACATTTAATTACTGCAACTTTAAGAAGCAGCTGGACCGCTGCCAATAATCTAACAATTAACTCTTTATGTTGTATAGGGGTTCCTACTGCTGTCAGATACCCCCTCTCTTGCCAGAGTTGTGCAAAAGTATGCATTATGCCTACAGCATAGGTTGAGTCACTATAAATATTTACAAAAGCCCCTTGTGTTTGGGGTTAATAAATTGCTGGCATAAGGAGCAAATCTAAAGTCTCCCTTTACTTCAAGTATATTTTACTCCCATTCCTTCAGTAGTTAAAACTATAGTTACTCCTATATTTATTACTATACCTCTGTCTAGTAGATAGTCAGGGGAGTTATGGCGATAAAACAAAAGAACATTTATGGCACTGACCTCTCATTCTTACTTATAGAGGTTCAGTGACTTTGGCAGTAATTACATCATTACTTACCCCGACCAAAATTACCTGCTGATTCGAAGTGGAAAAATTGGCATCACATATATTTAACAAACTCTTTGAATCGCCTTTATCTATTAAACACAGAATAGACAAACCATTAACTGACACATCAATCATTGGTTCTGTATTTTGTCCCAAATTCAAGACAGCAAGTTCAGGGAAGGAATGAAATTTTCATTATAATCAAATTACCATACTCCAATATCTGCTGAACCTGAGCCCCCACTCTTGGGGCATTTCTAACACTGAACATCTTCGTTCTATTAGACTTTGCTCATCTTTCCCTTCTACTTTGAACAGCTAAGACCTATAATTGTAGAATATTGAGGTAAAAACTGCCTACAATATCCCACTAATCCAAGGAATGCTCTCAACTGTTTTAGAGCTGTGGGCATTCGTTGCTTTGCAATTACCTTTTTCCTTTTTGGCTGTCAAATGTTTGATACCTTGGGAGACACAGTGGCCCAGGTATTGTACTTTTAATTTAACCCATTGTACTTTTGCAGCATCTACTCTTTGTCCTATACTGGCTAGAAAATTCATTAAAGAATCTGAATCCTCAGTACAAGCCTCTTCATCAGAGGATGCTAGCAAAAGATCATCCACATATTGTATTAATACTGATCCCATGGGTGGCTGCCACTCATCTAATTTATCCTTGAGCGCCTGAGAAAAGCAACTGGGGGAATCATGATATCCCATTGGCAATCTAGTCCGGGTAAGTTGCTTTTTCTCAAAGGTGAAGTCTAGCAACCATTGATCATCTGGATGAACAGGAACGCTAAAGAAGGCTGAGGCAAGATCAATTACAGTAAAGTGAGTTGCTGAAGGAGGTATTGTTGCCAGTATAGTAGAGGGGTTGGGTACCACAGGTACTGATGGTATAATTACCTTGTTGACTGCACGCAAATCATGCACCAATCTCCATCGACGGCTATCCTCTCCTGTTTTTATAGGTTTGGAAACTGGATAAATTGGAGTATTAGCTGAACTCCTACAAGGAGTAAGAACACCCTCCTGTAGTAACTTCCCTATTACTGGCTTAATACCTTCAACTGATTCAGGAGATAAGGGGTATTGAGGTAGTCTAGGTACTGGCAATGTAGGGTCTCTATTTAACCGGAGCAACTTTCATAAGACCAGGAGTGTTCGCTCCTGTTACCCATATAGAAGGGTTAATTTTTTGTTTGACTTCTTCTGAAATTCCTCCCTCCATATCCGCTACTAATAACGGCATAAGTTAGTGTAGTGCGTCCTCCTCACACTGTTCAGCTAAAGCCACAAGTTAGTGTAGTGCGACCTCTGCACAGTGTTCAGCTAAAGCTACAAGTTAGTGTAGTGCGTCCGTTCAGCTAAAGTTACCTGTAGAAGGTTGGTGGTGTTTTCCTGATCCCATCACTACTGCAAGCAGCTACTTTATTTTAACGTTAGTGTAGTGCGTCCTCTGCACAGTGTTCAGCTAAAGCTTTCTGTAGAAGGTTGGTGTTGTTTTCCTGATCCTATCACTACCGCAGGCAGCTACATTATTTACACGTTAGTCTAGTGCGACCTCTGCACAGTGTTCAGCTAAAGCTACCTGTAGAAGGTTGATGGTGTTTTCCTGATCCTATCACTACCGCAGGCAGCTACATTGTTTTAACGTTAGTGTAGTGCGTCCTCTTCACAGTGTTCAGCTAAAGCTACCTGTTGAAGGTTGGTGGTGTTTTCCTGATCCTATCACTACCGTAGGCAGCTTCTTTATTTTAACTTTAGTGTAGTGTGTCCTCTGCACAGTGTTCAGCTAAAGCTATCTGTAGAAGGTTGGTGGTGTTTTCATGATCCTATCACTACCGCAGGCAGCTACATTATTTACACGTTAGTCTAGTGCGACCTCTGCACAGTGTTCAGCTAAAGTTACCTGTAGAAGGTTGGTGGTGTTTTCCTGATCCTATCACTACCGCAGGCAGCTACATTATTTTAATTTTAGTGTAGTGCGTCCTCTTCACAGTGCTCAGCTAAAGCTACCTGTAGAAGGTTGGTGGTGTTTTCCTGATCCTATCACTACCGCAGGCAGCTACATTATTTACACGTTAGTCTAGTACGACCTCTGCACAGTGTTAAACTAAAGCTACCTGTAGAAGATTGGTGGTGTTGTCATACTACAGGCAGGCAGTTGATTTTGCTAGCTGCAGTATCAGTAAATATATATATATATATATATATATATATATATATATATATATATATATATATATATATATATATATCCCAGCTTAGTGCAGCTACAACTCACTGCAGGCCATTAGTATGTCTGGAAGGCCAACAAGGAGAGGCAGACAGTCACAAGACAATAAAAGAGGGCAAGCAGGCTCTGTGTCCAGAGGCAACAGTGCTGGTCCTGGAGACGGTGCATCCTCATCAGCACGTGGCCGTGGGACATGCTTGGCCTTTTTTTTGGCAGCTGGCCGTATTGAGCTGCAACATGTGGAAGACTTGGTCGAGTGGATGACCAAGCCGTTCTCATCCTCCTCATCCTCTCTCACCCATGCTCAAGGTACTTTGTCTGGCAAAGCAGCTGCCAACGCGGAATCTTCCCTCGGCTCAATGGCATCAGTGACTCCTTCCCTAGCCCCACCATGTCCTCCTGAGGAGCCTATCAAACTGTTTGACCACAGTGTTGGGTACATGCTCCTCGAAAATACCCAGCGTTTAGAAGGCTCTGATGATGATACTGAGCTAGATGAAGGCAGTAACGTGAGTACGAACAGAGGGGGTGCCCAAGAAGGACAGCAATCTGGCAGTCATGCTCCCCCTGCTGCAGCATACTGCCAGGTTTGCTCCAGTGATGAGGAGGGAGGGGATGATGAGGTCACTGACTCAACGTGGGTGCCTGATAGGAGAGAGGAGGAGGAGGCACATCACCAACGAGGCAGGATGCCCTCCAGGGGCCAGCCTAAGGGCAGCACACTGACTGAATCACACCACAAAGCTCCGCATGTGCAGGGCGCTGCTGTCTCTGCGCGTTATTCCAAAAGTTCTTTGGTGTGGGCCTATTTTGAGAGGACAGATAAAAGTAATAATAACTTAAAGCGCATATACAGCATACAGTAATTAGAATTAATCAGGTTGGCCAGGCATATAGTCCATGGCTAAAGTGTTGGCAGACCAGGGGTTAATAAGGGTCTGACAGTTCGGAGCATGTAAAGTAGGTTACATGGCTAAAATGTTGGCAGTCCATGGGTTAATAAGGATCTGACAGTTCAGAGTATGTGGAGTGGGTTGGTGGAGCAGTGGATCTAGGAGGCGGCTGCCGTCCTCAGAGAGCTGGCTCTGTGGTATGCAAGAGAGGGTGAAGAAAGGAAGCGCCACCTGAGTGCAGCATTAGTAGGTACTTTTAATGACACAAAGTAAAAAACACTTACAAGAGAGACATAATTAAAAAGGCTCATCTGTAGATAGGTAATCCTGGTGAGTTTCTCGGGCTCCAGTCTGGATGGTGTGTCAGTGGTGTAAGGCTGCAGGGGAAGCTGTTCAGCAGGTGGTTAGTCCTGTGGCCATCAGGGGGAAGCTGGGGCCGGCGTAGAGCGCACAGAGGGTGTGCGTGACATCACAGATCATTCAGCGGCTTCCGGGTATACTCCAGGGGGAGGACTCACATCGAGGAAGGATCCAGGCACACTGGGGCAGAGGTTCTGTCAGCTCTGCAGGGGCAGGTTCAGAGGTGGTTGACACCACACCAACTTAAGGCAGGAATGGTGGTTTGCGACAATGGCAACAACCTCCTCTCCGCCCTCCGACAGGGACAACTGACCCATGTGCCCTGTTTGGCTCACGTCCTTAACTTGGTGGTTCAGCGGTTCTTGGGCAGGTACCCGGGCTTACAGGATGTCCTGAGGCAGGCCAGGAAAGTCTGTGTGCATTTCCGCCAGTCATATAATGCCAGTGCTCGGCTGGCAGACCTCTAAAAGGAACCTGTCCAAGAACCGCCTAATCTGTGACATACCCACCAGGTGGAACTCAACGTTGGCCATGCTGCAGCAGCTGCACATGCAGCAGAGGGCCATCAATGAGTACCTGTGCGACTATGGCACCAGGACAGGGTCAGGGGAGCTTGTTTTTTTTTTTCCAACGCCAGTGGGCCATGATCAGGGATTTATGCACTGTCCTGTCACCATTTGAGGAGGCCACAAGGACGGAGAGCAGTGACAGTGCATGCATCAGTGACACTGTCCCCCTTGTCCACCTGTTGGAGCACACGCTGAGTGGAATAATGGACAGGGCACTTGAGGCAGAACAGAGGCAGGAAGAGGAGGACTTCCTTAGCTCTCAAGGCCCCCTTTATTCAGACAGTGTTCCTGCGTGCCCGCCGATCACACAGGAAGAGGACGAGGAGGAGGAGGATTGTGTCAGTATGGAGTTGGAGCCTGGCACTCAGCATCAGCAGCAGTCTTTAAGGGATCATTTACAGTCCCAAGAAACACATGGACTTGTACGTGGCTGGGAGGAGGTGGCTGCGGATCATGTCGTCCTTAGTGACCCAGAGGACTCCGGACCGAATGCCTCAGCAAACCTACGCTGCATGGCCTCCTTGATCCTGCAAAGCCTGCGTAAGGATCCTCGTATTCGTGGTATCAAGGAGAAGGAACAATACTGGCTGGCAACCCTCCTTGATCCACATTACAAGGGTAAGGTTGCGGACCTTATCTTGCCGTCGCAGAGGGAGCAGAGGGTGAAACATCTTCGGGAGGCCTTGCAGAAAGGTCTGTGCAACGCGTTCCCAGAGACTGGGAGGTTACAAACTCCTGTTTCTGGACAACGTGTTGCTGAGGCTTCGGTCAGTCAAAGAAGGAGCAGTGGAGAAGGTGGCCATCTAACCGATGCGTTCAGACAATTTTTTGGTCCGCAGCCCCAAGGTATGATCAGTTCTAGCAACCATCGCCAGCGTCTGTTTTACATGGTGCAGGAATACCTAGGGGCAAGATCTGACTTGGACACCTTTCCCACCAAAAATCCTCTGGATTACTGGGTCTTGAGGATGGATCACTGGCCAGAGCTTGCACAGTATGCAATTGAGCTACTGGCCTGTCCTGCATCCAGCGTTCTTTCGGAACGCACATTCAGTGCTGCTGGAGGCTTTGTAACCGATCACAGGGTGCGTCTGTCCACCGACTCGGTCAATCGACTGACCTTCATAAAAATGAATCAGTCTTGGATCACCACCAGCTACCAAGCACCTGATGCTGATGTAACCGAATACATTTTTTTGAAATGTCAGATGCCTTCAAAGACTGTCTATGCTGATGCTGAGTGACTATCCTGTTATACTGAGTAATTATCCTCTTCCTCCTCAATGATCATGATGATAGCTTGTAAGAACATTTTTGGTTCTGGGCGCCGCCAGTCCCGCCACCAGTGCCTAAGGCCCAATTTTTCAGCCCCTGTTTAACAGGGGCATGTAATTACAAATTTTCATGCAATTCTTTGTAGCAGGGCTAGTTCCTGCGCTCCAACTAGAGTATCTGTGAGGGGTTGCAGTGTTGTGGCACCAGCACCAGTGCCTAAGGCCCAATTTTTCAGCCCCTGTTTAACAGGGGCGTGTAATTACAATTTTTGATGCAATTCTTTGCAGCAGGGCTAGTTCCTGCGCTCCAACTAGAGCATCTGTGAGGGGTTCCAGTGTTGTGGCACCAGCACCAGTGCCTAAGGCCCAATTTTTCAGCCCCTGTTCAACAGGGGCATATAATTACAATTCTTGATCTAATATTTCACAGCAGGGCCCGTTTCTGCACCCACCAAGAGTATCTGTGAGGACTTACAGTGTTGTGGCACCAGCGCCACCACCAAAGGCCCACTTTTTATGCCCCTGTTCAACAGGGGCATGTAATTACAATTCTTGATCTAATATTTCACAGCAGGGCCCTGTGAGGGCTTACAGTGTTGTGGCCACAACAACACCTAAGGCCCAAATTTCTGCTGAGTATATAGGGTGGGGCCCTACTTTCAAACATCCAACTTACAAACGACTCCTACTTGCAAACAGGAGGAGACAACAGGAAGTGAGATGGGATCTACCCCTAGGAAGGGAAATTCTCTCCTGTAAGAGTTAATATGGGAAACACTTTTCTCCTTTCCACTGATGCTTTATCACCAATCCTTGTTTCACTAAAAACCCCAAATTTAAAAAAAAAAACATTTGTCATTGGGACAAAAAGTGAGGTGAAATCTTCTGAAGAGGAGCACAGACAGCAAAACAAATGTCACAGGGGTGATAACCTTTTCCTTTTGTTTTCCAAAAAGATAAAATAGATTTTTTGGCTGGAGCTAAACACGTTTTAAAATGTACCAGTTCAAAATTACAAACAGATTCTACTTAACAACAAACCTACAGTCCCTGCCTTGTTTACACCGCCTGTATTCTGCTGTTCAGAGTATATAGGGCCTGGGGGCCCCACACCTTTCCTTTTTTAATTTGGGTGCGGGTTCCCCTTAATATCCATACAAGACCCAAAGGGCCTGGTAATGGACTGGGGGGTACCTGTGCGGTTTGTCTCACTGATTTTCATCCATATTGCCAGGACCCGACGTTACATTAAAGCTGCAAGCAGTTTTAAATTACTTTTTTTCCTTTAAAAATGATATTTTGTGCAGGGACTGTTCTAAGCACGGGAAACACGCGCCACTTTACAGGCATACCATAGACACCCCCCAGGTACGATATTTAAAGGAATTTTTCACTTTTTTTTTTTACTTTAAGCATAATTAAAATCACTGCTCCCGAAAAAAACGTCCGTTTTTAAAACTTTCTTTGCATTGATACATGTCCCCTGGGGCAGGACCTGGGTCTGCAAACCCTTTTTAGGACAATACCATGCATTAGCCTTTAAAATGAGCACTTTTGATTTTGAACGTTAGAGTCCCATAGACGTCAATGGGGTTCTAACGTTCGTGCAAATTTTCGGTCCGTTCGCAAGTTCTGGTGCGAACCGAACCGGGGGGTGTTCGGCTCATCCCTAATCCTTACAATAGAGACCTTCTAGTTAGAGGGAACATCTGGTGCTAATTAAGATAACAGTACATTTTTTAAAGTCATATAGACAAGTTAAGACTAATGTTTACATTGTAATTAGGGATGAGCCGAACACCCCCCGTTCGGTTCGCATCCAGAACATGCGAACGGACCGAAAGTTTGCGCGAACATTCGAACACCGTTAAAGTTGATTTGGTTAACCACCTTCCACCCGGCCTATAGCGGATTGACATCCAGGAAGTGGTTCTGTTATCCTGACTGGGCGTCATATGACGTGCAGCAGGATAACATGCCGCCGCGCCCGCAGGGGTGCGCATCGCAGCGATCGGTGGAGCGGTGTGTCAGTCTGACACACCGCTCCACCGATCTTGGTAAAGAGCCTCCGGCGGAGGCTCTTTACCACGTGATCAGCCATGTCCAATCACGGCTGATCATGATGTCAATAGGAAGAGCCGTTGATCGGCATTTCCTCACTCGCGTCTGACAGACGAGAGTAGAGGAGAGCCGATCGGCGGCTCTCCTGACAGGGGGGGTCTGCGCTGATTGTTTATCAGCGCAGCCCCCCTCAGATGACCACACTGGACCACCAGGGATCGCCACTAGGACCACTAGGGAAGGGGCAACATGTGGATGGCCAGGTATGTACCCCATGGCCATCCACATGTGCCCAATGTGCCAAGTCAATGCCCAATCTGTGCCAATCAGTGCCCACAAATGGGCACTGATTGGCACCATAATATTGCCTAGATGCCCAGCAATGCCACCCTTAGGAGCATCAGTGCCATCAATCAGTGTCATCAGTGCCACCCATCAGTGTCCATCGGTGCCACCTGTCAGTGCCCATCCTTGCCCATCGGTGCCACCTGTCAGTGCCCATCTGTGCCCATCAGTGCCCACCTATCAGTGCCCATCAGTGCCCATCCATGCCACCTATCAGTGCCACCCATAAGTACCCATCAGTGCCACCCATAAGTACCCATCAATGCCACCTACGAGTGCCCATCAGTGCCGCCTATGAGTGCCCATCGGTGCCACCTATGAATGCCCATCAGTGCCGCATACCAGTGCCACCTATCAGTACCCATCAGTGCCACCTATCAGTGCCCATCATCAGTGCCCGTCAGTGCCACCTCATCAGTGCCACCTCATTGGTGCCACCTCATCGGTGCCACCTCATTGGTGTCACCTCATTGTGCCCATCAGTGCCACTGTATCAGTGCCCGTCAGTGCAGCCATATCAGTGCCAGTCATTGAAGAAGAAAACATACTTATTTACAAAAAATTTTAACAGAAACAAATAAAAACTTGTTTTTTTTCAAAATTTTCGGTCTTTTTTTATTTGTTGCGCAAAAAATAAAAACTGCAGAGGTGATCAAATGCCACCAAAAGAAAACTCTATTTGTGGGAACAAAATGATAAAAAAATATTTGGGTACTGTGTAGCATGACCGCGCAATTGTCATTCAAATAGCGACAACGCTGAAAGCTGAAAATTGGCCTGGGCAGGAAGGTGTCTAAGTGCCTGGTATTGAAGTGGTTAAATTGATGATAGGCAACTCCTATCCTCATATTGATTAGTGGCTCCAAATTAATAACTACTGCAGTAGGGAACAGACACGAAAGATACGCTCAGCATCTTTCCAAATAACTGTTCTGCTTTATTATGACGCAATTGAAGGTTTTTATATACATGATTATGTAGGTATCACATTAATATTACAATTGTACGTTTATGGTAACAAGGGGCGTTACATAGGCAGGCTAATTCTAATCAGGACTCAAAAGAATGTAAATATGTACTGAAAACATTATTAGTGTTGTGTGCACAGCGAGGGCAGTGTGCAATACATACAAAATACAATACAATTATATACAGAACTTACAAAATTCCATTACAGTCTCCCCTCTTTTGATCAATATTTTGATCACTAACCATACCTGCTATCACCTTTAACCTGGAACATCCACATGCTTAGGTGGAGGTAGTCCTGGCCAAAGAGGCAAAAACTCCATTGTGGAGAAAATAGCTGAGCAGCTTTTTCATTACAAAATGACTTTTCATTGTGAAAAACAAATGATTGATGAGATATATTTATAGGGCGTGGCCTGGCGCACGACGGAGATGGCGGCTTGCTAGAGGAGCTCCGGATGTTTCGCAGCCTACAGCCCGTTCGTCGGCACTCTGCACCTTATCATGAGCAAACTGAGCTATAGAACACCCCACACCAGATCCTGCCGATCATTGGCAACTCACCGGGGGAGAAATATCTCAGAGATATTCAAAAATCAGACACTCACACGGAACAGCACGCCTGAAGCCAAGATGGCGCCGACCCATGCTGCAGAGGATTTCAGCAAGGACTCACAATCAGCGCCGCAGGACAATGGTAGGGGACCTTCACATCCCAATCTCCCCCTCACCTACGCTGACATGGCCATCATTGCAGCAGACATCAAGTCATCCTTTTCTGCAGTTATGACTGACCTAAAATCCAGCCTGCTGGTTTTAAATGAGAGAGTGACTACCGCTGAAATGACTGGCAAACACAGAGACAAGGCCATCAGCAGATTAGACAGAATATCGGCCTCTCATACCAACCACTTAATAGACAGGGATAGACACCTAGAATACCTCAACAATCGAGGGAGACGCAACAACATCAGGGTACGGGGGATCCCCGAAACAGTGTACAGTGACCAAATAATTCCAGCCTTGCAAAGAGTCTTTAGTGGCCTATTAGAACGACTGGAGGACACTGTGATAAAGTTTGTCAGGGCACACAGAGCCCTGAGAGCAAGAGGCCCTGACACCATGCCCCCTCGTGACGTGATCTGCTGCCTGCAAAACTTCACATTGAAAGAAGAAATCATGCAAAAGGCACGCCGCAACGACCAGATCATTTTCAATGGCGAAAACATTATGCTTTTTCATGATTTATCCCAGATCACGTTGAAGAATCGCAGGGCCCTGCGCCCCCTTCTGGACAAGTTACGCGAAAAAGATCTTCGTTACACATGGCGATTCCCTTTTGCACTACTAGTAACACATAATGGCAGACAATACATCCTAAGATCCCATGAAGAACTACCAGAATTCTGCACCGCACTCCACCTGGGGCAAGTGGATCTCCCTGAGTGGTATCAAGAATTCCGGGATCCTCCTCTGGAAAGAAGTCCACCCAGCTCGCCATTTGTTTCCCCTGAGAAACATCTATCCAAAAAAATGAAACAAAACAGACAAGGTGGTTGGCGTGCAGGTACTCCTCGTAACAACAGAGCCCACTCCTCAAGAGCCCTGGAAGATGCTTGATCACTATAAAACAGATAATGACAACTAAGAAGAAACACTTGAATTTCAGCAAGTTACTCTTACCGACTATAAGTTTCACATAACCTTAATTAATCTGTTTTTTGCGATTTTCAGGAGCGGAAGTTGACTGCGTTTTTGTTACCACTTAATCTTCCCACTTCCTGGGGCATACTATGGCTCCCAACACCTTTGATCTCCTTAGCTTGTAGCCGGCTGGCAAGTATATCTCACTTATATGATGAGAATTACGCTTTGAGTCTCTCCACTCCATAGCCCAGCGCTTTGGTGAATAACCTGATCAGCTGTCGGGACTTTGGACTTCACGCAGAATCTTTCTCAAAGCCTGAGGAAACGAGATATGTTCATCAATGTGCTGATCATTTCACTATTTAGATGACAACATAGTACTAGACCTTTCCAAATTGTCATTCAAAGGGCCTTTTCTGGGCTTCCTGATGTTTCAACATATAACCTACACCCAGACGACCTTCGAGACATCCCGCAGTTTTAATCAAGAATGACAATATTCATACTGCCCCTGTTACATACATGCTGGTTCCACCTTACCTAGATCTCGCTAAGTGGGAGATCTGATTTGGCTTTATGCCACCTCCTGATACTTCCACTCTATAACATGTTTGAATGGTTGTAACTCTCCCCTGTTAGCTGGAAATGATTACAAATGTTTTACCTAAGCAAAATCTGTTATAAGTTAACCTTTAACGACACTCGTCTATTTCTCTGTCCTGAAGTTTATGATAGATTTAAAATGACTTCCTTGAGTTTTGTTGATGACTATGCAACCTGGTTTAGACCAGAGTGTACACCGCCCCTATTATATAATATCCCTTAACTATGTCAGCTCTTAATGCTCAAGCCCTGAAGTGCCGCAGGACTTCATATACCTCTAACATTTATTGTTATCCAAGGCAGCGATTTTCCACCCTCCACTTATATTGTTATCTACTTCCTTTACTGAGAGTGACAGAGGTGGGTAGCAGCTGTCCCTCCCAACTGATGCCTTGCTACGTTCCCAGGGGTGTTTCCTGAAGTGGCATATGGTCATTTTGGGAAGCACCATTGATAACCTTGTTGATAGTTTATCTATTTAAAAGGTGTAATTTTCATAACTCCTTATCTATACTTTATTATTTATTTATTTATTTATTTTTTCTCACCTATAAGTGGTTGTAAATGCTAATATAGCTGTATATTGTTACCACACAAATTTATTCTCATAAACTTTATCTTAGTGTTATCTACAGGTGATAACTCTCTGGATCTTTTGACAGACGCACCATGGCGTATTCCTCCCTAGGTCTCTGTCCTACAGTGATATCCCACAACGTAAGGGGATAGAACACACCAGAGAAAAGAACTACAATACTAAGAGAATTAAAAAAAGGTAGGCCACACTTTGCCTTCTTACAGGAGACACACTTCAAATCCCACAAGACACCCAGGCTCACTGATTCATATTTTACAGAAGCACATCACGCAACAAACGATAAAACTAAATCTAAAGGGGTCTCCATCCTTATCAACAGGGAAGCCCCATTTGAATTGACCGACAAATTGACAGATCCAAATGGAAGATTCATTTTTCTCAAAGGAAAATACAACAATTGCCCCATAACACTAGCTAACGTATATTTTCCCAACACATCACATTTACCATTCTGCAGGGGATTGATAAGGGAGTTGGAGAGCTTTAGCTCCGGCTGCCTTATCCTGGGAGGGGATTTCAACTTACCTTTAAACCCCTTAGCTGACACCTACATGGGAAAAACATACATTACCTACAAGATCCTAAAAAATATCAAAGCGCTGTTAAACTCTCTACACCTCATAGACACATGGAGATACCTCCACCCAGAAGGTAAAGATTTCACATTTTATTCAATACCCCATGCCAGACATTCTAGGATTGACTACATTTTCATTTCCCACAGAGACCTTCACACCATCTCAGAAGCACACATTGGACTACAGTCCTTATTGGACCAAGCCCCAATCTCTTTATCATTGACCCCAACAGCCCCCTCTAACCAATCCAACACCTGGAGACTGAATTCCTCTATCCCAACAGACCCAGTGTTGTTGTCGGAGATTACTTCACTATTGAAGGAATTTTTTGTACCAAACTCACTGATAAAATAATGAAACTTGAGACTCTTCACAAACAATCCCTAACAACACAAACTGCAACCGAACTACTGGAAACTAGGAAGACACTGCAGCAAACACTAGAGGCCACATCCAAACGATTCCTATTTTTTAAGAAAAAAATCTATTATGAATATGGTGACAAATTAGGCAAATTTCTAGCAAGAGCACTGAAAGGACCCCGACACAAAAACAACATTCCGGGTATCACTAATAAGAAAGGGACCCTAGACATATCTGATGATTTAATCGCCCAACATTTCCATGAGTATTATACCAAACTTTATAATTTACCAACACAACACAAGCCAACAGGTGTACAAGGAAACAGAAAACGAATCATACAAGACTACCTAATCTCCTCCAAACTTCCTAAACTCTCCAAAACTGACATTGGCCTCATAGACCAACCCATAGACCCGACAGAAATACAGAATGCAATCAAAGACCTAAAAACAGGAAAGAGTCCTGGACCAGATGGCTTTTCATCCATCTATTATAAAACATTTATAGATATCTTAACAAACCCTCTCATGAAGGCACTTAATTCTTTTTCGAGTCCCAGGCAAGTTCCTACAACTTTCCTATCAGCCCATATAGAGGTCATACCCAAGCCGAACAAGGACCCAACACAATGCACAAGATACAGACCAATCTCATTGCTCAACTAATGCCCCGTGCACACGATCGGACATTGATCGGACATTCCGACAACAAACTTGTTTTGCGTACACACGGTCACACAAAGTTGTCGGAATTTATGATTGCCAAGAACGCGGTGACGTACACCACGTACGACTAGACTAGAAAAGGCCAGTTCAGAACCAAGCGCGGCACTCTTGGGGCTCCTTTTGCTAATCTTGTGTTAGTAAAAGTTTGGTGATAGACGATTTGTGCTTTTTCAGACTTGTGGTTTTCAGATCGTTTTCTGCGGTTCAGTTTGTGCTTGTGGGTTTGTATCTGCTCTTCAGTGCATGCAGCAAGCTACGCGTGACTCTGTCATTGTGTTCTTGTTTGTTCATTACTGTTTTTCAGGTCGCTCTTCACAGGCCTTGCTGTTCTTCAGTGCGTTCTGTTACTTCGTTCTGAGCAGCCGACCGTTTTCTAGCCATGTTGCGTATACGTACTCCTTGTAGAGTTTGTGCTATGCGGGGGCTTGGTGTTGGGGTCCTTACCTTGACACAAGTCCAGTCCATGAACAGGGTGGGGAGGAGTTCATGGACCAAGAATTGGTTGCTTCAGCGTGACCAGTTCTGTCATACTGGTTAAGTGGTGCGTATCACTATACTGGATATGAAAACATAAACTGTGGCAGAAATTAATGTGATAAAGCGCATATAATGCTGATCAAAACATCAAAATAAATACCTAATAAGTGTTAAGTGGTTCTAAAAGAACATCCTAAGTAAAGTGCAAAGTGATGGGGTAATGTGCATCCACAAGTCAAACGTGACACTGTGCCAAATTCAAACAATGTGTACAATGTGGAAGACCTCTAAACAATAGAACAATATAAAGCTATATTTCACATAAAGTGCATAATGTGCAAAATGCCATAGAGAAAATTAATACGATCTAGATATCCTGTAAAGATATCGATGGAATAGCAGTGGAAAACAGTGGGAGAAACTTTTATAAAACCAAAAAATCAATTTAAAAATTCCATTTTCCCCAGTTGGCTTTGTCATTTAAAAACTTGATCATTGCGAAAATCATTAGTGTCTCTTGTATGTTTCTTGCTCTTCCTTTGTTGGACTTCTTTATCTTTTTTGGCAAGGTCCTTGTTCAATTGTGTCATTAGAGTTTAGAGTTAGAGTTCAATCGTATCTTTATATTGTTCTATTTCCTCTTTAAGATCCGCAATATTCTTATCTATTAGTTTGTTTTTCCTTCTTTTACTATCTAATAGGAAACCTATAAGTTCTAGACCTTTGTCATTGAAAAATTTATACCACTCGTCATTTGATTCCTGGTCAGTGAGACCATCATTTGGGGGGACATCCCACCTTAGTCTTCTAGGGACGATGCTTTCTTTGAGATATGTCTCAAAGGTGCCGATGTCCCACCAGAGGCTCACTTTCTTTTCCATATTGTGTCCTAATTTGCGCATTAAACTTTCCAGGTCTAAATTACTATTGGTTTTAGTGTTAGTGGTACTAAATACTTCTTCTAGATTCACCTGCCTTTTTTCCATATATGAGAACACATCCATGATTGCCGCAGGAATGGGGAGTGTATAAGAGTAAACAGATATTTGAGGGAATTATTCCCGCGCTATCAGATATGGAGGCGGCTGAGGGTGGAAAAGCTGCACGCACCTGTACGGGTAAACACCTGACCTTTTTAAAGAGTATATGTATGGGTGGTGCTGCGCTAATCCTCAATCTAAAAGCCAGTGGAATTTATGTGATTGCCCTATCTTAATCTCCAAGGAAGGGAAAAAATTTAATTTAAATATATAAAACTGGTTAAGTGGTGCGTATCACTATACTGGATATGAAAACATAAACTGTGGCAGAAATTAATGTGATAAAGCGCATATAATGCTGATCAAAACATCGAAATAAATACCTAATAAGTGTTAAGTGGTTCTAAAAGAACATCCTAAGTAAAGTGCAAAGTGATAGGGTAATGTGCATCCACAAGTCAAACGTGACACTGTGCCAAATTCAAACAATGTGTACAATGTGGAAGACCTCTAAACAATAGAACAATATAAAGCTATATTTCACATAAAGTGCATAATGTGCAAAATGCCATAGAGAAAATTAATACGATCTAGATATCCTGTAAAGATATCGATGGAATAGCAGTGGAAAACAGTGGGAGAAACTTTTATAAAACCAAAAAATCAATTTAAAAATTTGTAAGAGTGAAAAAATTAAATAGAAAACATTTTCACAAAACAATTTTAAATTTTAAATTGAAAATAGTGACAGCAACGTCCTAGCATGCACACGTTGCAATTAAAGTGCTACAGTGAATCACATCAGGTGCTTCTTCGTGTACACACACTTGGGTGGGTAATGGCCCCTTACCTTCAGGTAATAGGGCAAAAGCATATGACCAGGGGTACTTTAAGGCATCCAGCTGGGGGCTCCAGCACGTCCCTCACTGACCTAGATCCCAGGATGGGATTCCCTCAGATGTGGTGGTGGGGGGTGTTTGGAGATAATAAAGCAGGAAGAGACCCAATAGTGTAATTCCGTTTTGGTAAATACCACTTTTTATTTAAAAGGTAAGGGTACTTGCATTAAAAGTTTGAAAACAGCAATAAAATCCGACGAGCGGGGAGCTCGTATGCCTCTGGCAATGTATGCAGCCTGTCTCGTCCCTACGCGTGACGTCACGACACACGTGACTTTATCAGGGGATAACTACAGGCTGAAAAGATGTCCTTAAATAGTGTAGTATTGGCCGCCAATGGGCTATAGACTATAGAGGCCCACCATATGAACACAGGGACCAAAGGAGACCCTCACAAGAATATAGAGACAACAGAGATTTGGAATACTATAGACCAAGAGACAGAAGTCCCATGCAGGAATACAGATACGAAGACAGAAGAGGGCCACCACAGAGATACTATCAGTCGGACGAACGAAGCCCAGCCCCCACTTACAATTACTACGCCCCCCTGGCAAATAGAGAAGAGGTAGATAGATCAGCCAGACCGTACCCCCCACCCTATGGGGACCAAGAATCAAACAGACCTTTTTTAGACAGGAGCAGAGAAAATCACCCGGTGAGGAATCCAGACGAGAGACGAGGTCTCAGAAAAAGCCCAGAAAGAAGAGAGGACGAAGATCCGGCAAGAGACAACAAGAGAAAAAGAGAATAAAAGGAGAAGGGATTTTTAACCTCAGTGGGCGAACATTGACACATGAAGAGGTCGGGGTACTCGATAAAGGGTTGAAATATGCACCCACAAAGAACCTCAATAAATTCGAGACCTATATTGGGATTCAAAAATTTGTACGGAAGCTAAACATACAAAAATACATGGTAGGAAATCCCCTGCTGCCTAGATTAGCACAATCATCAGATAATGGGATTTCACATAGCTCACTCAGGAACAAATCTGTTTTTTATCCGCCAGCGAAAGATAATAAACACATCGATGTTTTTAAAAAGATAGTTTTAGATGAAATAAAAGATGTGCAAATTAAGAAAAAAGAGGAACCTAATTTTATCAAAAGTGGGATCCGTAAGTTAACTAAGAGACGAGACATTGTGATTCGACCAGCCGATAAGGGAGGAGGGATTGTTATCCTCTCTAAAGAACAGTACCACAACACAATGACCCTTATGCTGAATGATACCAACACATACACCAGACTATTGAAGAACCCGGTGTTTGGATGCCGTAAAGCGCTGGAGCAGGTTGTCCACCTGGGAGTAAAGAAGACCATATTGAATAAAAAAGAGGCAAGATTCCTCATACCAGACTCCTGTCGCACGCCAATTATCTATTCAGTGCCCAAAATACACAAAAACAGGACTGACCCACAACCTAGACCGATAGTCAATGGCATTGAGTCAATAACATCTAAAATGGGCCAGTACATAGATGTTTTTTTACAGCCGGCTGTTCAGAAAACAGGGAGAAGACAAATCATGGATTATGGCCACTGCCGATGCGTCAGCTTTATATACAATCATCCCCCACCATAAGGCGTGTGAGGCAGCAAAATGAGGTTTAAGAAAATATACTGAACTCCCATGCATACAAAGGAAGTTCCTGATCAAATGTTTAGAATTCAGCTTGAAAAACAACTATTTTTGGTACGATAAGTCTTACTACCACCAGCAGACCGGGGTGGCTATGGGAGCCAGGTTTGCCCCGAGTATAGCAGGCCTGTTTATGGCACAGTGGGAAGAGTACAACGTTTTTAGCGAACGCCCTAGACAGCTTGTCATATATAAAAGATATATTGATGACATCTTTATACTGTGGGATGGAGAAGAAAAGGATTTAATTGAATTCCTTGTGAAACTCAACAATAATGATATAAATATCTTGCTTACCTGGGATGTCAGTTCGGAAAAAATCAATTTCCTAGATCTAGAGATTTCACTAGATAATTCGACATTCAGCACGAAAACGCACTTTAAGGGAGTTGATAGGAACAGCTACCTCCCAACCACAAGCTGCCATCACCAAAATTGGATTTTCAATATCCCCAAAGGGCAATTAATGCGGATAAAGAGAAATTGTACCAAAATAGATACATATTTTGAACAAGCAGAAAAACTGGGGAAGAGGTTTATGTCAAAAGGCTACGACCGCAAATTCACTAAGACCAAAATCGCTGAAGTTTCTAAACTAGATTGGAACCAACTGATTGAAGAAAAGATCACACAACAAAAAAATACAGTTGAGGGAATACCGTTTATCCTTGACTACAACGTGCAATATAAGAAAATTGAAAAAATAATCAAGCGCCATTGGCATATTCTACTGGCAGACAAGCAATTACAAGATGTTCTCCCTAAAAACCCGAAATTTATATATAAAAGGGCACCTACAATTAGGGACATAGTAGTAAAAAATGTCGTAGACCCACCCAAGAAAATGTTTTCTTTTTTTACCGGCAAGGGTTTCTTTCCGTGTAAAAGGTGCTTTGCCTGTCTAAGGACCAAACGTCCAAACAAGAAAGTTTTTCACTTCAATTCAACTAGCACAGGAGAAAACCACGAAATTAAAGATTTCATTTGTTGCAACACAGAAGGGGCAGTATACGCACTGGAATGCAGCTGCGGCCTTCAGTATGTAGGCCGCACAAAAAGACCCCTGAGAGTTAGTATTAAGGAACATTTCACAAATATCCTTAACGGCTATGACAAACACTGTGTGTCAAAACATTTTCTCACTTGCCACAATAAAGATCCCACCCATCTTACTTTTTGGGGTATTACCCCATACATCAAACACTGGCGGGGTGGCCATAAGGTGAGGACCCTAAGTAAACTTGAATCCAAATGGATCTTCACCTTGGACACTTTTTGGCCCCCGTGGCCTAAACATTGAGTTTGACCTAAATTGCTTTCTGAGTGACTTTTAAATATTAAAATTGAATTTTTTGTATCCAAATATTTTAATTTAAAATTTAAATTTTATACCCAAATCTTTTAGAACAATTACCCATTATGACCGTTCTATTTTCATTATTTTAATTAAATGTCTGTCTGGACCTTTAAGGTTAGACTTTCAAGTTTGCAAACCATCCGTTAAACAACCTGCCTATACTCCATGGCTGGAGACTCCTGCCAGAGGTCACAATTCTGTCTACATGTACATCTTACCCCCACAGTATGTGACTGAACTGACTGGAGGTATTAAAATTAGGCCCACATATGATTATTATCCACACTTGTACTAGTCCCTCTCTCAGCTTCTGTCTCTTTTACACTTTATACTCCAATCTTTGAGGCCATTTAATTCATTGCACTATTGGTCCCCCTTTATTGTCTATTAATGAGTTTTAAACTACTATATTTTTTTAACTATGTGGTATCTGGTATTAAATACAGTAATATTTTATTAATATATTTTTATAACACATTTTTTTATATATATCTGCATTTACTGTCCTATAGCTTTGTATATATTTTTCTATATATCATGTACGCCTAGCGGGCTACCAGTGTTTTCTGCCTTTCTCCCCCCTTCGTCTTTTACAAATTAGACCCATTGGTTACATTTACTTTCAAGTTGTGTCCGGTATACATTACTACTAGGACGTTATTTGGCTTTAATTATCCGGTATAAATGCCGTGCCAAATAATCATTTAGCTAAATTACAGCCAGCGTCATTCACTAAATAAATATCTACATCCCTATCTGGTTCTTCCCCGCTGTGTTCCGGCTATCAGAAGCACATTGGTTCCCCTCTGCTGACAGTACTAGAGACCAAAACTGGGCGAACAGCATCCATTGGTCCTAAGAGTCAGCTGATGCTTCATATCTATGTATAATATAAGCGGAACTAGCATCCCACAATCTCTTGCAAAATGGCCACCGCAGTAATACCCATTAGTACCCTTACCTTTTAAATAAAAAGTGGTATTTACCAAAACGGAATTACACTATTGGGTCTCTTCCTGCTTTATTATCTCCAAACACCCCCCCACCACATCTGAGGGAATCCCATCCTAGGATCTAGGTCGGTGAGGGACGTGCTGGAGCCCCCAGCTGGATGCCTTAAAGTACCCCTGGTCATATGCTTTTGCCCTATTACCTGAAGGTAAGGGGCCATTACCCACCCAAGTGTGTGTACATGAAGAAGCACCTGATGTGATTCACTGTAGCACTTTAATTGCAACGTGTGCATGCTAGGACATTGCTGTCACTATTTTCAATTTAAATGGACTCTTTTGTTTTGTGAAAATGTTTTCTATTTAATTTTTTCACTCTTACCAATTTTTAAATTGATTTTTTGGTTTTATAAAAGTTTCTCCCACTGTTTTCCACTGCTATTCCATCGATATCTTTACAGGATATCTAGATCGTATTAATTTTCTCTATGGCATTTTGCACATTATGCACTTTATGTGAAATATAGCTTTATATTGTTCTATTGTTTAGAGGTCTTCCACATTGTACACATTGTTTGAATTTGGCACAGTGTCACGTTTGACTTGTGGATGCACATTACCCTATCACTTTGCACTTTACTTAGGATGTTCTTTTAGAACCACTTAACACTTATTAGGTATTTATTTTGATGTTTTGATCAGCATTATATACGCTTTATCACATTAATTTCTGCCACAATTTATGTTTTCATATCCAGTATAGTGATACGCACCACTTAACCAGTTTTATATATTTAAATTACATTTTTTCCCTTTCTTGGGGATTAAGATAGGGCAATCACATAAATTCCACTGGCTTTTAGATTGAGGATTAGCGCAGCACCACCCATACATATACTCTTTAAAAAGGTCAGGTGTTTACCCGTACAGGTGCGTGCAGCTTTTCCACCCTCAGCCGCCTCCATATATGATAGCGCGGGAATAATTCCCTCAAATATCAGTTCTGTCATACGCCTTTGCTCCGTGAGATCCGTGAGAATAATCCTGATGATTTCAGGAACTTTCTCCGGATGACGGACCCCGTATTTCACTGTTTGTTGGCTTTGCTGACACCCTATATAAGCAGACAGGATACCTGCATGAGGCAAGCCACCACTCCGGAGCAGAGGCTAGTCACCACCCTGCGGTACTTGGCGACGGGGAGAAGCCTGCAGGACCTCAAGTTCTAGACAGGCATCTCCCCCCAGGCTCTGGGGATCATTATCCCAGAGACCTGTTCTGCCATCATCCAGGTCCTGCAGAAGGAGTATATTAAGGTAAGATTTTTATCCTTTAATATCACATTTTATTGTATTTAATGTTTGCTAATATTTTGTATTTCTTTCCTCATTCCCTAATTACCATGATTATAATATGCTGTGAATGTCCCCTTTTTCCTCATGCATGCTGGATTTTTATGTAATTATTTTTTTTGTCCTTCATACATATTTGCCTTCACTTACCTCCCCAGCATGGTCTCCTGGCCCTATATTCACCTCATGTAGTCACTTAACAATGTAGTTTATCAGCTCCATAGTAGTGCTTTACCCCAAACACCCCCTACATTTTTTTTAAATGTGATGTGTGCTTTAAATTCAGGCAGGGTGCCAGAGGTATTTTTTGGGGGTCCTCAAATCATTTTTAACCCTCCCTCCCCCCAACTGCTAAGTCAGCTGATACAAATTCTCTATATATCCTCAATCATCTATCTGCTGACTTTGCCAAACCCATAACACTATACCCATCTCTTTTGTACTCAGATTTATGGATGAATTCCCCAAAGCATGTAGTGCAAGGGCCTGCCTGTATACTTTCAAATGGTACTGTTTCAAGTTTCTGTATACTATTATTATCTTGATAGGTGATAGCAGAATGTCCAAATGTGCTCAAATGTGTACAATGTGTATTTATATCTTTGTATTATGACACTTCGTACCTGTCAAGTGGGCAGTCAATAGTGTAACTAAGGAGGGGCTGTTCAAAGTAATACACATTATTTAGGCATTCATCTCTCAATGAAGTGGAGAGGGTTACCTGTCCAAGAGTCCCCCCCCTATAATGTTAGAAATGGCCCATAAGAGGGGGGGAGGGGGAATCTGATAGGTGTACCTTAAACTTTGGTCTTTAAAAACTCCCTCAAATAAATGTTATCTTGATTGTTGGGCAAGAATGTTTGTGTCTAATCAGCTTTCCCTGTTTATGTGCAAAATGACAAAATTTTTTTTTTGTTTGACTCCACAGTTTCCTTCCACGCCACAGGAATGGCAGACTGTGGCCTCCCACTTTGCCCAGCGGTGGGACTTTCCTAACTGCGGAGGGGCAATTGATGGGAAACACGTCCACATCGTCCCACCCCCCAACTCGGGGTTGTACTATTATAATTATAAGGGGTTCAATAGTATTGTGATGTTGGTGGTGGTGTCAGCTACTTATGAGCTCCTGTATGTGGATGTGGGGAAGAATGGCCGGATGTCCGATGGTGGAGTCATCGCCCAGATGGAGTTCTACAGGCATCTCCAGAATGGCAACTTGGACTTGCCACCTCCAGAAGACAATGTGGAAGGACTCCCATTCGTCTTCGTTGCTGATGAAGCGCATTCGTCTTCGTTGCTGATGAAGCGTTTGCGCTGGGGGACCATCTTATGAGGCCATTCCCGATGAGTACCCTCACCCCGGACCAGAGGGTTTTTAATTACCATCTGGCCAGAGCCAGAAGAGTGGTGGAGAACACGTTTGGAATCATGGCCAGCCGGTTCCGCCTATTTCTTACACCCATACACATGGCGGAGTACAAACTGAATCATATTATCCTGGCGTGCTGTGTTCTACACAACTTTTTATGGCAACATTCTGCCAACTTTGCTGGCTCAATTGGGCCTGAGGCTGGACTTCAAAATGAAACAACCCTGACGGCGCTTGAAATTGGCCATCCTGGCTTGCCCCCCCTGAGTGCCCGTGATGTCCGGCTAATATACCTTGAATTCTTTGCGGGTAGGGGGGCAATCAATATGCCAGACAATGTCTGAAACCTTTTTCAAATAAAAGAAAACAAATAACTACTCTCTACTCTAAATCTTTTGTGACATTTACTGCTTGTGTTTGTTTTAGCTGACCCTGACAGAAATGTGATGAGTCCTGAAAATGGCGTGTTTGTGTAACCTTACAAAGCACCGGTGGGTGTTATTTACTAAAGGCAAAGACACTTTGCACTACAAGTGCACTTGAAACTGCACTTGTTGTGCAAAGTGGATTTTACCTTAGGAAATAACACCCATTGTCACAGAAAACACCAATTAGAGCACCACAAAAGTGTTGGAGCGTTGAAACAATAATCCACACATTCTTGATTAACAATCTTGTTAATACCAGCACAATCACATGTGCATTTAGAAAAGGTTTTTAAAACAAACCAACATGTTTGTTGTATAACAATTTTTGGATCACATTAGAAAAAGTAGAAATGTCCATTTAAGATAAAACAGGCATGTTTAAAACCAACAAGAAAGACACAAATCTTGAACTTACAAAGTTCACATTTGGTAGAACTTGAAGGCAATATCAGAAATGAGTATTTACAAACTGTGTTTGATATTGCGTTCAGATGGGGTGAAGTCACCCCAGGAAAAGCCAAATTTTGAAGATGCACACAAATTTATGAATGTTAACATGTGCTACCTGCTATCACGGGGGATCAAGGGACGTGTTTTGGGGGTGCAACCCCTTCCTCACAGCTACTTTATTATTGAGGAAGGGGTTGCACCCCCAAAACGCGTCCATTGATCTCCCGTGATGGCAGATAGCACATGTTGACACACTGTGTGCATCTTCAAAATTTGGCTTTTCTCAAATTTGTCAAAAAATGTCAAAAATTTTTAGCACACAAAAAAAAGGGATTTTGAGGGGTTTTAAACTCTCCCTAAAACATCAATGATGTTCTTCATTTTTTGAAGAACATCATTGATGTTTTTCTTGATGTTTTCCAAGTCCCTATTACACCCCATGATCTTCCCGATCAGGATCTGTGCACTTTCCGAGGTAAAAGGATCTGGATCCACAACATCACGATCACCTAAAAAGATAGAAATCAAAAAACACCATGTATTATAAATATGCCGGCATCCATCTCTTACCTGAGCCAGTGGTCGCAGACACTCACCTGTTGTGGTGCCAATTTCCACCACGTCTTCCTCCTCCTGCTGTGCTTGTTCTGGGTGGATTTCCCCTTCTTCCAGAGGTGGGGGGTCTCTGATCTCCTCGGATGAGGGGTGTCCTTCGAGTCTTTTCTCCCCTATGTAAAAAAAAAAAATAGGTCTACTTAACACACAGATATTTGATGGCAGAACTATAAATATGAAACATTGCTTGGAAGTGGGGTACAATTGTCTGTTTTGGCAGAGTTCCAAGATGTTGCATTTTTCTTGTCCTTTGTGAAGCTTCAATACTTACCTGTTTTGTACAAACTTCACAGATGGAGACACCCCTATAGTATACACTGGAGCATCTGTGTGGGCCCCCTAATAAAAAGGGTGTTCTTGTGTCCCACACTAGTGCTTCAGTGTCCAGATGTGTAAACAGCTGCTGAGTGTCCTCTCCTTACACAGAATCTAGTTTGCATTTCATTCTAGTAACAAACCCATCTACACAACCAAATTAGTTTCACACAAGTAGGCTCTAAAAAATGTGGGCAAATGCATATGGCCAAAACAATGGTGTTTTATAGGCCGAAAGAAAAATGTTTGATATGAACTAATAATGTGCCCATGAACATGAAAGTTGACATTTTAAACTGGATAACAGTTAAGAAAAGCACATGGAGCAGCACGAACGTAATAAGCATAAAGAATAGGAACACAGGACAACTACTTACTTTTTTGCAGCACTCTCCAGATCTGTCTGTACTGCTTGTGCTCTCTTAATTTTAGGTCCGACCACCGCTTCCTGAGCTGATCTTTTTTTTTTTTTTTTTTTCAATTCTTTATTTATATTTTCAAAATACAAAAATCCATATATTGACATACATATAGATAAAATCCATCTTTAATGACCCCCAACTTAGGAAAAGAAAAACAAAATACCCACCCCCCTCCCTTCCCAATCCTGCTGAGTTACAATAATATAATTCAATAACCTAATTCCCTCACATAGTTCCCTTGTTTTATACCCGTTTAAACTTTAGCCAGTAATCTCCTCCACATAGCTCCAGGTATTCTTATACCTTCGCCACCCTTCCCAATTTTATCTTTTGGTTCAGTCCCCTCCTCAAACTCTGCTTCGGCACCCTCCTCACTCTCCATTATGTAAATTTCATTAACATAGAGCAACCATTCACGAATTTTAGGGCTCTCAGGCTCCATCCATTTTTTTGGAATCTGACTCTTGGCAGTATCCAACAAAATGGGAACTATCGATGTTTGATATTGCTTGATTGCTTCCTCAGTCCCATGGAATAAACAGATTCATGGGTCTTCATGGATCATCTTATTAGTAATTTCCTTTATTAGGTGTATAATTTTCTTCCAATACACTTTGATGGTGGGACACTCCCACCATATATGGGCCATTGTGCCAATATTTTTACACCCTCTCCAACATTCCCCCGATTTCTCCGGTTGGAATTTGCTAAGTTTGTCTGGGGTCGCATACCACCCTGCCAAGCACTTGAAATTTGTTTCCGTCATCCTCGTGCTAACTGAGGAGGTATGCAGCATTTTCAGGATTTTCCCTATCACGTGATTACTACATTGTGTCCTCAATTGCCTTTCCCATTTCCTGATGTAAGGAGGTACATCCAGCTCCTCACTAGTCATTAAAATTTTATACAGCCGAGAAATTCCTTTCTCAAACAAAGCTGCTCAAGCGGCCTATAATCTTCTTCGCCTCTGATTGGTTTCTGAAGTTTCTTTACAAAATGTGTCAGCTGGATGTACCGCCACTCATCAATCTCCATTAAATCTGTCTCAGTTTTCAAATCGTGGAATGTGCAAATTTTCCCTTCTTTAATTACGTCTTTTAATTGTGTATTAACGTTCTTAATCCAATTCCCCCCCACCTCCTTCATCCCGGGTTCAAAGAATTTATTATCCCTCAAATAAATCAAAGGAGAGTTTTAACTCCATTTATTTTGAGTGTGAATCTGATCCCATAATTTTAGTGTATTAAGTGTTATATCCGATGTGTTTGTGCTAAGTGCTCTGTATTTTGGGGGATTCCATATAGTGTTCCCTAAGTGTGTGCTACTTAAACTATGTTCGATATTACCCATCTTTTTTCTGATGTCGACTTTGACCATTCCATCACCCGTGAAAGCGTCACTGATTTATAATATTTACTTAAATCCGGTAGGGCAAGCCCACCCTGTTTTTTACCCCTAGTCAGGACCTTATATGCTATTCGTGGCTTTTTATTACTCCAGACAAACTTTTCCATTAGGCCTCGCAAGGCTCTCAAATATGGCTGTGGTAGGGAAATTGGAAGCATCTGAAATTTATAGAGGATTTTCGGGGCCAACACCATTTTTATTGTATTTACGCGGCCAAACAGGGAGAGTGGTCGCGTGGACATTTTTTGTATTTCTTGCTTAATTAAATTCAATAAGGGTATATAGTTAATTAAATACAATTTCTTCAGAGAGTTGGATAGTTTAACTCCTAAATATTTTATCTCCCTTCTCCAGGGGAAGTGAAATTCCCCTGAAAGTTTTTCTTCTTCCTGTTTGTCTATGTTAATATTTAAGATTTCAGACTTGCTGAGATTTACCTTAAAATTTGAGATGTCACCATATCTTTTTAAAATCTGCAGCAAGTTTGGAATCGATATCCGGGGATTCGTAATGTAGAAAAGGACATCATCG
This sequence comes from Lithobates clamitans, assembly GCA_037952925.1. NCBI lineage: Eukaryota > Metazoa > Chordata > Amphibia > Anura > Ranidae > Lithobates > Lithobates clamitans. The sequence continues at coordinate 5,906,612 of JBBGZY010000231.1, read as the reverse complement.
GCATACGCCGCTAGTTTATGTTCCTCGGTTCCTATCCTTATCCCACTACAGTCTGGGTTTTTTCGGATAGTCGACAGCAGGGGTTCCAAGGTTAAGATAAATAATAATAGGGGAGACAATGGACAACCTTGTCTAGTTTCATTCTCCATCTTAAATGGCCTTGAGAGGACCCCATTAACGGATGTTGGCGGGTGATTATACAACATTCTGACCCAAGCAATAAATCTTGGGCCAACTCCCAAATATTCCAATGTTTTAATCATGAGTCCCCAGTCTACCCTGTCAAACACTTTTTCGGCATCCATTGACAGGAATAGAGCTGGGGACCCACCAGACTTGGTAGACTCGAGGAGGAGAAGCGAGCAAACTCCATTATCCCTACCCTCTCTACCCGGGACAAACCCCACTTGGTCTGGGTGTACCAGAGTCGTCATTTTGTCCTTCAGCCTGCCCGCCAAGACCTTAGCATATAATTTGGTATCCGCGTTTAGGAGGGCAATAGGCCTATAGCTGGAGCACAACATATTATTTTTTCCCTCTTTTAGTATCAGGGTAATAGTTGCGGACAAGGAATCCTCCCCATCACACTTTTGGTACCTAGATCATTCCAGAAATGGCAGAGCTTTTACACCAAGGTTTCTTTATATTTATTTAAAAAAAAGGTAGTGAACCCATCTGGGCCCGGGCTCTTTCCTGCTGGAGAATCCTTTAATGCGGAGTAAATTTCTGCTTCAGTTATGGGTCTATCCATGTCTGTCCTGTCTCCTTCCGCCAGCATTGTCAGCCCTGCTTCACTCAGGAATTCCTTGACCCTCCTACCCTTTGTCTGCTCTAGGTGTAACTTTTGACCTACTGTATAGAGTGCCTCATAATATTTCCTGAACTCTTCTGCTATACCTTTAGTTGTGAATACTGTCTCACCCTTTTTATTTTGGATTCTTTCGATGAAGTTTGGGTCTCTCTTACTTTTTAATAACCTTGCAAGGTGCTTACTTGACTTGTTTCCCCAAAAATACCTGTCTCTTGTTATTTTATTTAATGTCTTCCTTGAATCCTGTTCCAGACAATCCCTTAACTCCTCCCTTTTGATGGTCAGCTGGTGGAAGCTTTCCCGACGGTGTCCCTTATGTTTTTTATGTTCTTGTTCCAGTGAATGTATTTCCTCTATAAGTTGTTCCCTTCTTTTTGATCTCTCTTTTTTTTCCTTTGCCCCAATGGATATAAGAATCCCTCTAATATATGCCTTAAAGGCCTCCCACAGTATAGAGGATGCTATTTCGCCCCTTTCATTAGCCTTAAAAAAAAATTTGATCTCTTTCTGTACTAATTCTGCCGTGTTATCATCTTTTAGTAAACTTTCGTTTAATTTCCATGAGAATGGTTGTCGATGAGGCCCCGGTAGCCTGATCCTCATTGAAATGGTCCGAAAGCATGGTAATCCCTATTCTGGTTTCCTCCACCAAATCCAGTAAACTATGATCAGCCATGATGTAGTCTAATCTTGAGTACGTCCCGTGCACAGGGGAGAAGAAGGTGTAGTCATTTACCTTTGCATGCTGGACTCTCCACACATCCATAATGTGGCATTGGTGCAGCTTACGCTCAATTTTCTTTAGTTGAACCCCGCTTGTCCCCTGTGCCCGTACTATCCAGAACAGGATTAAGACAAAAATTAAAGTCTCCTGCCAAAACTACCTCCCCTGTTTTAAACTCCATCAAATTGTCCAACACCTGCTTCAAGAAAACAGTCGGGTTTTTGTTCGGGCAATACACATTAGCTAAAGTCATTACTTTACCGCCCAGCTTACCCTTCAGAAACAAAATACGTCCCTCCAGGTCAGATAATCTGTTAATTAGGGTGAAATTAACTGACCTTGAGAAACCAATTGCAACCCCCTTAGCTCTCCTTATGGGAGAATCACTGTAATACCAGACCCGTAAAGCAGAGGAGTATAACTTAATGTTTGTATCCAGGGCAAGGTGAGTCTCCTGGAGGAATACCACATTCGCTCTATAATGATGCAACTCTTTTAACACTTTGTGCCTCTTCACCGGGGAATTCAGGCCCTTCACATTATAAGAAAAAAAGTTTAACTCCATAATTTTTTCCGATCTATTGGGGGGTTTTGTCTACCTACCACCACCAGTTTTACTAAGGAAATTTGTTCACATCCCAGTAGGGTACCTGCCCATCCTCCCTCCCCATACCCTCCCCCGCCCCCCCAAAAACCCCCTTCCCCAAGCCCTCCCCCACCCCCCCAACAGCCCCCCCAATCCCCTCCCACTCTCTCCAGCCTAGGTCCGGCCCTGCGCCCGACAACGTGGATCTCAGCTGATCCCATGCCACGTGCTTCCATACCCTGGGTGCGGCTCTACCTGCGGCAACCAGTGCCCCCCCACCCCGCCACAAACGGGGCGGTGGGGGGGAAAGGGGCCGGGGCGGGTATTCCGAACCACACATCGTCCTACCCCATAACCCCCCACACCTGCATCACATTTTGCCAGTATTAGTCCCCCCCACCCCCCTCCCCAAGCCATATTGATTATTAAGAACTGAGAGAGATACAAGCCCTATGCCAATAAACCCCCCAGTCCAAGACATTCTCCTCTGTAATAAAAAAAAATAACTGAGTCCCTTTTTCCCTTTAGCTAGGGATGTCCGGAACTGGAATGCCCAACTTTTCACAGAAATGCTGTAGGTTTTCCAGGGGCCTCAGTCTAATCGATCTTCCTTCTTTCATAACTCCTAGGAAAGAGGGAAATCCCCAACTGTACTTTATGTTGGACTTTCTTAATTGATCAAGCAGCGGTCTAAACTGTCTTCTCCATGCCAGAGTCCCAGCTGATAGATCCGAAAAAATTTGTAATTCTGTATTCTCAAAACATACTGGAGAAGCCCCCCGAAGACCCCTCCAGATCTTTTTCTTCATATGAGTGGAATTTGATGATTACATCTCTAGGTACCTCCTTCCTCAAATTTGGGGGCTTTCTGATTCTATGTACTGTGTGGATCTTTAGTACCTCTTCTTTCCTTTTACCCAAGATTGGGTTAACTATTTTTTTCATTTTGATCGTCAGATCTTTATTCATTTGTTCAGGTAAAGATCTAATCCGCAGATTTTGGCGCCGGCTCTGATTTTCCTGCTCTTCAACTTTGTATAACAGGGTGCAATAATCGCTCTGTATCTTCTTCATCTGCAACTTTAAATCTAGTATTTCTTTAGCCTGAATTCCTGATGCTTCTTCTGCCTCCTCGACTCTTTGCAGCAGGTGGCCCATGTCAGAATGTACATTCAGTATCTCTGACTTTATAGAGTTTTCTAACTTGGAAAACATTTCAAGCATTTCAGGCTTGGTGGGTATTAACACAAAATTTCTCTGCTCCTCCATCATACTGCGTTCAAGCACTCTGAGCTGTTCTGGGTAGTCCCTGATATTCTCCCCCGTTTCCCCCTTTTGTTTCGCCAGTTCTTTCTTTTTCTCTTTTGTCCCTGTTTGTTTCTTATCCAGTCCTGGGCTCTTTGTGCTAACGTCTTTAAGATATTTATGTATTGTGCTAGAATTTAGGCTTTCTCTTGGGGTCTTGGGTTCAGCTGCTTTTTGTGATCGACCTCTCATATTACCTCCTTTATCTTATACCCCCACCTCTTTATTTGCACCACACTGCGACTTGCGTTTTAATCAGGGGGGCTCGAGTGGCAGATTTTCCCCCTAGGCCCCCTATTAACCAGGGGGGCAACGCTGTTGTAGTAGTATGATCTTGTTAAAGGATCTATCAAAGAACACTAGCAAGTGTTATATTTGGAAGTGATTAGTGAGTTTACATCACAATGACCATCTCAGTCTCTTTTAACTTGCCCAACACAGGTAGAGAGGCAGATACACACTCAGGGAGAAAATTTTTTTTTTTTAGAGTGCCATACCAATGTACCAAACAGTCAGTGGGGATCATTTATCTGAGGCAGTCTCTTGTGGGGTCTCTGAATAGCTTTAAATAGACTTAATAACTTTCAAAAGCATAATACTGCAGTTCTTTGAGGTAAGAGAGGGTTAATTTTCATACCTTGAGATGAGTCATTATCTTATCTCCATACCTTCCATGCTGTTCTAGGAAGCAAACATGTTATCTGCAGGCTGCTGTGCTCAGCTGATAATTGCTCCGTGTCAGGGCGTCCAAGTTCACCTAAGGCATAGGCTGTTCACCCCCTCTTCCTCTGTTCCTCTTATCTTTACTTGTCTTTGCTCGGGCTGATATCAGCTCCAGATGGCTTATGGATGGCCTATGGGGAATGAGAAGGGCTGCAGGGGGGGGGTTTCACAAGGGGAGAGACGTTCTCCCAGCTACACAGGGACAAGCTTCCCACACGGAGGGATCGTTAGCCTCCATCTTCTCCCAGCGGCTGCAGTAGCTCTGAAGTGATGCAGAGTGGGGTGGTCTGTCCCAGGGCTTCCTCTGTCAAACCCTCTGCAGGCTCTCACCCTGCACTACGTCCTCACTGCTCGGTCCGACCATCCCTCCTCAGCTCCCACACACCAGACCCGTCGGCAGGCCCCTCCCCACGCTGTGACGTGTCACGTCAGCATCCTCCCCTTCATGCCCTGAGCTGATCTTTTGATCGACGTACCCTGAAATTCCGGTGCAGACTTTTGACCACTTTCGCCATGATCTTGGCCTTTCGGACATTGGGGTTGGGGTAAGGTCCACACTTCCCGTCATAGACGGCCTTCTTCAGGATGTCGACCATCTCCAACATCTCCCCAAAGGACATATTTGATGCCTTAACCACTTGCCGACTGCCTCACGCCTATATACGTGAGCAGAATGGCACGGGCAGGCAAAACCACCCCCCGGTGCCAGCGGCTGTCGGCATTTGTCTGGGAGCATTGAGAGACGAGGGGGAGGCCATCCGATCATGGCCCCCCCCTCGCAATCGCTCCCAGCCAATGAGAAACATCCCCTGCCTCTGTATAGTACACAGAGGCAGAGGATGTGATGTCATCTCTCCTCGGCTAGGCAGTTTCCGTTCCAGCGCCGAGGAGAGAAGACATCTGAGTAAGTGTAAAACACACACACAACACAGTAGAACATGCCAGGCATACATTACACCCCCGATCGCCCCCCGATCCCCCCCAATCACCCCTCCCCCCTCCCTGTCACACTGACACCAAGCAGGGTTTTTTTTTTTCCTGATTACTGCATGGTGTCAGTTTGTGACAGTTAGAAGTGTTAGGGCAGTTAGAGTTAACCCCCTTTAGGTCTAGGGTACCCCCCTAACCCCCCTAATAAAGTTTTAACCCCTTGATCACCCCCTGTCGCCAGTGTCGCTAAGCGATCATTTTTCTGATGGCTGTATTAGTGTCACTGGTGACGATAGTTAGTGACGTAAATATTTAGGTTCGCCGTCAGCGTTTTATAGCGGCAGGGACCCCCCATATACTATCTAATAAATGTTTTAACTCCTTGATTGCCCCCTAGTTAACCCTTTCACCACTGATCACCGTATAACCGTTACGGGTGACGCTGGTTAGTTCGTTTATTTTTTATAGTGTCAGGGCACCCGCCGTTTATTACCGAATAAAGGTTTAGCCCCCTGATCACCCGGCGGTGATATGCGTCACCCCAGGCAGCGTCAGATTAGCACCAGTACCGCTAACACCCACGCACGCACCGTACACCTCCCTTAGTGCTATAGTATCTGAACGGATCAATATCTGATCCGATCAGATCTATACTAGCGTCCCCAGCAGTTTAGGGTTCCCAAAAATGCAGTGTTAGCGGGATCAGCCCAGATACCTGCTAGCACCTGCGTTTTGCCCCTCCGCCTGGCCCAGCCCAGCCCACCCAAGTGCAGTATTGATCGATTACTGTCACTTACAAAACACTAAACGCATAACTGCAGTGTTCGCAGAGTCAGGCCTGATCCCTGCGATCGCTAACAGTTTTTTTGGTAGCGTTTTAGTGAACTGGCAAGCACCAACCCCAAGCAGCATCAGGTTAGCGCCAGTAGCGCTAACACCTACGCGTGCACCATACACCTCCCTTAGTGGTATAGTATCTGAATGGATCAATATCTGATCCGATCAGATCTATACTAGCGTCCCCAGCAGTTTAGGGTTCCCAAAAACGCAGTGTTAGTGGGATCAGCCCAGATACCTGCTAGCACCTGCGTTTTGCCCCTCCGCCTGGCCCAGCCCAGCCCACCCAAGTGCAGTATCGATCGATCATTGTCACTTACAAAATACTAAACGCATAACTGCAGCGTTCGCAGAGTCAGGCCTGATCCCTGCGATCGCTAACAGTTTTTTTGGTAGCGTTTTGGTGAACTGGCAAGCGCCAGCGGCCTAGTACACCCCGGTCGTAGTCAAACCAGCACTGCAGTAACACTTGGTGACGTGGCGAGTCCCATAAGTGCAGTTCAAGCTGGTGAGGTGGCAAGCACAAGTAGTGTCCCGCTGCCACCAAGAAGAAGACAAACACAGGCCCGTCGTGCCCATAGTGCCCTTCCTGCTGCATTCGCCAATCCTAATAATTGGGAACCCACCACTTCTGCAGCGCCCGTACTTCCCCCATTCACATCCCCAACCAAACGCAGTCGACTGCATGAGAGGCATTTTCTTTATGTCCTCCCGAGTACCCCTACCCAACAAACCACCCCAAAAAAAATGTTGTGTCTGCAGCAAGCGCGGATATAGGCGTGACACCCGCTATTATTGTCCCTCTTGTCCTGACAATCCTGGTCTTTGCATTGGTGAATGTTTTGAACGCTACCATACACTAGTTGAGTATTAGCATAGGGTACAGCATTCCACAGACTAGGCACACTTTCACAGGGTCTCCCAAGATGCCATCGCATTTTGAGAGACCCGAACCTGGAACCGGTTACAGTTATAAAAGTTACAGTTACAAAAAAAAGTGTAAAAAAAAAAAAACACAAACAATAATATAAAATTAAAAAAAATAGTTGTCGTTTTATTGTTCTCTCTCTCTATTCTCTATTGTTCTGCTCTTTTTTACTGTATTCTATTCTGCAATGTTTTATTGTTATTATGTTTTATCATGTTTGCTTTTCAGATATGCAATTTCTTATACTTTACCGTTTACTGTGCTTTATTGTTAACCATTTTTTTGTCTTCAGGTACGCCATTCACGACTTTGAGTGGTTTTACCAGAATGATGCCCGCAGGTTTAGGTATCATTTTGGTATCATTCTTTTCAGCCAGCGGTCGGCTTTCATGTAAAAGCAATCCTAGCGGCTAATTAGCCTCTAGACTGCTTTTACAAGCAGTGGGAGGAAATGCCCCCCCCCCACCATCTTCCGTGTTTTTCTCTGGCTCTCCTGTCTCAACAGGGAACCTGAGAAATGCAGCCGGTGATTCAGCCAGCTGACCATAGAGCTGATCAGAGACCAGAGTGGCTCCAAACATCTCTATGGCCTAAGAAACCGGAAGCTACGAGCATTTTATGACTTAGATTTCGCCGGATGTAAACAGCACCATTGGGAAATTGGGGAAGCATTTTATCACACCGATCTTGGTGTGGTCAGATGCTTTGAGGGCAGAGGAGAAATCTAGGGTCTAATAGACCCCAATTTTTTCACAAAAGAGTACCTGTCACTACCTATTGCTATCATAGGGGATATTTACATTCCCTGAGATAACAATAAAAATGATTTAAAAAAAAAAAATGAAAGGAACAGTTTAAAAATAAGAATAAAAAGCAAAAAAATAATAAAGAAAAAAAAAAAAAGCACCCCATTCCCCCGTGCTCTCGCGCTAAGGCGAACGCAAGCATCGGTCTGGCGTCAAATGTAAACAGCAATTTCACCATGCATGTGAGGTATCAGAAGGTCAGATCGAGGGCAGTAATTTTAGCAGTAGACCTCCTCTGTAAATCTAAAGTGGTAACCTGTAAAGGCTTTTAAAGGCTTTTAAAAATGTATTAATTTTGTTGCCACTGCACGTTTGTACGCAATTTTAAAGCATGTCATGTTTGGTATCCATGTACTAGGCCTAAGATCATCTTTTTTATTTCATCAAACATTTGGGCAATATAGTGTGTTTTAGTGCATTAAAATGTAAAAAAGTGTGTTTTTTCCCCAAAAAATGCATTTGAAAAATCGCTGCGCAAATACTGTGTGAAAAAAAAAAAGAAACACCCACCATTTTAATCTGTAGGGCATTTGCTTTAAAAAAATATATAATGTTTGGGGGTTCAAAGTAATTTTCTTGCAAAAAAATAATTTTTTCATGTAATCAAAAAGTGTCAGAAAGGGCTTTGTCTTCAAGTGGTTAGAAGAGTGGGTGGTGTGTGACATAAGCTTCTAAATGTTGTGCATAAAATGCCAGGACAGTTCAAAACCCCCCCAAATGACCCCATTTTGGAAAGTAGACACCCCAAGCTATTTGCTGAGAGTCATGTCGAGTCCATGGAATATTTTATATTGTGACACAAGTTGCGGGAAAGAGACAAATTTTTATATTTTTTTTGCACAAAGTTGTCACTAAATGATATATTGCTCAAACATGCCATGGGAATATGTGAAATTACACCCCAAAATACATTCTGTTGCTTCTCCTGATTACGGGGATACCACATGTGTGGGACTTTTTGGGAGCCTAGCCGCGTACGGGACCCCAAAAACCAAGCACCGCCTTCAGGCTTTCTAAGGGCGTACATTTTTGATTTCACTCTTTACTGCCTATCACAGTTTCGGAGGCCATGGAATGCCCAGGTGGCAAAAAAAAAAAACAAATGACCCCATTTTGGAAAGTAGACACCCCAAGCTATTTGCTGAGAGGTATAGTGAGTATTTTGCAGACCTCACTTTTTGTCACAAAGTTTTGAAAATTGAAAAAAAAAATGTTTTCTTGTCTTTCTTCATTTTCAAAAACAAATGAAAGCTGCAAAATACTCACCATGCCTCTCAGTAAATAGCTTGGGGTGTCTACTTTCCAAAATGGGGTAATTTGGGGGGGGTTTGTGCCATCTTGGCATTTTATGGCCTTCAAAACTGTGATTGGTAGTGAGGAGTGAAATCAAAAATGTATGCCCTTAAAAATCCTGAAGGCGGTGCTTGGTCTTCGGGGCCCCGTACGCGGCTAGGCTCCCAAAAAGTCCCACACATGTGGTATCCCCGTACTCAGGAGAAGCAGCTGAATGTATTTTGGGGTGCAATTCCACATATGCCCATGGCCTGTGTGAGCAATATATCATTTAGTGACAACTTTTTGTAATTTTTTTTTTTGTCATTATTCAATCACTTGGGACAAAAAAATGAATATTCAATGGGTTCAACATGCCTCTCAGCAATTTCCTTGGGGTGTCTACTGTCTAAAATGGGGTCATTTGGGGTGTTTTTGTACTGCCCTGCCATTTTAGCACCTCAAGAAATGACATAGGCAGTCATAAACTAAAAGCTGTGTAAATTCCAGAAAATGTACCCTAGTTTGTAGACGCTATAACTTTTGCGCAAACCAATAAATATACGCTTATTGACATTTTTTTTACCAAAGACATGTGGCCGAATACATTTTGGCCTAAATGTATGACTAAAATTGAGTTTGTTGGATTTTTTTATAACAAAAAGTAGAAAATATAATTTTTTTTCAAAATTTTCGGTCTTTTTTCGTTTATAGCGCAAAAAATAAAAACGGCAGAGGTGATCAAATACCATCAAAAGAAAGCTCTATTTGTGGGAAGAAAAGGACGCAAATTTAGTTGGGGTACAGCATTGCATGACCGCGCAATTAGCAGTTAAAGCAACGCAGTGCCAAATTGTAAAAAGTGCTCTGGTCAGGAAGGGGGTAAATCCTTCCGGGGCTGAAGTGGTTAAATCGTCTCCTTCTGGATCGGGACGTTTCTACCTCCGGGCTTTCCTCCTCCTTGTTGGTGTAATTATCAGACACCTGCTCTGACTCCGCCATGTGCTCTTCCCCACTGCGATAAACGAGAAGGGGCGGGGAATAGACTATAAAGAAAGTCAGGGGTGGGCGGAGTTTCACGCATGCGCAGTGTCTATAAAGCGTAACACGCGTGCGTAGTACGTACGATCTGTGAGCCGATCATGATTGCGAAGGTAAGATTTAACATTGGGCCTATACTGCTTCTAGATTGAGGCCTATATTTGCACAAGTTTAGAAGACTTTAGGCTGACATTAGGGTTTGTCTTGTGTTGTGTCTTGCAGTAAAAATGGATATCTTGAACGATAAGGACTTTATGCCAATCTTCATTGATATGTTCAGGGTGCTGCCCTGTCTATGGGAGAAAAACCACCCTGAATATAAGAACCAAACCAAAGAGGAAGGCAGCGCTGAATCAATTGCTGGAATTTGTGAAGACGGTGATCCCCACGGCAGACATCACCTCTTTGAAGATCCTAATTGGTGGACTGAGGAGCACTTATCTAAGGGAGCACAAGAAGGTCCAGGATTCCCAGAGATCAGGAGCTGCAGATGACATTTATGTCCCCAGGCTGTGGTACTATGACAGGCTACATTTTCTGGCAGGTCAGACTGAACCCAGGCCAGCACTCTAGAATCTTCCTGCCAGGCTTCCTTCCACCCCAGCTGGGGCTTCTGAAGCCCAACCTGGGCCTTCCAGGCAGCAACATGTGGAGGAGCCCAGCTTGAGCCAGGTATAGCATTCCTCTAAATCTTCATGGTTGTCCAATCAATGATGTTAACTAGATGTTAGTTTGGAGTACCAATTTATGATTGTGATTTATGATGCAAAAACTAAAACCATGTCCCTTTTTCATACACAGGGAAGTCTCAGCCAGGAGGTGGCCGGGCCAAGCAGGCTGCCTGATATCCAGGTCCCTCCCCTACACCTTCAAAGACAAAGTGGCAGGAAGAGGAGTAACCTGGAGGAGGCTGCCATAGGCCTTTTTTGGAAGGCTACAGAGGCCCTGAGAAGCCCCCACAGTGTGGAGGAGGACTTTGCTGGCATTACTGCCTGCAAAATGCTGCCGATGGAGGAGGGCCAATGACTCCTGTGTGAGTCCTTAATTTTGGAAGCTCTCAATAAGGGGTTGAGGGGCCAAATAACATGTGCTACCCACATTTGTAACCTCACACATAGTCCTCCTCCTCCTCCTCCAGGTCCTACTCCTCCTCCTCCTCCTCCACCAGGTCCTACTACTGCTCCTCCTCCTCCTCCTCCAGGTCCTACTCCTCCTCCTGCCACATCTCCAACACCAGAGCCACAGCCGGGAAGGAAGCATGGAAAGAAGACCAGAGAGTGATGACCCTGGGTTCAGTCTGGTCTGGCAAAAGATGCAGGCTCTTGTAGTACCACAGCCTGGGGACATAGATGTCATCTGCTGCTTTCATGATCTCTGGGACTTCTGGACCAGACTGCACTCCCTTAGATATGGACTCCTCAGGCCACCAATTTTGCAGCAAAAGAATTGATGTCTGCCCTGGGGGTCCAAGGCTTGGCCAATTTATGATGTTTCTCCAGCGTTGCCAGCGTTGTTTGGTTCTGAGCCCTTAATAAAGGATTTTTTGTTTCAATTATACTCGCCTATGTGTGTTTTCCTTAAAAAGGACAGTTTGTTTGTGAAGATTCAGGTACATTTCAAAAATACAATGTGAAATTAACAAGGGACACCAACACCAAGCAATCTCCTTGAGATTAAATAATACAAGATAATAATGGTGTTGTGGTAACTTGACACACAAAACACACACAAAAATATTATGGAGTAAAACTAAAAATAAAATAAAACAAAGATCAGCCTTGAAGAAAATACAAACCCCAAATAAAAAACAGCCTTGAAAAAAAAAAAAAAAAATAAAACAACAAAAAAGAAATTTGGTCAGATGTGACAAATCAAAATATATTGAGGGAATCCCGATAAATAATAAAGAAAGAAGTTTGTGAGAAGTCTGTGTGAATATGAGCAGCAAAACTACTTCATTCTTCTCACATTATAAAGAAGAAGAGAGTGCGCTGTATTAAACCATTTTTTACATTGCAGCGTGACAAAAGTGCTCTATCCATTCCGAACTCTAATTTTACCAGACCGAGCTGTTCCGTCTCGAAATTTATTCTGAGCATGCGTATCACTTTGTGTGTCGGAATTGTCCACACACAAATTTCCTCCCTATGCTTAAAGCTATAGGGAAAGATCTAACGAACTGGCACCCGAAAAATTTCTCATGGTTCGGAAGGGCAGCTATCTGTAAAATACCCATCCTTCCTAGAATACTTTATTTATTCCGAACCCTACCGATAAAGATACCTTCACATTTTTTCAAAAACCTACAATCAATTCAACTAAATTTTGTATGGGCCCAGAAACGTCCAAGAATTAAATTCACCTTACTGACGAGATCCAAGGAACGAGGAGGAATAGGCTTACCTAAATTTAAGCAATACTACCACGCGGCAAATTTCAGGAGAATAGTTGACTGGCACTGCCATTCAAATATTAAAGACTGGGTCGCATTAGAAAACGACCTGTGTTCCATACCCTTGATGGGGCGTACACACGGTCGGACTTTTCGTCTACAAAAGTCCAACGTACGCCGACGGACTAAAGCTGGCTGGTAATCCGATCGTGTGTGGGCTTCTTCGGACTTTCAGCGGACTTTTTCAGCCTCAAATCCGACGGACTTTAGATTTGAAACATGCTTCAAATCTTTACGTCGTAACTACAACAGACCCCGAAATCCGCTCGTCTGTATGCTAGTCCGACGGACAAAAAAACGACGCATGCTCATAAGCAAAAACTAAACGGAAGCACTCGGTCTAGTAAAACTAGTGTTCGTATTGTAGGTAGCACATTCCTCACGCTGCAAAATCTGTGATCGTTGAATGCAGCGCATTTAATGTCTTCTTTACGAATGCTATAAAGAACGAAGATGTTTTGCTGTTCATATTTAAACAGAGTTCTCCCAAACAGATTTCTGGATTCTTTTTCTCTTTGATCTCATGAATGACATGGTATGCTTTTTCAAAACAATGTTTCCATACTAATAATACTTTTTAAACTTTTTTTTTTTTTGGTGGAGTCATCTTTTCTTGTAATTTTTATCCAGATATTTATTTTATGATTGTTGTGGAACTTTTTTTCTGTTTATCTATAAATTTTTCTGTAAAGTTACCACAGGGAACCCATTTTTATATATATTTTTAATTTTTTTTTAATGTTTGTAAAGTTACCACAAAGAACCCTTTATAATTTTTGTTTTTATAGTGATTTGTTATTTTTTTTATATAAAGTTAACCCAAAGAACCGTTTTTGGTTATGTATCTTTTTTTTTTTAAATACTTACCACTCGAACATTATTAACATTATTTTAATCTATTTTTGGTGTGTTTTTGCAAAATCAATGAGATTGTTGTCCCTTGTTAATTTAAAACATTGTGTCTAAAATCTATGATTTAAAATAAAAAACATAAACTCAAAAAAGATCCATTTATTTATGGTCTAAATAAAATAAAGAGGAAGTCAACGCTGGAAAAAGTATGTGTACAAGAAAATGGGGATCTTGAGGAGTTCATATAAGAGGGAGCACAATCTGGTCCAAGAATCCCAGAGATCAAAAGCACCAGCAGATGATATAGATGTCCCCAGACTGTGGTACTACAACAGCCTGCGTCTTCTGTCAGACCAGACTGAACCCAAGTCATCACTTTCTTCTCTTCCCTGCAGCCTTTCCTCCACGCTGCCCTGCAGCCTTCCCTGCAGCCTTCCCTGTAGCCTTCTTTCGAGGCTGTGGCTCTGGTGTTTCAGTTGTGGCAGGAGGAGGAGGAGGAGGAGGAGAAGGAGGGGGGGCTGCCTCATGTAGTTGGGTGTTTCGTGTTAGCGTGCCCTGCAGCCCCTTCTGGATTGTTTCCCCAAATAGTCGCTCACAAATGAGGCGCTGCTCCCAATCCATTTGAAGAAGCCTGCTGGCTAAGTAGCAGCCATAGGACTCTTCCGCTTCGGGGGGGCTCTTTAAAAAACGGGTGGCCTCTTGCATGAGGTGCAGGGATGCCTCCTGTGTGACCGTCCCCTTCCTGGCCCTTTTTTTGGGAAGGTGGAGGGGAGGCACTTGGGATTCGGTCAGGGTCCTACTGGGCCCAGCCACCTCACTTGGCCCAGCCACCTCACTTGGCCCAGCCACCTCACTGGGAGCAGCCACCTCCTGCCTGACACTGGGCCCAGCCTCCTCCAAGATGATGGTGAATCCGGCCTCCTCCAGGCTGTCCATGGGCCCGGTCTCCTCCTGCCTGCCACTTTCCCCACATTCCTCCTGGATGGACTCATCCTGTGTATAAAAAAAGGACAATAGTTTTAGTATATTTTTTGGGGTTCATCAATGACACACAGTTTGCTTCTCATGACTAGCAAATTCAATGTGAATACATCTCTTTAATAAAAGAGTCTAATCAGACACCCTAATAATTTCAAGCAGGTTCCAAACATATTTAGCCACTACTGTCAATTTATATGTATACACAATTTTGAGGGCAAAATTATTTTAGACAATTATAACATCGAGTTAACATCATTAATATTAGTACAGTAAATATTTGTTAAAATAATTTACCTGACTCCAGATGGTCATATCCGGTTCATCCAGGATGGAAGACCCAGCTTGCTCCTCATCAGCCTCTGCTGGGGTGGAGGGAAGGGTGGAGGGAAGGGTGGAGGGAAGGGTTGAAAGTGATGCCCTGGCTTCAGTCTGGTCATCAAGAAAACGGAGTTGATTGTAGTACCACAGCCTGGGTACATAAACATCATCTGCTGATGCTCCTGATCTCATTGATTCCTGGATCTTCTTATGTTCCCTCTTATACATGTTCCTCAAGACCCCAATTTTCTTGAGCAATGTCTCCATTGTTTCTTCCGGGATGGTCGCCTGGACAAAGGACAGAAGTCTCTCCAGCGTTGACTTCCTCACATGCTTTGCATAATAATGTGGGTGTTTCACCTCCCACAAATTCCTCATCTCTCTATATTTAGAAATAAAAGCAGTAAGGAACTCTGGATCCTTAAATAGGGGATTCATAATGTCTGTATAAAAGATAAAGTCACAAGACAAAAAACACTTTTATTGGGTTTCTGCTAAACCCTCATCATCTTATCCCTATGTAGGCCTCATCAATCTGTCAAGCCATATAGGCCGCTTGCTACAAAGTCTTGACCAAAAGTATAAATTTTAAATTACCTTCGTTTAGTAGCGTCCCGATCCACTATCACCTACGCACAGAACGTACGTACGACACAATACGTAACAGCGCTTTATACACTGCACATGCGTAATACTACGCCTATTTGGCCCGCCCCTGACGTTCTTTTTGTTTACGCAGATAACCCGCCCTTGACTCTACGCACAGATCGTACGTACGACACGTGCACAAGGCCCCTCTTTATACACTACGCATGTGTGAAACTCCGCCTGCGTCGCCCGCCCCTGACGTTCAATTTTAACTCATGTTCTCCGCCCCTTAATTCTACGCACAGAACGTACGTACGACACGTGCGCAAGGCCCCTCTTTATACACTACGCATGTGTGAAACTCCGCCTGCGTCGCCCGCCCCTGACGTTCGATTTTAACTCATGTTCTGCGCCCATTTTTAGTTACGGCGCGTAGTGGGGTGAATAATGGCGGAGACACATGACATGTTTACTACCTCAGGTAGCGAAAAAAGCCCGGAGGCGGGAACGTCAAGATCTGTGAGGCCTAGATTTAAGGCCTCCAATATGTCCTTTGAAGAGATGGTGGAGATGGTGGCCATTCTTCAAAAAAAGGACTATGATGGGAAGTATGGGCCGTACGCCCGGCCAAATTTGCGCAAGGCCAAAATAATGGCGAAGGTGGTGGACACTTTACAGGCTTATTTTGGGGTACAGCGCTCCAAGGATCAAATTAGAAAAAGATGGTCTGACCTGAAACTCAGGGAGCCGGATCAGTTCAGACGGATCCGTAAAGTGCTGCAAAAAAGTAAGTACCTGTGTTTTCATCTTGTGTTGATTACCTCGTATACCGCTCCATGTGCTTTTCATTCCTATACGATTGTTTGCATCGTTTGAAACGATCTTTTAATAAACATCGTTACATATCTATATATAATATATACATATATATCTCTCTCTATATATATACACATAGATAGATATATATATATATATATATATATATATATACATATATACACACATATACATATACATATATATATATATACACACATATACATATATATATATATATATATATATATATATATATATATATATATATATATATATATATATATATATATATATATATATACGTATATATATACATATATATATATATATATGTATATATATATATATATATATATATATATATATATATATATATATATATATATATATATATATATATATATATATATATATATATATATATATATATATATGTGTGTGTGTATATGTGTATATATATATATATATATATATATATATATATATATATATATATATATATATATACATATACATATGTATGTATGTATATATGTATGTTTATAGATATATAGGTAGATATATAGATAGATAGATATAGAATTTTTTTCTTTTTTTTTAATTAAATTAATATCTATTTTTAGATTTTGTTTGAGATTGAAGATTTATATTTAGTTATAGATATATAGAGAGAGAGAGATCCAAAGATTTTTTGATATATTTTGATATTGATATCTAGATATCGAGATATCTATCCATCTTGATATGTCTTTAGAAATTAAAATCTTGAAGTCTACTAGGAACTCTACACAAACAGACAATTTGTACACCACTTCACTACAAATGTTTGAAGATTAGTATGTACTAAAATATCTGTGTGCTAAGTATATTAATTTTTTGCTTCACATAGGGGAAAAATCACTCAGCCAACAAGAGGAACCCAGTTCCCCCCAGCAAAATAACATACTTGGGAAATCAGCCCAAGCCCCACTGAGGATGTGGAGGAAGGAGAGGTGGGCGACATGGGCACCCCACCAGGTGAGTGTCTGACACACCAGCTTACGGTAATCTATGCATGGCTGCCTTTTATTTTATGTAATTTTTCTACTCTATTTTAGGTGATCTGGTTGTGCTTGAGTCAAGCAACAGCGCCACCCCCGAGGATGTTCATGAAGTATGCGACATGGGCACCCCACCAGGTCAGCGTCTGAGACACCAGCTTTATGGTAAGGTAAACTATGTGTGCATATTTCTAAACATATTTTTTTTTTCATTCCACTTTAGGTCCAAGTGACTATTTCACCACAGACAGTGCCCAATGGCTAATTGCTCAAATAAAGGCCTGGAATGGGCAGATCGATCAAATGCGGAATCGGCTGGATCGTATGCAGCAGGAAATGAAGGACATGATTGATGTTTTGGGTCGAATATAAATGCCCTTTTTTAAACCCCAAAACATCGATCATGTCCTTCATTTCCTGGTTTGCTGACCCCATTCTGGGTCCTCTCTTTATTATTTTCAGTTAAATTATATGCCTATTTAACAACATTTAAAAAAGGAGGCCTATTTTTCAAAAAAAACAAAAAAAATAAAAAAATAAAAAAAAGGATTTGAAAAAAGACAAAAAAAAAAAAAGGATTTTAAAAAACACCAAAAAAAAAAAAAAAAAGGATTTGAAAAAAGACAAAAAAAAAAAAAAAGGATTTTAAAAAACACCAAAAAAAAAAAAAAGGATTTGAAAAAAGACAAAAAAAAAAAAAAGGATTTTAAAAAACACCAAAAAAAAAAAAAGGATTTGAAAAAAGACAAAAAAAAAAAGGATTTTAAAAAACACCAAAAAAAAAAGGCCTGTTTGCTAAAATCAAAATGTCCAACAAATTTTATTTTTGATTATCTAAAAATATTTAGCTCTAATTATATTATTCTAAATTTATTTAATATATCTTTATATTTTTGGCTAGGAACATTTTATACTAAATGCATAACTGAATGGATACCAAAGATTAAAAACATCTGCTTAGAATTAAATAAATGTGTGGTTTGTTATTTCAATGCTCAGTATCAGTTTGTTTATAAATTTCAAAAAAGTGGTTTACAGTGGCAATGGAGCTTATTTAGAAATTTACAAGGAAAATACAGTTGGCACTACAACTGCTCGACCATAACCTAGGAGAAAGCCCAAAAGAAAGGCAAGCAATAAATATAATTCAAGATTTCATCAAGATTGTTTTTATTTTAAATCTTTAGATATCCTGGCCCATTGCAATGGCCCCCCTACCCATAAAATAATTAACATATTGCTGTCTAACTTGACGGGCACTTTGGGGTGCCAAGCCAGTATGGACAGTATCCAGGCCCGTAAGATTCTCAATGATAAGTCCGGCCTCAGGCCCAACTGGCACCATATAATTTTGAGAATGTTTGTGCAAAAAGTTGTGCAGGATGCAGCATGATAAAATGATAAAATTAGGTTTGTATTCCGCCAAATTAATGGAGGTTTGAAACAGGCGGAATCGGCTGGCCAGAATCCCAAACGCATTCTCAACCACTCTTCTAGCTCTGGCCAGCCGGAAATTAAAAACCTTCCTCTCCGGGGTGAGGGTTCTTTGGGGGAATGGCCTCATGAGGTGCTTGCTCAGAGCGAAGGCTTCATCGGCAATGAAGACAAAGGGGAGTCCTTCCACGTTATCCGCATCAGGTGGCAATCCCAGGCCACCACTCTGGAGACGCTGGCAGAACTCCGTCTGGGCAAATACTCCTCCATCCGACATCCGGCCATTCTTCCCCACGTCCACATATAGAAATTCATAGTGTGCCGACACCACCGCCATTAAAACTATACTGTGGAACCCCTTATAATTAAAATAGTATGACCCCGAATGGGGTGGTGGCACAATGTGGACATGTTTCCCATCTATAGCCCCCCCACAATTGGGAAAGTCCCAACGGGTGGCAAAATGGGATGCCACAGTCTGCCATTCCTGTGGCGTTGAAGGAAACTGGGGAATCAAACAAGAAAACAAAAATCAGTAATTTTGAATTGAACATGGCAAGAAAATTATACAATTAAAAACATTATTCCACAGCATCAGTATAACATTAAATAATGTATATCTTCTGGAAGAAATAATATTGAAAGGCACACTTATCAGATTGCTCACCCCCTCTGATGGAACATTGATTACATTTTAGGGGGTGGTGAAATTACCAAAAAATATTAATTTTAGGACACACAGGGATTTATGGACTAAAAAGGCTACAAGACTGCAGTTGTCCCACTCTGCAAGTGCAGTTGCTCCCCAGCTTAAAGTAAATGAGGTAAGGTAAAAAGGCTTTCATGTTGCAAGGAGTACACAACCACATGCAAGGGCAATTAATGAAAACACTTTGTGGCTTGTATATGATTTGATGATGGAAATCAGCAGAGCTTCTGCTCATTTACTAAAGCACTGGAGCAAATGCACTTGTAGAGTGCACATGCATTTTGCAAAGTGCAACATATATTTGCTTTTTAAAAATCAACAACACAGAAGATTCTAGCAAATTATTAGGGGGGGGGGGTTGAAATCAAGCTAATTATAAGCACACTATTTGGATAGAGTTTAGGGGAAACAAAATACAATGCAGCTGACTAAATACATTCAAACTGAGTAGACTAGGTGAATATGTGACCAGCATTGTATGCTGGAGAGGTTATTGAAGGCAAATATACATGCATGACAACAAAGAACATGAAACAAATCAAGCATGCGTGAGAAGAAAAAGGGGACATTCACACTATATTACAATGATGGTAAGTAGTGTTTGAGCTAAGAAATGCATTACATTATCAAAGAATAAATAAAAGAACATGTGATGCTAATAAAAGAAAAAATTCTTACCTTAATATAGTCCTTCTGCAGGACCTGGATGATGGCAGAACAGGTCTCTGGGATAATGATCCCCAGAGCCTGGGGGGAGATGCCTGTCGAGAACTTGAGGTCCTGCAGGCTTCTCCCCATCGCCAAGTACCGCAACGTGGCAACTAGCCTCTGCTCCGGAGTGATGGCTTGCCTCATGCAGGTATCCTGCCTGCTGATATAGGGGGTCAGCAAAGCCACCAAACGGTCAAAAACGGGGTCCGTCATCCAGAGAAAGTTCCTGAAATCATCAGGATTATTCTCACGGATCTCACGGAGCAATGGCATGTGACAGAACTGGTCACGCTGGAGCAACCAATTCTTGGTCCATGAACTCCTCCTCGCCCTGTTCATGGACTGGTCTTGGTCTGAAGAATTATCTACAGCACCAAACACATACAATGCACGAGCTCGACGACGAGTACGTACAGGTAACATGGCTATAAAACGGTCGGCTGGTCAGAACGCACTTAACAGAACGCACTGAAGAACAGCAAGGCCTGTGAAGAACGACCTGAAAATCAGGAACGAGCGGCCAATAAAACAAAGATTTCTCAATGCCAACTGACCAAACGCACTGAAAAGCAGATACAAACCTCACAAGCACAGACTGAACAACAGTTAAAACGAACTGAAAAATACGAGTCTCACAACGCGAATCGTCTCTCACCAAACTTCTACTAACACAAGATAAACACGAGATTAGCAGAAGGAGCCCAAAGGGTGTCGTACGGGCTATTGAACTTCCGTTTTATAGTCTCGCCGGACTTGATGTACGTCACCGCGTACTAGGCTGTCAAACTTTTGTGTGGTCGTGTGTAGGCAAGTCCGTTCGTTAGAAAGTCTGCCGCAAGTCCGCCGCAAGTCCGCCGAAAGTCCGCAGGAAGTCTGTCGGACCGGCTGTCGGACTTTTGTAGATGAAAAGTCCGACCGTGTGTACGCGGCTTGAGGTTGTCTCCTTGGATACCTTTGGCTAAATATCCTTCAGACATAAAACAACACCCTCTCAATCTTTCATCTGTCCACTAAAAATCCTGATATATCTACCACACTAAGCCCACTCACACCACTTCAACATAACCCTGACTTCCCCCCAGGACTCAAGAACAGTTTACTGAAGTCTACA
Organism: Lithobates clamitans; assembly: GCA_037952925.1. Taxonomy (NCBI): domain Eukaryota; kingdom Metazoa; phylum Chordata; class Amphibia; order Anura; family Ranidae; genus Lithobates; species Lithobates clamitans. The sequence continues at coordinate 5,885,634 of JBBGZY010000231.1, read as the reverse complement.
GACTCAAACATCACAATTCTTGCCAAACATTGTTTTCACGACAAGCTGATGAAAGGCTTTGATGCACTTAAATCAGACACTCTTACGCCCAACCTACCGCTATGGAACTATTTCCAGATCCGAAGCTTTGTCAATATCGCCAAATGCATAGATCACTTTAGCAGACACCTAACAGAAGTGGAATCAGTGTGCCTGAAAGGTGATTACACGCCAAGAGCCACATCCCTATCATATGCCTGGTTGCAAAAACCTAACAACCCGTCTGCCGACAGGTTCAGAGAAAATTGGTCAAAAGATCTTGGTATAGAAATTTCGGATAGACAATGGCAGAAAGCTTGCACAATAGCGTACAAAAGCTCACTCAGCACCAGAATGCAGGAAACATCATTTAAACTACTCTCTCAATGGTATGCCACACTTACACCTGTCAGAATATCTAGTAGTCAATAGTACACAATACGAATAACATTACAACTACTTAAAAACCACTTTATCTCTTACTCCTCTCCTCTCACTCCTCCCTATTACCTCCATCCTACCTCACCTGTCTTCTCCACCCTACAAATACCTATTTTTTTACTCTAATTCATTCTTTTTTAATCCAACCTAACCTTCCAGTACACAATAAGAATTATTATAATCTTCCTAATTTAGAATATGATTCATCAGTATTCCGAATCAAATCTAAAAATCATTAATACCTAGATGTTTTATTTTTTTTCCATGTTACCAATGGAACACATTTATTTTATTCATCTACATGTTAACTACTGTATATTAATGCATATTCAATGTATGATTATATTCTTCAATAAACTTTAAATGAGAAAAAGAAGACATATTTACAGAGTACTGGCTGTACACTCCTGTGGCCTGAATGGCCTTCTAGCTGAATTGTGGGCATGCTGACTTATCAGTATATGTAAACACAGACAATTCTACATAAAATGGAAGACGTACAAAAGACAAATATGACTTCAACATGGCTAAACTACTTTTTCAAATATATATATCCCTTACAATTAAAGTAATTGAATCAAAAAGTACCCTAGACTGTGATCGCAAGAGGGAAACAAATCAAACACAGAGATTTCTTTAATTTAGTCATTTTTGCAGTGTCTGGTGTGGATCCAGGTGACTTTTCCTTCAAGTTTTGCAAAAACTGTACATGAAATAGATGCTGTATTGAGTCTCCAAACATTTCCTTATATATAAATGTCTCTTAACAATCCACAAGTCACCTGGATTTAGTTTTAGATCCTTCCAAACTAGGATCTGGAATTGGGGAGAAAACACATAAATTAGTTTGTCAAAAACCTTAAAAGATCAGCAACATTCTCTGTGAGATCCGAATGGAGGACTTCAGCTGCTGAGACAAAATATAAGCAAGTGAGTAACACACTCCCAAACCAAATCCCATAAGGTGAGAGTCCAACATCCCCCTTAGGGGCTTGATAAAATATAAGAAAACCTCAAAACTTCTAGTAAGGACTCTCCTATAAAAATTATTTCCTCTGTTACTCTCTGTACTTTCTGGCACTCTGTTCTTACAAACTACTTCTGATAACACTTTTTACTGTGGCTTTTGCAGTAGCATTTGCCACTGGATATCCATAAAACATGTCCATACAGACAAAATGCATACTTGTAAGATCCTGACTTGGGCATCTGGATATATCTTTTTTGTAATCTCTGAAAGGGATGTTCAGCTTTTGGTAACACCTTTGGTAACAGGTAAAACAAGACGTGGTATGTTATAAAAACAACTGTGGAGAACCCTGGCTCTATTCCATGCACATTTACTAATGCAGCCATAACTGCTTGGGACTGATGACATGGTCCATGTGTCAAGCTGGAGAGAAAAGAGTGGCTGGCAGACATAAATGATCACCTTTTCCAAAGTCCTGTTTCATAAGAAGTTGCCCCCTGTGGACCACTTGTTCTTCTCATTCTGGGGTCCTTAAAGTTGAATTATTAATCCCAGCTATAATGGGCCAGAACTGGGGTGGAATCTGTGAGTTGCACAGACCCATCAAGTGTCCGGGGCTGTAATGCAGCATCCTTAGTCGCCTGGTCTGCTTCCATGTGTGAGTTTAAAGTTAATATGGCTACCTCAACAAGAACCTGGAAGGCTGAAAACAGCCAATCAAATTAACTTGGCATGCTTTATTGGTTTACCTGTCGAAGTACAAACAAACTTCTGGCCCTTCAAATGGAACCAAAAGCTCTAGATATCTCGACTATCTATATAAATGTACATTCTTTTTAAAGCTCACAGGCTTTGCTAAAAAATGGAGCTCTGCTTCTTGAGCTGCAGAAAAAGGATCCAATGACTTTGAATACCGAGTATCCTTCTGGGTGATAAACTGCATCCTCAGTATAAAACCGGGAATAACTCTACAAAATATTAAATATCTAGGTCTTCAGGGAGTGTGTCCTGCACTGGGCTCACAGCAGCTGATTCCTTCATCATCAATTTAACACATGTGTCTTCCTTTGTCTCCAGCCTCCTCCAATAGAGGCAATGAGGTGGCTGAATTCAAATGCAGGTGGCATCTATCCTAACAGGGTGTGTGGACTTGATGTGATGGGTCTGTTATATTTAAATTTTATTTATTTTTACTCTCACATCATGGACCGCACATCAAGTTATTATCAAAAACCTTAAAATTTCATTTTTGTAGAAAAACTTCTTATGTATCCCATCCATCTTTGCTTTGTTAAATATTTTGGCAGCTTTATTCCAAATAACAACCTCATCTTAATCATTTTTTTCTCTCAATAAGGGCTTATTGTATAAATGTAAAATTACTAAATTGTTATCTTAATCTAAACTAATCCCATTCATTACAAATTTCCCAATTAACCTGGATTTCATTTCCAACCAAAAGGTTGGCTAAACCAGTTTCAATATATCTGTATTATTAATAAAATTGTTAAACTCATATTAGAAATTAATACTCATTATTGCTTAATTTTACTTAATTTCCCTTTTTTAATGCACTGTTTCCACTATCAAAAGATATTCAATTTGTGTAATACACGGTTAAATGTAACCTTCATGGGGGGCGTGTCCGGACCATGGAGGAGTGAGGACGTGCGCCTTCTCAGCTCCGTCCCACCGCCGCACCTTTTCAACCTCACAGCGGAGAAAACACCCGCTCCCACAGCAAATTATGTCCCTGAGACACCGGGCATCCTCCCAGCCACAACGGACTGACCGATCGTGGCAATCCCAGCTGGATTCTTTCTACCCTGGGCAGAACGGGAGAGGCCGCGAGCCTTCCAAGATGGCGCTGACCGGGAAGACACAGCGTGCGAACAAGGCCACAAAGACCACCGCCGGCCAGTCACAGCAGCTGGATGAATCTTCCATACCATCTCCAGGGTCGGTGAGTGACTCGGCCCCCCTGATCTCCCCGGGCTCCCCCAATTCCCAGGACGGTGACTCTGCTGACCTAGACCCCCTGGCAGACGCAGATATCAGGCGCCATATTATGTCCCTACCCACAAAAGCTGATCTTGAACGCTTTGCTGACAGGGTAGAAAAAGCTTTTAAAGAGGACATTGCACAGCTCAAAGCCGACACAACTCACCTAGGAGGCAGGCTTGAATCCCTGGAACAGAAATTTGAGGAAACTTTCCCTGTCATTTCCATGCTTCAGGACAAATGCAACATACAGGGCCAGCAGATTGAGGCCCTGTTATGTCAGTTAGACGACATAGAGAACCGTAGCCCACGGACAAATATCAGGATACGAGGCCTGCCTGAAGCCACCGGAGCCAGAGACATTATTCCCACTTTGGAAGGAGTCTTTAAAGAAATCTTAGGATTGCCTGCCACTGCCACGATCGAAATAGACCGCGCACACAGGGCCCTGAAACCTCCATCTCAGGATGCAAACAATCCAAGAGACATCATATGTAAATTACATAAATATACGCTAAAAGACCGCATTATGCAGAAAATGAAAGGGAAACCCTATTTCGATTTTGATGGGGCACATTTGGCCTTTTACCAGGACATCTCGGGACGCACCCTCATGCAGCGTAGAGCACTACGTCCTCTCCTAACAGCTATCCAGGATGCAGGCCTAGTGTATCGCTGGGGATTCCCTTTTAGCCTCCAAGTCACCAAAGATGGTAGAACCGTGACCCTTCGCAACAAAGATGACCTCCCGCATTTCCTGACCTCCCTGGACCTAGACCCGGTAGACTTTCCTGACTGGAGATGTTCCTCAGAACTGGCATCTGCTAAGCTACCCACCCACCAGCTGTGGCAACCCGCCAGAAACCAAAACCGCAGGAGAAATCGCAGCCGACACCTCTCAGAATCCTCACTAGGACCGACCTTATCTGGGAACTAGCAAACGAGCTCCTCTAGGTTAAACGAACTGATGTTGGGATTTTTATCCCTAAGTGTTTTCCCCTTTGCATATTGCACTTAGACTCTCCCCTTAACATTAGTCGCAAGGCTACTTGAAGGCTTCCATGTTTTTGAGTCTCTAAGGCCTCTCCACTTTCTCCATGTCTAATCGCACCACGTTAGATGCGGTGGGCGGAGACGGAGGACCTCCTGCCTTCTCCCTAAGACGGCACACATACCCCCTAGTAGGTCACCCTGTTTTTTATGGATACTGATCCCTATTAGGATCTAGGGTCATGGTCTGGACCCCCCCTCCTTTTTTAGGGGGGCTCCTCGACATGACCCTTAGTAGTTGTTACACATGCTTGGATGCTACCATCCACGCTGTTTTGATGGTTGTAACTATGTTTTTATTTTTTTTCTCATACATGTTTTGTCTTCCCTCCCTCTTCTTCTTACCTACTCTTTACCCCCCTCCTCAATACAGGTTGTTTCGTCCTGCTGTCTGCAATGGGCCCCTCACAAACTACACACCTTGAACATCTACGTATCACCTCATGGCCTCTCTACAGGTGAGTACATATAATATACGGGGCCTTTGCTCCCCACACAAACGTAGTAAGCTTTGGGGGGAATTAAAACATCTGAAGACCCAAGTGGTTTTCCTCCAGGAAACCCACTTTACACCAAAATCTCTTCCCAAATTGCCCACTCACCTTTTCAACCAATGATTTATTAGCACATCTCCGACTCCTAAATCTAAGGGGACAGCTATCGCCATACATAAGACATGTCCTTTCCAACCTGCAGATAATGAAGCAGACCCCTCGGGGAGATATGTCTTCCTAAAGGGCAGTATCGCTGGTCAGAAGTACACATTCGCGACCATTTATGCTCCGAACGCTGATCAACTCACCTTTATAGACAATACATTAGACCGCCTGGCAGATTTTAGAGAAGGCTTCCTAATCCTAGGGGGTGACTTTAACATAAGCCCCGACCCAAAGCTAGACATCTCACATGCGAGGCCCTCACACTCCTACGCATTCCTGAAACACTTCCGCAAGACTATTCAGTCACACCTACTTACTGACAGTTGGCGGACGCTTAGACCACTAGACCGTGACGTTAGCTATTACTCTAAGATACATGACGTATACACACGAATTGACCACATACATGTGGATCGAAATATTCTTGAACTCCTACAGTCCACTGACATTGGCTCCATTTCCATCTCCGACCATGCCCCAGTAACGATGGCTTTTACTTTGCCATCAGGCACGCGCGTAATCCGGACTTGGAGACTTAATGAAAATTTATTAGACGATGCGGTAGTGATGGCTGAAGTCACGGATACCCTAATTCATTATTTTAAGGAGAATTCAATAGGCAAACAAAATGAAGGGACGGTTTGGGAGGCCCACAAGGCTGTGGTTTGGGGTGCATTAATTTCCCAGGGCTGTAGACTTAAAAAGATATGACAAGCAGATTTTTTGAGAGTACACACTGAACTTCAAAAGGCAGAACTTAGACACAAAGCCAACGGAAGCCTAGAGGCACTGAAAGAACTGACAGAGCTACGCAAACTGTTCCTACACCTACTTGATCGTCAAACCCGCAAACAGTTCCGATTCGTGGCTCATAGATACTACGAACACGGAAACAAATGTGGTCGCATGTTGGCTCGGGCCCTTCGGAAGTGCCACGCTCAGACATATATACATAAACTACACGATGCTTTAGGAACCCCGATCCTGCACCCTTCTAAAATCACTGCAGAATTCCGAGCCTATTATGCCAAATTGTATAACCTAGACTCCGACCCCTCCCCTGCATCACGTGACACTAGACAAAGCGCGATCCGAGACTACCTGACTGCAGCCCGACTCCCAACACTCACAGACGAGCAATCCTCAGACCTAGGTGCCCCAATTACCCTAAATGAGCTTGTGCCACGGTGAATTCCTAGCCCAATGGGAAGAGCCCTGGACCCGATGGGTTAACTAAGGCATATTATAAAGCCTTTTTGACTCACCTGGAGACTCCCATGTGCAAATATTTTAATTATATAGCAGATGGAGGAACTATCCCATCAGAGGCACTTCTGGCTCACATCACTGTGATCCCGAAAGAGGGCAAGGATCCCACCGTCCCCCCGAGCTACCGGCCAATCTCTCTCCTTAACCTGGACATTAAAATTTTAGCAAAAATACTGGCAAACAGACTTAAATATCTTATCCCTGACATTATCCACCCAGACCAAACGGGATTCATAACAGGTAGAGAAGCCAGAGACAACTCCATCAGGGCGGTACACCTCATTCACTGGGCTCGTGCCCGCCCTGAGCCACAGCCTTATCTCATACTGTCAACGGACGCTGAAAAAGCGTTTGATCGCATTGACTGGTCCTACCTGACAGAGGTGCTTCGATCGCTGCGGATAGGTCAGAGAATGCTATCCTCTATTATAGCCTTATACTCTACACCTTGCGCACAGGTCAAGGTAAATGGAACCCTTTCAGCTCGCTTCCCCATCAGAAATGGCACGAGACAGGGGTGTCCTCTCTCACCACTTCTGTTCGCCTTAGTGCTGGAGCCATTACTCTGCACAATACGCGCTAGCCCCGACATCAAAGGTCTTACGGTTGGCAACACAGAACATAAACTCTCGGCATATGCCGACGATGTCCTGTTCCATGTCTCGGACCCCCTGCTCTCATTGCCCAACCTGATGAAGGAATTGAAGCTCTTTGGGTCTCTCTCGAATTTTAAAATTAATTTTTCAAAGTCAGAAATTCTCCCCATTTGCATGACATCCCAATTAACAACGAGCCTTAAATCCGCTTTCCCCTTCACCTGGGCCACGTCGGCTATTCGATATCTCAGTGTTCAACTCACAGACAGCTTTAACAGCCTATAAACCGCAAACTACCTCCCATTGCTAGCTATGGTTAAAAAAGACCTCTCCCAATGGACACAGACAGCCTTTACATGGGTAGGTAGAGTGAACATAATAAAAATGAACATTCTACCACGCATACTGTTCTTTTTACAGATGCTACCAATTCGCCTGCCCCGATTTTTCTTCGACAAGATATCTAGCCTACTGTCAGATTTTATATGGAATGCACGTAAACCTAGGATAGCCCTACAAGTTCTTCGGCGCTCGAAACAGAATGGAGGCCTGGGCCTTCCAGATGTTAGATGATACTACTGGGCTATAGCGTTACAGAGAATGCTCAACTGGCGTTTCCACACTCGCTCTAAGCTATGGATACCTTTAGAGAAGTGTCTAGCCGGGAGGAATTTATCATATGCTCCCTGGTTGTCCCGAGAGCATAGAGGACTGTCGGAGACGACGTCCCCCTTGACAACCCAGGTACTGTCGATCTGGGATAAGATTAACCCACTGTTAAAATTGGCCCCTTCAGTGTCTCCGCTGGCCCCACTGGGGGGTTTCCTATGGTTCCCTCCGGGGGAGCAAATGGGTTTTTTTGAATCGTGGGTAGAGGGTGGAGACGCCAGTTGTGGTAAACTTATGAAAGACGGTAAACTCCTGAGTTACGAATCTTTGCCTATAGGCCGACAGGGCACGCCAATGAACTTCTGGAAGTATAGACAGCTACACCATTTTTTCCAACTACACGCCCACAAAATTAGAGATCCCTCGTTTCTCACCCACCTTGAACAACTTTTCATTGCAGAAGAACCTAGGCTCGGTGCTCCCTCATAGCACACCCGCCTATATTAGACGCTGGGAAAACGACCTAGGCTTGGTTTTCGCAAAGACAGACTTAACACACTTATACCAGCTTACTCACACATCCTCGATAGAGTCCAAGATCCAGGAAACAAACTTTAAGCTACTATCCTGCTGGTATAGGGTACCGGCGGACTTGGCCCGCTTTTACCCTTCCACATCCGAGCTGTTTTGGAGAGGATGCAGACAGAGGGGTACACTGAAACATATATGGTGGGATTGCCCTCCAATCAGATCCTTCTGGGAAGACATACGAAACCAAATCAAAATAGTGACAGGGATAGATGTCCCTTTTTCCCCGACCCACTTTCTTCTGCAGGTCCCCCCGATCTCACTATGTAAATATAAGAAAAGTGTGATGCCGCACTTGGCGAACGCAGCTAGGCGCATGATTCCAATTTATTGGAAGAAATCCACGATCCCCACACGTGCTGAGTGGATCAGAAGAGTGAGTGAGATCCGGGAGGCTGAGGATTGGGTGGCGACCAACAAAGCACACAAAGACCGATTCTATGACATTTGGGCGTCATGGACCGAATATACCTCAGACCCTACTAAAGTGCCATCTAGTTTAGACGTTGCACTATTGGAACTGGCAGACCCTGCTCTTAGAGTACTTAGGCAAGCTAAAGCTCACCCCAGTAGACTCGACCCTAAGACCTGAACTTACTCGTGGAACACTGAATCCAGCCCCGAGGGGTCCGTTGCGGACGCAGAGGAAGCTTCCCATTATTTGCAGGTAACCTGATCCGATCCTTCCCCCCTCACCACTTCCCCCTCTCCTCCTACCCTTCTTCTTCCCCCTCACTGTATCCCCCTCCCCCTCTTTTCTCTTTTTTCATCCCTTTTTGTATTATGTTTCTCCATTTATTATTGTTTATTTATTATAAATACTAGGGAAGCTCATGAGAGATAGCTAGTCACGGGGTGCTTAACATAGACCCGAAGCCCGCTGTGGGGACCCCGGGTTTTCTAGGAGTCCGGCAAACTCTGCATGAACAAATTACTGCTCTATGGTCGCGGTGGCCTGCGTGGGGGATTGATGGAGGCCTTGAGCCCCCCCCTGTTCCGGCCGTGGGCCGCCAGGCTATGTACCCTGCTCACTCAGAAGGGCTCCCCACCGGAATCCACCCACGTGAGCCCCTTGGCTGGTTTCACACTATTTATATATCCCACAAATGTATAGTGCTTACAGCGCTCCTTGACTACTCCCTAAGTGGGTACCATAGAGTTATCCCTAGAATAGCACCTTTCTTTTGGTAAATGGTAATGTATGTGTTTGTTCAACCCATATACTAAATGTAACCATCGATACGACCCTGCTTGGTCCCTGTTTACATGATTTACACCTGTTGGACATGCTATGTTATGTGTTGTTCTAAAAATAAAAAGTTATTATACAAATGTAACCTTCATTTTACCATGTTTGGAAAATAGATTCAAAAAATAATTGTGATCACATTGTTTATCATTAGATTCGTTAACCCGGCACATTTTGTTATAAATGTTTTGTCTAAAAAACTGGTATTGGCATGGTGTCCTTCGAGCTTATCACTGACCTCTCATCCCAGCCACATTCTTTCATGAGAGCACAAAGGAGGGGGTCACATCTGCATACATGACACACACAAGGGATAGAACTAAAGGTCCCAGCATTCACACACATACACTAATATCTCTCTAAAATCGCTTACATTATTTTGTTCAGATATCCTTTATATCTAGCATCTATGATCAGACGGGCATTCCATCTTCCCTCTCTGACAACATATAAAGTATTCTGTTTTAATTCTCATTTCTCTGTTTCTGACTTTACTAGTTGTAGTGCCTGACCCCAAATTCATCCCACAACTTAACATGAAAATGTCCCTTTCTGTCTAGTGTTAATTGTCACCCTTGATCCATCCTTCTCACATAGATAGCTGTTTCTCTAGCTGTTTACTCTGCATGATTCTTAGTCCCTGTGGACCTTGGTAACCCAGTTACACATTGTGGATCCCTGTCCACTTTAACCATTAATCTAGGGGCTCAGTATAGACGGAACCGCACCTTCTGTTCATATATAGCGCTCCTCTTGCACTGGGCATTTTTGAGGGTCTCTTACCCTTCATTCCCATACTTAATTTAATGCCCATAATGACTGGCCAGTCTTCTCTACGTGTGCCTATACCCTCTTGCCTCTAAACTACTTTACCTAGCAGATGTACTACATATACCTGTGAACAGCACTATTCTTTCCCTTTCTTATCTATAACACTCTGATGGACAATAGACAGTGACAACATATAATATAAGCACCAATCAATACAGTTCGATTAAGGGGAGTAAAATGGTTACCCTTTGTCCTGACAATGCCTTACCGATCAAGGAAGTCTGATAACTCAAATGTAAGCAAAAGGCTTACCTCAGCCGACTGATTATCAGAAATTCCCAGATCGTCTCAAGCTCCTCGTTTTGGATACTCAGGTTCACCTGGAATCCCCTCCTAAGGCAAAAGTCGCCACGTGACTTGGTTAAATTGATGATAGGCAACTCCTTTCCTCATATTGATTATGGGACTCGAATGTGAGAAATCAAGAGTGTGAATTTTAAAGGCTAATATGCAAGTTATTGTCCTAAAAAGGGTTTGGGAACCTGGGTCCTGCACCAGGGGACATGTATCAATGGAAAAGAAATTTTTAAAAATGACCATTTTTTGGGGAGCAGTGATTTTAATGATGCTTAAAGTGAAAAAATAGTGTTTGCAAGAAACCCACCTACAGCCTGATACGCTGTCCACACTTAAGCGCAGATGCTATCAGACGCAGTTTCACTCCACTCACACAGCCTATTCCAGGGGTGTTAGCATTCTAATAGTTAATACGACTCCCTTCACGCTATTACAGTCTCTAATAGATGATCAAGGAAGATATATATTTCTGCTTTGTAAGGTGGCGGGTATCTCCTGCATACTTGCTAATGTGTATATCCCTCCACCGTTCGCCCCTGACAGCTTGAATAAACTAGCTCAATTTATGTCCCACCAATCCAATATTCCACTTTGGGTGATGGGAGATTTCAACAATGTGCTATACAAAAAATTACATAGATTCTCGCCCCACTCTAGAGGTGATATAACTTTGAGTTGCCCAACACCCTTTGCCAAACCAATCACTGAACTGGGACTGAAGGATATGTGGAGGGAGAAAAATCCAGGGGTGCAAAGCTACTTGTGTTATTCTGCTACACATCATTGTTTGTCACGTATTGATGAGTGCTTGGGCAATGTAGCCGCACAAGGCAGGATTGATTCTGTAATCTATTTCCCTAGAAACATATTGGACCACTCCCCTCTTATCCTAGGACTAGATTTCTCCCTGCAAAAACAGAATAAGCTCTGGAAGGTTAATCCCTTTTGGTTTGAGTTATTTCCGGCACAGGATCCCATTCCCATGAGGCAATTAAGCACTTTATGCAAACTAACCAAGGTACAGCCGACCCGGTATTTGTTTGGGATGCTTTAAAGGCCCATATACAGGGGCTTATAATAAAGCAGATCTCTGCCATTAAAACTAAAACCAAAGAATGGGAGACCACTATTTTGAACAAAACTAGTGAGGCAGAAGCCCAATATATACAGACCCCGTCAGCAGACACTGAACGTAGCTGGTTAGAGGCCCAAGCCCTTTACCAACAGATTACTCTTAATGCAGCAGAAAATAAGAGGTTTTTCATCAAACAAAATTATTTTAATGAAGGGGGAAATATGGGCCACTTTTTTGAAAGCTAGAGCACAGCAGGGCAACACACACATAGAATCCATAAACAACCCCATTTGGAGACACGGTTAGTGAACAGACCCAATTGGCATCAGTGTTCACAGATTTTTTTAAAGATGTTTACACATCAAAAGTAAATCCTACTGAGGAATACTAACAAAAAGTGCAGCGCTAGAAATATCTAACATAAAATAATGAGCATTTTAAATCCAAAATGAACACCCTTGCAGATTTGAAAAATGTGAACATCAAGTTATAATCAAATGTCCTATGTGAAATATGGAACAGCAAAATAAGAAAAAATCTGAAAAAATCCATATAAGGAGTGTTCGAGGGATATTTCTTCAAGTTGGAAGACACCAGTGAACATCAAAAGGCATATAAATATTCAACAAGAGATGAGAGGGTACCCTTACCAGATCCGTAGGACGCACATACCTTATGGCAGTACGTCAAAAAGGCATAGAGAGGTTCTCCCGTGATATCCCGACCGGGTGGTGTCTTGTAGGCCGCAAGCCCCAGTAGGTAATAATAGACACGAGCAGGAGTGGAACGGTTATCCCTCAAATCTCCAACTTCCAAGGAGGGATGATCCAGGAGTGATGGTTCAGCATGAAAAAGAAAAAAGGGGGCTCCATATGGTGTAGGTCAAACAAATGGGATTTATTTGGGATAAAACACCATACATAGATAAAAGTGATCACTAGAAGATAAAAATGGCAATGGGGAAGCTGAAACCGTTATCCCTACGTGTTTCGACTAAACATTATGCAACAGGGGCATGAAACAGCCTCCCCACATTGCTCTTATTTATAAACTGTACAAAAATTTAAAAAACCAACGGATCCAACCCCAACATGGCGGAGCCAGAAGTGAAACTCAATGAGCATGATTAAAAGTATGAGACATCCCCAATCTTAACATCCCACAGTTCAAAGCATAAAGCATTATTGTATCCCAACTAGCTACAGTGAATAAAACAAGTAGAATGGGGCTGTATGCATGTACACACGAATGACGGTTTCCATCAAGAAAGCAGCTTGAGTTCCAAGCCTCGTTTTGGAAACAGCAGAGCGGGATGAAGCGCCATCCCCAATCAATGGCCGGTAGCCCTAACCACTCACACCAGAGGCTTGCCTTCCAAGCCTCCTGTGTACGGAGAGGGCAGTCCGGATGGGATGCAATGTCATAGCCGCCCGTCTTCACGGGATTGGTCTCTCGCCTGGAGGCAAGCGGGCAGACCCCGCCCACCAGCATCCCGTGCCAACATCTGGGCACAGCGCGAGACACTGGGGATATAGAAAAGGGCTGGCTAATGAAGTATAACCTAGTAAACTGAGCTTCACTACGTATGAGAAATGGTAGCAAGGCAAAAAGAGGTAATAAATATTAACCCTTTCATGACTAAGCCTATTTTTGAAATTTGGTGTTTACAAGTTAAAATCCGTATTTTTTGCTAGAAAATTAGTTAGAACCCCCAAACAAAGAGAATCTAGAGAATAAAATGGGGATTGTTGCAATATTTTATATCACACGGTATTTGTGCAGCAGTGTTTTAAACGCAAATTTTTGGGAAAAGGGACACTTTCATGAATTTTAAAAAATCCAAACAGTAAAGTTACCCCAATCTAAAAGACCCCCGATCCCTCCTTTGCACTTCACAGTATTCAGATCGCCAAAAACAGCTATTCTGAGTACTGTGTACCTTTTTAAAACCGGTGCCATTGGCAGCCGAGTAAACGGGAAGTGACGTCATGACGTCGCTTCCGCATTTACAATGAGAAGGCTGGAACTAAGCCACCCACAGCTTTGTTCCAGCCCGCCCCCAGCTGCCGGAGGCACCCAATTGGTCACTGGGCCTCCCGATGGCACAGGAGGCCCGGTAAGAGCGGTGGGAGGCGGCGGGAGGTGGGGGACGTCCCCTCCCGCTGCTCCAGTATAACAGCCGAGCGGCTTTTAGCCGCATGGGTTGTTATATCTGGATAGCCGATCGCCAGCTCTAAACAACGGTACTGGGATGATGCCTGCAGCTGCGGGCATCATCCCAGTATAACCCCGGAAAGCCGAGTACGCACATCTGCGTACGCTCGGCAGGAAGGGGTTGAAAAATGGTTGAATACGAGTAACTGAATTTTTGTGACAAAAAGGGACAAACAAATAATACGTGCCTGGGCAATGATGGCCAGTATAAGACAATGCTGTTCAAAGAGAGGGGGGACGCACCACATCCGGGATCACGGTAAAAATAATACCACAACTCCCAAGCCAGGTGCGACAACATTTCCCCAGATAACCGGTAAGTATGAGCCCCCTTAATAGGATGTTACAACAAAGGCCTGAAGTCAATATCCAGGGTCAGATGGTTCCGAGAAGTTTACGGTGGGATGTGTACCCCCAACAAGGTGACACGGATCTTGAACCTTGGTTCCATTATTTTAATGAGGCAGGAATTAAGCTGATTGGCTTTTTAGTTGAAAGGAAACAGATTAGATTGGCTGCATTGGATTTGGAAATCAGAGATCTGAAGGACAAACTTCTACCGTCCAATGGGTCATCTAAATACATTTCCCATTCTACCAATTTAACAATCCTTCTGGAAAAAGAAGAGAGGGACCAGCGTAGTAAGAAACAAAAAAAGTATAACTGTGATGTTACGGATTATAAAAATAATTTAGTGTTTGGTTGGCAGAAGAAGATAGGTCAAGGAGCAGATTCCGGGTCTAACAACCCATTGGTTGAGAACCTGGAATTGATTCCTCAAAACCCTGATAGGAGACTGACGTATGATCCTCCCCCTCCCCCTTCGAGAATGGGAAGATTGGCTGAATATGGGACTAACGGTCCTGTTCCTAAAACTGGACCTCCAAATCAGTATCCCCCTAGGGAGCCCAGTCGGGGTAGACACCCTTCTGCTTCTAGGGGTTGCCCCGCAGATTCCCATTGTGACAGATACCCCTCTGGTCATAGGGGCAAACAACCCAATAATAGAGGTAGAGGGAATATGAGAGGTAGAGCCAGAGAACCCTATTATGGGGCTGGTGAATCCCCAGGACCCAGATATGATACTAGGTCTGGGTATATAAGAGAAGATGATGGTTACGGTACCCCTACACATACTAATAACCGATATGCTGTGCTCCGCGATGAGGGTTCCCGTGAGGCACATTACGATCGTCCTTATTATGATTATGGCAGAAAAGAGGGGTACAACAGGACATCACACCACTACAACCATTCAGGTTCTTCCCAACCTTCGGGTTTTCACAAACCCGCTCACAACCCCCCCCGAAGTCCAAATACAAAAGAGGATGCAGAGGGGGGTGGCGCTTACAATGGAGGAAAAAGAAAAAGGTCAGAGTAGGTGCGGGCATTTTTAATTTAAGGAACACTATTCTTACTGACCAAGAGAAGTATGTTTTGGATAAAGGACTTAAATTTGTCCCCCCAAGGAAATTAAACAAGTTCTCCACTTTTGTGGATGTACACAAATATATCCGCAAGTTAAATATACAGAGGCACTTTTTGTCCATTCCTTCATTGGAGTCTAGGGGTACAACACAAGGTGGTACCCTACATTCCGGCCTCTCTAACCCATCACTTTTCAACCCCCCTAATACATCACACTCTATCAGTGTATTTAAAGATCTGGTTCTTCAAGATTTAGATAAACTCCCCATTAAGAGAATGCATCAGGATCCAAATATTACAGCTGGTATCAAGGCTCTTTGTGATAGAAAAGATCTGATCATCCGCCCCACCGACAAGGGCGGCGGGATAGTCGTCTTGGATAAGAAAGACTATATTGCGGAAATGAACAGACTACTTGGTGATCCTACCACATATAGAATTCTCCCCAAGGATCCGACCAGAGAATACAAACGGGCCCTTACGGCTCTTATTGCTGAGGGATATTCCCTCAATATTCTCAACCATAAGGAGAGAGAGTTCCTTGTCCCCTCAGCCCCTAGAATACCTGTCATCTATTACCTTCCGAAAGTACATAAAAACTCATCCAATCCCCCCGGTCATCCTGTCGTGAGCGGGATAGACTGTTACCTCGAGGATTGGAAGGTATATAGATTTCTATCTCCAGTCCCTTGTTAAACAAATGCCCTCATATTTCAAGGATACTCTTGCCACGATTAATTTGCTAGAAAGGGTTGAATACCAGGACGGCCTTCTTTTTGCAACTGCAGATGTGTCTGCACTTTACACGTCTATTCCACTTGATCTGGGTCTGGCGGCAGTTGACTTCTTTCTCTCTAGAGATTCAGGTCTGCCCCTTATCCATCGTAGTTATGTTATGAAACTACTCAAGTTCGCCATGGAACACAACTACTTTTGGTTTCAGGAAACATTCTATTCCCAAATCAAAGGCGTTGCTATGGGGACTAAATATGCCCCCAGCATGGCTAACCTTTTCATGGCCCTATGGGAGGAGGATGTCTTCTATGCCCACAGACCACCAGAGTTTGTTCTGTGGGCCAGGTATATAGATGACATCCTCCTCCTTTGTAAGGGTGACCGTGGATCTTTGGAGGGATTTATGAGGTATTTGAACACTAACAATAGAGGTATTTCCGTTAGTTTTGAGGCAAGCTTTGAGACCATCCATTTTCTAGATTTGGAGATCTCAGTAGTTGACCACCAGCTTGTTCTCAAGACTTTTTTCAAACCCACAGATCGCAACGGATACATTCCGACAGATAGTTGCCATCACCATCAATGGCTCAGATCTGTCCCTAAGGGTCAGTTTCTTCGTTTACGACGAAATTGTAGTGATATTGAGGACTTTCAGTCTCAGTCTCAGACCCTTAGGGAGAGGCTTTTGGATAAGGGATACAAACCTTTGGACCTCGATGTTGCTATTCAAGAGGCTGGAGATGTTGTTAGGAACTCCTTGTTGGCGGATCACCCTAGAGTACAGGAGGAGAGTCAGTTTAAATGGTCCTTCTTTACATCTTTCTCCTTACAGTATAAAGAAATCACGAGGATATTAAATAAGCATTGGAGAGTTCTAAAGAATGACCGTGTGTTGGGCCCTGCCTAACCGGACCGGGCGGGTGTTATTTTTTGCAGCGCCCGTTCCGTTCAGGGTGAAATTGCCCCTAACACTATAGATCCCCCTCGTGTAGTTTCCTTTTTTCAGGATTGCAAGGGATATTTCCCTTGCAGAAAGTGCAACGTGTGTTTGCACAATGTCTGTGGGAGACGTAGATCTGTGACTTTCCATTCCACGGTAACCTCTAGGAGCTATAATATGAAACACTTCACCACGTGCGCCACCCGATATGTTGTCTATCTCATTACGTGTCCGTGTAAGAGGTAATATGTCGGACGCACGACTAGAGCTTTTTCCACTAGGGTGAATAAACATATTGCGAAGATCAAAAAGGGCTGCTTAAAGCATAGCGTCCCTTGTCATTACCTTGAGTGTCATGACAGGGACCCTATCGGCACCTCTTTTCAGAATATTGAGAAGTTTGTTCCACATTGGAGGGGTGAGTCTCGGCTTAGGGGTGTGTCGCAGCTCGAGACTTATTGGATCCAAGAGTTAAGGTGCTACTCGACCTACGGTATGAATGTGGAGTGGGACATTAATTGCTTCATTAGCCGGGCGTGAGTGGCGCCTCTCCTCGTATCCTTGGGCTGCGACACACTTCCATTATTTTAATCTACATTTCTTTACTGGAGGGTATAATTAGCATTTTTTGTCAGTTTCCCCTTTTTCAGGGGGTGCTAATAGTGGCCCTTAAATAAAATTTGTGATAGTTTTTGATATAACCTTTGGAGGGTGTTTTGACCCTGGATATTGACTTCAGGCCTTTGTTGTAACATCCGAGGAAGGGGGCTCATACTTACCGGTTATCTGGGGGAATGTTGTCACACCTGGCTTGGGAGTTGCGGTATTACTTTTACCGTGATCCCGGATGTGGTGCGTCCCCCCTCTCTTTGAACAGCATTGTGGCGTTGCCTTATACTGGCCATCATTGCCCAGGCACGTATTATTTGTTTGTTCCTTTTTGTCACATAAATTCAGTTACTCGTATTCAACCATTTTTTAATATTTATAACCTCTTTTGCCTTGCTACCATTTCTCATACGTAGTGAAGCTCAGTTTACTAGGTTATACTTCGTTATCCAGCCCTTTCTATATCCCCAGTGTCTCGCGCTGTGCCCAGATGTCGGCGCGGGATGCTGGTGGGCGGGGTCTGTCTGCTCGCCTCCAGGCGAGAGACCAATCTCATGATGACGGGCGGCTATGACGCTGCATCCTGTCACATACCTAGTTGGAGGCCGAAATGCCGAGAAAGCTCCCCTTGCAGCTGAGTGCAGTACACCCCTGAAGTTGGGTACAGAGGGTGTAGTGCCCAGAGAACCACAGGTTTCCAGATGGATTCCAGAGAGAAGAGCTGGTGGGCACCAAAAGGACACCGGGTAATACAGGAAACACAGCTGGGCTAAAGTCTATAAGAATCCTCGGTAATACTTGGCAAGGTGTGCACAAGGAACAGTAGTGGAAGCCAAGCCAGGGGTCAAACACAGTAGATCCAGCAAGAGGAAGAGGCAGGTTGCAGAAACAGGGACAAGCCAAAGGTCTGGTATCAGGAAGCAGGCAGGAACAGGTACTGTAGCAAAGTCAGTAATACAAGCCGGGATCAGGTACTGGAGAGGACAAGTCGGTAAATCAAGCCAGGGGGTCAAACCAGGAGAGCAGATCAGACAGGTCAGGAACAAGCCGGGTCACAACAGGAATCCAAATAGTAATTGCACAGAGGCTCAGGGACACAGGAAGACTGACAAACCAGCAACTGCAGACACTAGCAAACTTCCTTATATAGGCCCATGTGACCTGCTGGTAGAGATACTGGGTCCTAAAGTCCTTCTCCTGCCAGAGATGCTGGGTCCTAAAGTCCTTCTCCTGCCATAAGTGCTTGTAGAGATGCTGGGCCCTAGAGCCCTTCTCCCACTGTTGGTTCCTTGACAACTGGCACTGCTGTCAGTTCTCCTACGGCCATTTCCCTGACACATCCTGTCCGGACTGCCCTCTCCGCACACAGGAGGCTTGGAACGCAAGCCTCTGGTGTGAGTGGTTAGGGCTACCGGCCATTGATTGGGGATGATGCGTCATCCCGCTCTGCTGGTTCCAAACAGAGGCTTGGAACTCAAGCTGCTTTCTTGATGGGAACTGTCATTCATGTGTACATGCATACAGCCCCATTCTACTTCTTTTATTCACTGTAGATAGTTGGGATACAATAATGCTTTATGCTTTGAACTATGGGATGTTAAGATTGTGGATTTCTCATACTTTTAATCATGCCCATTGAGTTTCACTTCCGGTTCCGCCATGCTGGGGGCAGATCCGTTGTTTTTTTAAAATTTTTGTACAGTCTATAAATAGGAGCAATGTGGGGAGGCTGTTTCATGCCCCTGTTGAAGACTGTTTAGTTGAAACGCGTAGGGATAGTGGTTTCAGCTTCCCACATTGCCATTTTTATCTTCTAGTGATCACTTTTATCTATGTATGGTGTTTTATCCCAAATAAATCCCATTTGTTTGACCTACACCATGTGAAGCCCCCTTTTTTCTTTTTCATGCTGAACCATCACTTCCGGATCATCCCTCCTTGGAAGTTGGAAATTTGAGGGATAGTCATTCCACTCCTGCTCGTGTCTATTATTACCTACTGGGGCTTGCGGCCTACAAGACACCACCCGGTCGGGATATCACGGGAGAACCTCTCTATGCTTTTTGATGTACTGCCATACGGTATGTGCATCCTATGGATCCGGTAAGGGTACCCTCTCATCTCTTGTTGAATATTTATACGCCTTTTGATGTTCACCGGTATCTTCCAACTTGAAGAAATATCCCTCGAACAATCCTTATATGGATTTTTTAAGATTTTTTTCTTATTTTGCTGTTCCATATTTCACATAGGACATTTGATTATAACTTGATGTTCACATTTTTCACATCTGCAAGGGTGTTCATTTTGGATTTAAAATGCTCATTATTTTATGTTAGATATTTCTAGTGCTGCACTTTTTGTTATTATTTCTCATTGGACTTGGTTTGTTTGTGTGCTAGATGCTTGTGTTTTTGTTTTTTGTTTTTCACGTTTTGGGTTAACCGCAGCATTTTCACTTTCCTTATTAACCCTACTGAGGAGACTCTCAATTTTTGGATCAGTGTCCCATACCTAGAGCCACAAATCAAGAAGTGGAAATGTTAAATGCCCCACTCACACTGGAGGAACTTTCTCCGGTGTCCCAAATGGCGAACAGTAAGGCCCCAGGCACAGATGGGTTACCGAGAGAAGTCTATAAAAGATATAGTGAAACACTACTACCAAGCCTTTTAGAAACATTAAATAACTCGTTCAAAAATGGCCATCTCCCAGAATCCATGGGTGAAGCAGTGGTGGTGGTACTTCCTAAACAAGGCAAGGACCCTCAACAACCAGATTCATACAGACCCATCTCATTGCTAAACTCGGATGTCAAGCATTTGGCACGAGTATTGGCGACGAGATTGGCAAATGTTATCTCTAGATTGGTCCATGTAGATCAGTCTGCTTTCATCCCGGCACGATCCACGGCACTGAACATCAGGAGACTCTTCCTGAATGTTCAACTGATTGATAATCCAGGTAATAGAGCGGTCCTTTCACTTGACACTGCCAAAGCGTTTGACAGTGTGGAGTGGAACTACCTATGGGTAGTGTTGACTAAATTCGGACTGGGAGAGGGATTCTTATCCTGGATCAAGCTCCTATATGCCCCACTAGCGGCAAGAATTAGAATAAATGAATCACTATCAGAGGCCTTTAAACTTTTCTGGGGTACTAGACAGGGGTGTCCATTGTCACCCCTGCTCTTTGCCCTTGCACTTGAACCATTGGCAGCCAGGATCAGAGTATCACCGGATATTGTGGGCATTCATAGAGGCCAAAGGGAAGATAAATTATCTCTATATGCTTACGACGCCCTGCTGTACTTAGGGGACACAGCTGGCTCCCTGATAGCTGCTATGCAGATCATCGAGCGGTTTGTTGAACTTTCTGGTTTTGCCATCAATTGGCATAAGTCGGTGCTCCTCCCACTGGATGATCTGCCATCGGCATTGCCGGAGAGTGTGTCTAGGATACAAGTGGTCACGTCCTTTAGATATTTAGGAATAATCGTGACAAAAAACCCCAAAGGCTATATAGCTCTTAACCTAAAACCATTAATTCAGAAATTTAAAACTAAGTGTGCCACCTGGTGTGGGTTGCCATTGTCAGTCACAGGAAGAGCTAACTTAACAAAGATGATATGGGCCCCACAATTACTATATATACTACATAATGCACCTATCTGGATACCAAACTACTGGTTCCAACATATGGATTCACAATTCAGATCTTTAATTTGGAAGAAAAAGGTAGCTAGAATAAAATTAACTACCCTACAGTATTCTAGGGACCAGGGAGGAATGGCTGTGCCCCATGCACAGACATACTTCTTTGCTGCCAGTTACAACACTTTACGGGCTGGAACAAGTCTGATGCATCCGATCCATCTAAACCTTTACTTATTGATCCCACAATAACTTATCCAGCTAGATCACATATGGAGATGGGATTCCCTGCACCCCCCCCCCCCCCAGTGCCTCACTGTGTGTTTAATTAAAAAACTCTGGAGTAGTATCAACCGAATACTAGGAATAAATGGTTTTCTCCTTAGCACACCAATCTGGCAAAATAGGTTTTACACAGAACTGGCTGGACTCAGTGGTCACATGCGGTGGGAGGCGGCAGGGGTGAAATACCTACATCAAATTTTTGATGACCTAGGCCTGAAGTCCTACAATAAACTAAAAGAGGAGTTTCCATTACTGGGCAATTTTCACTACCAGTATATACAATTAAGTCATGCAGTTCTCAGAGCAATTGCTCATCCCTGAGCTTGGTAGATTCGACTTTTCTGAAATCTGTTTATGAGGAAACAGAGAAGAGGGGTATTATCTCTAGACTCTATACTCAACTGCTGACACATATACAAGCACTTGACCTCTTACCCTGTAGGGAGAAGTGGGAAAGAGACATTGGTCCCATTGACGGGGAACAATGGGAGCAATCACTAAATGCAGGACCTCTAGTATCAGTATCAGCGGCACAGAGACTATCACACCTGTTCATTTTTCACAGGGTATATAGAACCCCGGTACAACTGCATCACTTGGGAAGTAGAGACATGCCTATATGCCCTAAGTGTCAGATACATCAAGGAGACATCATACATATGTTGTGGAAATGTCCCAAACTTGTAAGGTATTGAACAAGGTTATAACAATTATCAATTCAATTCATCAGGTTCAGCTGACTGTAGATCCACTGGTGTGCTTACTGGGATGCTTGGAGGACTAATTATACTCCCCTCCGATACACATAACTCTTATTAGACTGCTCTATTTAGCAAGAAAGCTCATTGCGAGATATTGGTTGTCGAATCGAATTCCGACGAGAAAACAGTGGATCCAGGAGGTTAATAACATTCTTATAAGGGAAAAAAACACCTATTACCATAGGAAATCACCACAAAAGTTTGAAAAAATATGGCAATGTTGGCTAGGTGCCCCGGAAGTAGCTCCTCCACAATTGGTCCTTAATAGACTTCTACAATGCTGACAGCTCAAGGAAGGAGAGAATGCAGATCACAGATGAAAACCAAAGTGGCACACTGGGTGGGGAGACACAACAGACCAAAGACTTTAGTGATAAAAGGCACATAACTAAAAAAACTCATATATTGGGGGCAAAAGTAAAATTGCTTTTAAAGGTTGAAATGTTATACATTAAGTTTTTGTTTGTTTTCTTTGTTTTATTGAAGTCGATATAAAAAGCAGTATTAAAGCTGAAAAAGCATTTAAAGAAGTTGCATTATAAAGAAATACACATTTCTCTGTAAAAGTATGAATATCTATCTCCTCTAAATGGCAAGCATATATGCATACTTGTATTGAATGTAACTTTTACTTTTTGATATAATAAAAAACTTTTTTGATTAAAAAAAAAAAGTGAAAAAATAAAAGTGAAATATTCTTTTATATATCGTACCTGGGGGGTGTCTATAGTATGCCTGTAAAGTGGCGCATATTTCCCGTGTTAAGAACAGTCCTTGCACAAAATGATATTTTTAAAGGAATAAAAGTCATCTAAAACTGCTTGCGGCTGTAATGTAATGTCGGGTCCCGGCAATATGGATGAAAATTATTGATGAAAACGGCATGGGTAACCCCCCAGCCTATTAAAAGGCCCTTTGGGTCTTGTATGGATATTAAGGGGAACCCCGCACCCAAATTAAAAAAAGAAAAGGCGTGGGGCCCCCAGGCCCTATATACTCTGAACAGCAGTATACAGGCGGTCCCCGAGTTACAAACAAGATAGGGACTATAGGTTTGTTCTTAAGTTGAATCTGTTTGTAATTTGGAACAGGTACATTTTTTAAGTGTAGCTCCAGCCAAAAAATCTTTTTTTTAAGCTTTTTGGATAACATAGGGAAGGGTTATCATCACCCCTGTAACATTTGCTTTGCTGTCTGTGCCCCTGTTCAGAAGATTTCACCTCACCTTTTGTCCCAATGACAATTGGATTTTGAAAATTTGGGGGTTTTAGGGAAACAAGGATTGGTGATAAATCAGTGGAGGAGACACCTTTTTCCCATATTAACTCTTACAGGAGAGAATTTCCCTTCCTAGGGGTAGATTTCCTCTCACTTCCTGTTGCCTCCCTCCGTTTCTAAGTAGGAGTTGTTTGTAAGTCGGATGTTTGAAAGTAGGGTCCTGCCCTATATACTCTGCAGAAAATTGGGCCTTAGGTGTTGGTGGTACCAGAACACTGTAAGCCCTCACAGTTACTCTTGCTGGGTGCTGGAATGGGCCCTGCTGCAAAATATTACAGCAAAAATTGTAATTACACGCCCTTGTTAAACAGGAGCAGAAAAAATGGGCTTTAGGCACTGGTGCTGGTGCCACAACACTGTAACCCCTCACAGATTCTGTTGTTGAGCGGAGGAATGAGCCCTTGTGTGAAATATTCGATTAAAAATTGTAATTATGCGCCCCTGTTAAACAGGGGCAGAAAAATTGGACTTTAGGCACTGGTGCTGGTGCCAAAACACTGCAACCCCTCACAGTTATTCTAGTTGAGTGCAGGAATGAGCCCTGCTGCAAAATATTACAGCAAAAATTGGAATTACGTGCCCCTGTTTAACAGTTAAACAGGGGCAGAAAAATTGGGCTTTAGGCACTGGTGCTGGTGCCCAGAACCAAAAATGTTCTTAGAAGCTATCAACATGAAAATTGAGGAGGAATAAGATAGTCACTCGGCATAACAGGATAGTCAGTCAGCATCAGCATAGGCAGTCTTCAAGGGATCTCACATTCATAAAAAAATTATTCGGTTACATCAGCATCAGGTGCTTGGTAGCTGGTGATCCAAGACTGATTCATTTTTATGAAGGTGAGCCGATCAACCGAGTTGGTGAACAGGCGCACTCTGTGATCGGTTACAAAGCCTCCAGCGGCACTGAATGTGCATTCCGAAAGAACACTGGATGCAGGACAGGCCAGTAGCTTAATTGCAAACTGTGCAAGTTCTGGCCAGTGATCTATCCTCAAGACCAAGTAACCCAGTGGATTTTCGGTTGGAAAGGTCTTCAAGTCTGATCTTGCCCCTAGGTATTCCTGCACCATGTACAACAGCTGAAAAGCATTGCACAAACCTTTTTGCAAGGCCTCCCGAAGATGTTTTATCCTCTGCTCCCTCTGCGATGGCTGGATAAGTTCCACAACCTTACCCTTGTAACGTGGATCAAGAAGGGTTGCCAGCCAGTGATGAACCCTCTCCTTGATCACACGAATCCGAGGGTCCTTTCGCAGTCTTTGCAGGATCAGGGAGGCCATGCAGCATAGGTTTGCTGAGGCATTCGATCCGGAGTCCTCTGCGTCACTAAGGATGACCTGATCTGCAGCCACCTCCTCCTAGCCACGTACAAGTCCATGGGTTTCTGGGGACTGTAAACAATCCCTTGAAGACTGCTGCTGATGCTGAGTGCTAGGCTCCACCTCCATGCTGACACAATCCTCCTCCTCCTCCTCTTCCTGTGAGATCGGCGGGCCCGCAGGAATACTGTCTGGATAAAGGGGGCCTTGAGAGGTAAGGAAGTCCTCCTCTTCCTCCCTCTGTTCTGCCTCAAGTGCCCTGTCCATTATTCCACGCTCCAACAGGTAGACAAGAGGGACAGTATCGCTGATGCATGCACTGTCACTGCTCACCATCCTTGTGGCCTCCTGAAATGGTGACAGAACAGTGCATGCATCCTTGATCATGAGCCACTGGCGTGGCGAAAAAAAGCCAAGCTCCCCTGACCCTGTCCTGGTGCCATACTCGCACAGGTACTCATTGTTGGCCCTCTGCTGCATGTGCAGCCACTGTAGCATTGCCAACATTGAGTTCCACCTGGTGGGCATGTCACAGATTAGGCGGTTCTTGTGCAGGTTGCATTCCTTTTGGAGGTCATCCAGCCAAGCACTGGTATAATATGACCGGCGGAAATGCCCACAGACCTTCCTGGGCTGCCTCAGGAGATCCTGTAAGCCCGGGTACCTGCACAAGAATCGCTGCACCACCAAATTAAGGACGTGAGCCAAACAGGGAACATGGGGGAAGTGTCCCTGTAGGAGGGTGAAGAGGAGATTG